>JAVJGJ010000042.1:590770-636100 GCA_035590215.1 Microhierax caerulescens | reverse complement strand
TGCACAGAACTTTTAAAATAGTGACCAAAATATTCATTTCTGAAAAATGCTTTAATTTAAATAATGTTTAAAAAAAAAAAAAAAAAAAAAGCAAAGCAAAGTCTAAATATCTGGCAGGAGTTCACATAATATAAATTAAAATGGCAATTATAGTATATTGAACCACAACAGTTTTTCATGATATTATGCTGGGGTTTATTTGCTTTACCCAATACGTCTCTGAACAGGGGCTCCAGCAATTCCACTTAAAACCGCCCCATTCACAGACCAGCCACGGCGCTGGGGGTGCCTGGGTTTGGGGTCAGCGGCCTCTTGCGCACGGACAGCTGGGTTACACGAGACGCACACACAAGGAAGAGTTAACGTGGAGCTGTTTAGTGGTTACGTTAGTGGTTAAACACCACACTGGAAAAACACCAGTGACCAGAGAGGTCTGGAACCATAAGGTGTGTCAGGGACACCAAACCACAGCACACACACACCAGCTACATCGGGAGCAGGAGACAAGAGGGTCAGAAAACATCCCCATACCCCCAGAAGTTACCTTGGACCCTGGTTTTGGACTCACACCTGTGTGTGAATCACCTGTTGCTGTAGTTAGTGGGGCAGCGCAGGACAAATCGGATCATCAGCACCTCAAGGTTGGTTCTTACTCACTGGGAAATGTCTGGCTCTCAGCAATAGCCGGGATTTCAAGGGGAGTACACGCTGCTCTCTGTGTTTTCACCAAGCACCATGGTGGGTGTGCTGCTCTCACAGATCTCAGGAAGGATGTGTCAGCAAAGGGACCTTTGCAGAGGAGCTGACTCCTCCAAGCAGCCAGGCAGCCTCCGGACCAATGTGGCTGAAAGCCAGCACAAAGGATTCACCGCAGCCACCACTCTCCATCACATCCGAGCACCCTGTGCTGACTCAAAAGCTCTGGGTTGACGGTGCATCCTTCAGTTCTCACGTTTGCCCCACGTCCACCGGCTCCGTCACCCTCAGAGCTAGGTGCTGGGCCATGGTTGCGCACACCACTGAGAAACACTCCCCCCTCCATCATGCAGCCAGGAAAAGGAGGGGGGAACAGAGGCTTGGTGCCACGGTCCCACCCGCACGGAGCCAGCGCACTGTGCATGCGGGCCTGCCTTGTCTCCGATGCTCACACATACCAAAAGGCACATTTGACAGAGTGGAGACAGAGAAAGGGAAGAAAAAACAACCCCCCCAGGGTCTGGGAGCACATCGAAGACACAGACATGAAGGCAGTGCTGGGGAAAGATCACAAAATGCACTGGGCAGGAATAGCGCTAGATTCAGCTGGAAAGCAGGAAACAGACCCCAAAAAGACAGCTGGCACCTTTCTAATCCCAGCCGTGACCCCAAAGGGCCTACGAGCAATTCGAGCACCACTGAGACAGGGGACTGGGAAGACCTCCCGTTTCCAGAACAAGCAACCAGCAATCGAAACACTTTCTGCTCTCATTCCAGTTCCCTTTTTTCACAGACAGGACTCCATTAACCCTTACCATCCTGCTGGGGAGCATGTAAAAGGGGCACAGAGCTGCTTGCCTAGGGAACCAGTGCCAGAGACCTGGGGATCCCACCTCTCTGCATCAGCAATAATTAGGTCAACTTCTGCCTAATGCATCACCCTGTCAGAGCATCCACTGGCTTAAAAAAAAAAATAAAATACCAACCCCAGGTTACTGCAGCAACAGTTCACTCCTCTTGAAGCAGCAATGGCTGGGCAGGCCATTGCTGCTGACAGCGTCATGGAGGATTAAGGTGCGACAGCCATCGAACCCAGGTGGTCTCTTGTTGCCCCTCTATCAGAGGAGCCCCAAGGCGCAGCTCTGCTGCCAGGACAGGCTGCGCAGCCACGCTCCGGCCACGTCAGCACATGGCTTTGCTCCGAGCACCCGCACCCAGAGCTAAGCTGCTGCTTCCCGAGTCAATGCAACCAGGCAGCGATCACACGGTTTTCACTGCTGACAGAGCCTGGGGAGGGATGACAACCTCCAGCCAAAAATCCAGATAATTCTTAACCCACTACAGCTGCAAACGCTTGCCCATGGTGTGAGCTCTCAGTGGAGAAAAGGATGAGCTCACCACTCTGTGCTGAAGCTAATTACCAGCCACAGCACAGATGATTCGTGACGAACACTAACCCCTGCCATAACAAGTGGTCCACCATGCACCAGGCAGTCCAGCCAGTGCAGGACCCTGGGGTAAGAAAGAGCAGAACAAGCATGGAACCTGCTTCACAGAGGTCTGACCTCTGCAAAGCAGCTCCTCTGGCCCATTAAATAAGCGCAGAATGACATCAAATTTAAGACGGAGGTTGCAAACCCAATTGGTCCCAGTGTTTACGTGCCAAGCCCTCTGCAATGCTCCGTTTCTCGGGGAGAGCATCCACAGAGATCAAAAACAGCACAAAGAAAATCCATCAGGAACATCTGAGAGGCACCAAATAGCTTCCTCAGATGGCTGCAGACCAGGCACCTGCAGACCCTGGGCTGCACTGTTTGTGGTCTCAGTGATGCATCTTCCTTGGTCCATCATCTTTCCTGGACCCAAACTCTCCAGAGAGACTGGTGTAAATCTGTCACCCTCTGTGGAGTTTCTCCAGGTTTCTGGCACAGTAACTGAAAGCTGAGTCCAGCTATTTATCCGGGAATGGCTGGAAATGCCAGCATTCAAATCAATTAACTCAATATTACTTTAGACTCAGCCTCCATAGGCACTGCCAAACACATTTATTAGCAAGGAGATGCTTAATATTTGCACGGATCATACTTGCCTGATAGGAATGGGCAGGAAACTGCGCTTTCACATATTGTGCAGTCTCACTGCAATTTAGCAGTACACTAAGCAACAAAGACTGCATTTGCTTATAAATCTATCCATCTACTGCATCAGCAACTACGTCACTGTCTGCTAGAGGCAACCCATCCTGCAGACAATGAGGCATTAAGCCTTCCAGGTAGTGTAAAACCTTTGAGTTAACGGGATGTTTTGTTACAGACATGGTTTCTAGACAGGTCAGTTAGTTCTGTCCATGTCAGGCATGTACAGGACTTGTTAGGGTTCATCTAACCATGTCTTTTGGGTTAATGGGGTTAAATGACAGCACGTCACCAATCGCTATCTCAGGGTCACTGCAGATAGCATTGGCGATTTAGTGTATACAACATGCCACTAATAATAAGGATTATTACAGTGCATTCAAAGTGTGAAGGTACTCACACTGCCTCCTCCCGGGATGTGTTTGATATTATCCTTTGAGCCACACCTGGATTGAACGCTGCTAAAGTCCAACTTCTTATTAACAATCTGCACCTTTGGTAGCCAGAAAAGAGTCATTGCACGTCACCAATAGCTATCTGACGGCAGGGTCGCTGCAGATAGCATTGGCAGTTTAGTGTATACAACATGCCACTTATTATAAGAACTATTATAGTGCATTGAAAGTGTGAAGGTACTCACACTGCCTCCTCCTGGGATGTGTTTGATATTATCCTTTGAGCCACACTTGGATTGAACGCTGCTAAAGTCCAGCTTCTTATTAATAATCTGCACCTTTGGTAGCCAGAAAAAAGTGTGAGAAACAACATGACCATCTGCAGCTTGACCATGTGTTACATCACTAAAACCAGGAGCCTGCCTTCCAGTGCCAAAGGAGAATCTCTGGCTTGCCACACTGATTTGTCTACACACAGGCTGGAAAGTGAGGATGGAGCTGGGCAGGTTATAGCTAGAGATTGGACATGTCTGGCTAGCAAGGCAGCCCTGGTTTCCAGGCCAGAAACACTAGCAAAAGAGCCAGCTCACCCTGTTTTCTTTCACTGAACGCAACAGAGAACTCACTGGGTAGCAAACATGCTGGAAGGCACCAGCGGTCTGAGACAGCTTCTGCAGAGCCACTAGAAGGAGGAAGGATGGAGCTGAGAGAAAAATGCCTGCTCAGCTGCATCTCCCTTGCCAGGCAGCATGTTCCCCCCTCTAGGACAGATACACGTGGCCTCACATTTCAGCAGCTTGAGCAAACTGGGCAAACTGGTGCAGCTGGCCAGGGCAGCAGGCTGGAGAGCAGGAGCACCATCTGGGAGAGAACGCCTGAGCCCTGTGTTGTTCAGGGCTCAAACTCCCTCTAGAGTTACAAAGAGAAAAAGCAAATGCTGCCAGGGATGCAGTCCCATGCCTGCAGTTTTCTCAACCCCTGTATAGATGAGATGAAAGGGACAGCACAGACCACCCCCAAAGGCAGCAGCTCTATTGCATATGCCTAACGCCATCGCGGGTGGGAGGGAGGCTGGAAATGGCTTGGTGCCACAGGGGAACCACATACTCTAAATTCACCCTTCAGTTCCAAAGCCTGCCTGCCCTCTCCACCACACAGATTTTTGGACTAATGAAGTTGTTTCCATTTAGGGCTTGTTTTCCCTATTTGGCTTTTATAAGGGTACCTATGCTGGAGTGACCACACACACAGGAGCAGCTACTCCAGACAACACAAAGATGAAGACAATCCCTGCTCCTTCTCCTACACGGACTGGAGTGGCTTGACAACCTATGCAAGTATAAACCAGAGGTAAATGCAGGTAAAAACCATCAGGCACACAGGTCTGTCCTCCCTCAGGAGAAACCCTGTCTGAAGCACAACCCTCACGAGAAGGGAAGAGACACAGCATCCTGCAAGAGAGCAGTGTCACATCACACCGCACATGCAGTCCCTGGATGACAACGTCCACAAAGTGGGCTGAGAGGACAGCCTCACCCTCCATTTCAGCATTTTCCCAGCATGCTGCTGCAAGGAGAGCTCCTTGCTAAATCCTGGTTCTTTAGCATGAGAAGCGCCAAGGCCGACACATGCCCCCAGCATCATTTTCCAAGTTCACATCAGCTGTTCCTGCAAATCAGGACCCAGTTCTGCTAGACCAGGCTTTGCCAGAGCAGCATTCCATGATCCAGCAACAACAAAATTGCTCAGGCAATGCAGAAATACTGGAAGAGATGTGGCCTGGCTGACTGCTGGGCATGTGTGCCCCATGTACCTTTGCTTCCCTAGGGCAGGGCTCTGAAATCTATGTGGAGAGCAGGCTCCAGACCCATCTTCTAAGAGCCACCCTAGCATCAAACTTGTGGGATCTGCTCCCTCTGCTCCAGCTGCAACCGTTCTGGTAAGAGCAGCATCGTGTCCTACAAAAACCCCAACAGCATCCAGCCATTCTCCCCTGCAAAGAGCAATGAACTGCCCCAAATTCAGCTGTTCTTACTCTTTCAGTGACAACAATAAACATGTTGCCTGACAGAGAAGCAAACAGAGAAAAAAGAACTCATAAAAGCTAGATTAAAAAGAATGAGCAAACAATTTAATTAATTTATAGTAAACAGAAGGGTTTCTTCTAAAATCCCTGAAGAACAGTGTTTTGTCAGGGTGGCAGGAAAAATTTGCCTTGTGCTAAGCAGGCAGGAGGGCTGAGGCCCTGGGACACAGGCAGATGGAAAGACATGTGCTGCTCTGCCCATGACCAACAGCCAGAACAGCCCTGCCCAGGCTCCAGAGCCCTCCTGGATTGTAGCACAAAGTAAAATATGCATTGTTCAATAAATTGCCAGCCACAGCAAAAAAATGCACATAAGGAAATGGAAAAGCACACTGCTATTCAAGGTGGTGAAGAGAAGCCATCTCACAGCCTCCCCCCATGCCGAAGTCAAACATTCAGAGCCACGGAGTTACCTAGTTGCACAAAATGGCATGCATCACACTCGGGGAAGATTTGTTACAGCTCTGTTGCATTAGCAGCTGCAGAACAAGGTCTGCAAGGCAGTGCTGCCCCCCGGGGCACGCAAGCACAAGCACACAGGGACCTCTGACTGCACCAGTTCTGCCATTTAACATCTGTATAAGAGCCGCTGGGCCTCCACCAACAGAGGAACCAGGTGCGTTCATGTCTTCACCCACGCAGCAAAGAGGATTTTATAAAAGCCTCAGGGACATGGCCACACAGTGCAATGGGGCAGTGCAGAGAGGCTCGGATGGGTGCTGAGCAGCCAACACCGCAGCTGGAGCCATGTAATTGCACGCTGCTGCTCTTGGGGCTGCACAAATGACTTGGCTCACACCACTCCCTCACCCAAACTCTCCTCTGCTGGGCTTGCAAAATTTAACACGAGACCCTCATTCCCAAGTGTTTGGAGCATGCAGTTCACTTTGCTGCTCATGAAACTGCTGCTCTAGGAGTGAAAAGTACTAGTGGTTGAAAGGATAAGAGTGCTACCAGTTCTGTCCATGCCATACTGCACTATGTAGCAAGACAGTGCCTGGTTGCAGAATGCAATCCAAAACCTTGTCAACAGAGTTGGATCCAAAATCACAACCCCCAAAAAAATGTGCCAAGCCTGGGACCCTCACAGGGAAGAGACCACCCTCTCTGCTTGCTAATGAAGAGGCAGAGGCAGCACTGAAGGGACTGCTCCAGATCACACAGTATAGAATACAGAAACACAACCCCGATCCTGCGGCTCTTCAGGGCTGCCAGTCACAATTTGCTCTCCCTAACTGGACACCGTGAGGGAATGTCATTCCCCTGGCAGGCAGTCCGTACACTGATGTACGATTCCATGAAAGCCACATCACAAGTTCCCTGCAGTCCTCTCTGTGGGACAGCTGTACTTCACTAAGCCAGGCAAGCAATTTCAGGACAAGCATCCAACCCAATCAACCCAAAAAATTTCAAAATCAGAATCAAGTTGGAGATCAGCTGAGGCCTGGCTGCCCACTGCTGTATCTCCGGCCCCAGCTGGTCTGCTGCTGCTCCAGGGAGGGCTCTCCCCTCCCAGATGAAGCATCAAGCACCCACTGTTCCTACAGACAGGTCCCTGGAAAGCAGAATCCACATTTACCTTGCCACCTCCGGGCTGGTGCTTCAGATTTTCAGTTGAGCCAATTTTGGACTTCACGTTTTTCAGATCAGGCATGGGTGCGGCTGATGGCTGGATGCGGCTCTTGGCAGATGCAGGAGATTTCGGTGGTGTGCGAACCACTGCCACCTTCTTGGGCTCCCTGGCTGGTGGGGTGGGCAGAGAGGGAGTGCGGGAACGGCTGCCTGGAGTCCCGGGGGAGCCGGGACTGCTGTAACCGCTTCTGTCTCCAGACTTTGGCTGCTCACCTGAAGTTTGCAGAGGGAGGCAAGCACAGGGTAAGCAACTTGGGTACTCAACCCTCACTCACTGCCTGACTTCATAGGGCTGATCTGCCTGGCCCTGGGGGCCCACCCACTACTCCCAGTGCAGACCACCATCTGGGGGCAGATGGCTGCACTTTCTTCTACTTCATTTTGAAGTGAGAACTGTGATTAAAGGCAATTTCTGAGTATCTCAGAAGGAAGATGGTCTTCATTGTCTGGATCATTGGTAAGACTCCCCACCTGAGTGTGACATTAGCATCCATGACGAATTACAGACAAAAGACACTCAAACAAAACCACTTTTCTATTAGAAATTTGGAAGCATTTTTACAAAATTATTTTATGTAATTAAATAAGGCTGATCACTGAGCAGCTTAGAACTGTCCCCAGTTTGAAAAGAAATGGAAGAAGAAAAGAAAACCCTTGAACATCACCTTTTTCAGACTTCGCTGCTGCAGGAGGTGGTTTTTTCTGCTCCTTTCTGCCTGTTTAATGAATGAGAAAGATGCTTAAACATAATAAAGCTGGAAATTTAACTGATTTAAGGTTTTATGCAGTTCTGGTTAAGTATGGAAAAAAAATATATATTCAGTGGAATGCACCGTTTTAGTGGAAATTCACAATGCCTGATGCTTTCTGGGGTTTTCTTCTCTGAGAATAATGGGCTAATCCCCATTCCTGCAATCGAAGAATTGATCCTCTTGCCCCTGGCTCTTTGTGAAATATTGTCAAGAGAAAAGCAATAGATAGATTAAAAAAAAGGAGCTGCCTAAATCTTCCAAACTGGAGGAAATCCCAAAGCAACTGCCCTCTCCTACACACTGGCAACTACATGAACAGAGCAGGTAAATCAGCATCCACAAAGATTCACTTCAGAGGAATCATCCCTAGCTCCGCACCCACGGTCCCCTGACAAGGCTGAGCAGCTCCAAATCACCACACAGACCTCTGCTTGCTGGCCGTGCCCTTGCACTGGGGCAAATTTGTTCACTACTTCCACATAACTGCACCAAGAGCCTGGGAGCACCACCAAAGCAGAGCCTCCAGAGTCAGCAACACCATGGGAAGGCAGCAGCACGCCACTCTGGTCATCACATACCGGAGCTGGGAGGTGTCTTGGGGGCCGTGGGCGTCTTTGCTGGGATGCGCGTGGCGTTGGTCGAGTTCCTCTGAGCCTGCCCCGCTGCAGACCGTGGTGTGGCCGTCTTTGTGCCACCTCTCATCTCCGGGCCCTGGGGATGCAAGGGTGAAAGGCTGATGCAGGGGGATCTGCCGGGGGATGGGCTATCGCCCCTCATGGATCAAAGCCATGATTGTTTTGTTTCCTCTGCTCTGCTAAAATTTTGTACAGAAGATAAATAAATCCACTGACTGGACCAGAGGCTGCATTCAGGGATCCAGTGCCAGACTCCAAACGCAGAGAAGCACCTCCTTTATCCCCACCTGTAATACACCGCTGCAACATGTACTGTAATGGCACATAAATAGCAATATGCTATTTATTGTCTTCTGATCTTGCAGAAAAGTCTCCCCAAATCTATAAACTAACATATCCTATTTCTGATGACTTTCTAATGCTGGTCTGTGTACAAAAGCTCATGAAAAACATGCAAGTGAAAATTTACAAGCTGACTGGTCCCAAGGCAGCAGGGAAGCAGAGCAGAGCCATCACAATCCCTATCACGGTAAAACCATATCCCCTTGTCTGTGACCTGCAGTCTCTGCTCTTTCCCTCACCACAGGTGTATTTGTATGACCAAACACCACAAAGGGCAACTCCAAGCTACTTTTCGCATTGTGGAATAAGACACGGATGTGTGTGCATTTCCTATTCCCTGTGTAGTACCTGGCAGATCTGGCTCCAGAACATTTCAAACACATCTGCTGTTTACAGCCAACGCACCCGTAAAAACAGCATAAAGCTGCAAAACAAGAAAGAGCATAAAGGGACCTGGGAATACCTCAGGGAGACGAGGTCTGCAGCAATGAGCTATTTTTGCTGTAACGCAGAGCAAGGGGCCTACATACTGGTGAGTAGGACCCAGTTGCTTCAAAAAGCAAAACTGGAGCCAAGGCTGGCCATGGCCACTGGAAGGTGAAGGGGAAGCACATCCCACTCCCTCCACTGAATGGGACAGAGACACTGCCCAGCCAAGCACTGTCAATCAGACCTGCCAGGAATACCTTAAGGTATTCCCTGAGACAGCTTTGCCTTCTTCACATCCCATTTCCTTACCTTGACTTTTGTTTCTTGCGTTCCTGTACTGGCAGGTCGGGATGTGACAGAAGAGACTCTTTTAGAGGTGGAAGCAGGGCTGGAGGGTGTTTTCGAAGGGATTGTGCTAGAGGAGGTGTGTCGTTGGGGGGGGATGGAGGGTCTATCGCCTGGGGGTTTGGCAGTGGAAGGTGAGGATTTCTTAAACATGGAAACAAAATAAAATTGGAACAACAAAAAAAAATCAGTATGGGAGAGAAACAAAAGTGATCAATGACATTAAATAGGATTAGAAGGTGCAATACAGAACAGGTGCAGGACAGATGACGACTGGTACTGCCCTCTCCCTGCAGCACAAGAGCTGGGCAAGAGCTGCAGGGCCCAGGGCACTGCTGTGGTCCCATTGCTGTGCCTCTGGCAAGTATGGGATACCTCAGCTCTATTCCTCCCACAGGGTGCAGCAATACCCAAGCCCTGTGACAGCCTGCCCTTGCCACCGCCCTCCACACCAGTGGCACGTTTTACCATCTGAACTGCTTTATCTACTCCAAAACTCTAACCCCATCACACCTGCTTTGTCAGTAATGGGTCACTGGTTTTTATCTAGACAGTTACTTAGCATCATGTCAAATGCCTAGCCTCACACAACCCTGCCAAACCCCCCTAGAGAAAGACCCGGTTTCACATTGTTTGAAAGTAATTATATTAATCACCTTTAATTCTTGACCCACTAAACTGTCCAGCAGATCGTCCATTATCTTGCCCAGGCACTAGCCATCAGCTGAACTAAACGTGCTCCAAATTAGCAGTGTGACAGGTATCTTTAAACATCTGAAATCTACCCACTATTAAACTCTGTTCCTCACCCAGAACACAGCATCTGCAAGGCACAGATTAAAATTAAATTAATTTTTTAATTGTATGTCTTGTTCTTTTCACTGTTAGCTTCTTGCCCCCAGTACAGCCCAACCCGGGTCTGAGTTTGCTTTTGCACCAGTTTGCCCCAGAAAAGTCAACCGCCTGCTTTCTGGACTTGGGCTGAGAAAATGATTACTCTAACCACACACCCAACCCCATGAGCCACATGTTTGTTTTAGATTTGGTTTGTTTCCTTGTCCTCAAAGATCACCATGGATTGCACCATCCAAACCAGGGGGAGGGAAATAAAAATAAAAACACTCTTGAAATATGGATGGAAGATAATGGCAAGGTTTCCTAAGAGGTACAAGAGCAGGCCAGGAGGGCTGGAGAGGGAGTCAGGAACATGCACAGCAGTGGGTTGATGTCACCTCTGGTTTTATTTTTTAGCTTACCTTCGGTTTCTTTTCCTCAGCTTCAGTCCCTTCCTTTTCTTTGCTGTCAATACGACCTGACAAATAGGAACACACAGAGTTACACTTCTTGGGACTGGTCAGTAAACTCTAGAGATGATAATGCCTGCGCTATAGCAACATGCATGCTGGGTGGGTGTTCCTTGTTCCTGTTCCCCTTTAAATTAAATACTGTTCTAAGAAATATTAAAAAGTCACTCATTTCTTGCAGAAATACTTCCACACCATAAACATGTTCTTTCTGGGTTAAAAGATTATCCTGTGCACAGGCAACCATGTATTAGTCATCACTGGAGCATCAGACACACTCAACAAGGTCTGTATGAGACCATTTTGCCTAGATTTGCACTCAATTCCAGCAGCATCTGTTCATTTTAGGACTCAACAATTCTCTTCAGCCCTAAACATGGGTCTCCCTCTCTAAAACACCTATTGGTTCTAATAAGTCATATGAACAAAGACTGAAATTGAAGGATGTCCCAATCCTAGCAGCACCAGGTTGCCCATGCTCTTATTTAAAGTTGTTGTTCAGTGTGTTAGCTTTGCGAAGCATTAACAACCTGGCTGTTGTTAACTCCCACCTCTTCCAACAATGCTTTCTGCCTCCCCAGCAGCCAGTGCACCTTTGATCTGGATTAGACCCTGCAGGGTCTTAAGGTTTTAGCTGTTGTCCTGCTTGATTCATATCAAGCTTACTGTAACTGACAATATTTCAGTGCTCTGTCCCATTAGTCTACAAGCACAACAGACTGCAGTACTGCTAATCAGGAGATTTGACACAGGGAGGAAGTAATGTTTGTACTATAAGGCACTCATAACAAAGCCTTTTTTTCCCTGTCTTCAGCTAATTCCTCCCTAATCTGGGAGGAAGAGCTGCTGATATTCTCCCCAGCATTTTGGAAACTTGTCCTGGGGGTGACAGCCCTTTCCCAGTGACATGAACAATGTTGTTAATCCCGCACTGACGCATCCCTGCGGTCACTCCCAGAGATGCTGGATGCACTACCCTTCCCACATTCAGTTAAAACTTCAGAATGGAGCAAGGGTGGAGCTGAACAGCCACAAAGTATCTCTGTCTTTGAAGGAAAAGACCATTAAATAATTAAATAAATTCCTCCTATTGAATCAGAAACTGGTTGACTCTGGGCAACATATCCCCAACCCACCATCGTTTTCAGGCTCTGATGCGAGCCACAACAAGCCATGCCAATGCCCTGCAGCACATGTGCGAAGCTTCCCACTGGCTTACTAAGTAGTGAACAACAAGAAATATGTTATGAGCTTTAGCTCCAATGGAAAAAGCTACATCATCAATTTCTTGATGAACCCTGCACAGCGAAGCGCACACCCTCTCTGCTGCAAACCAGAGCAGCGTTTCCCGGCTAATGGAAGCAGCCAAGCCAGCTTTTGGGATGCTGCACTGGGATGAAAGGCAGAGCTTCCCACAGGCCAGGCCATGGAGAGCCAGAGATGAGGTACAACATGGTGAGACACCATCAGATTTTAACGTGTGTCCTCCTGCCCCAGCTTATTAACACAACTCACTGCAAAACCTGCATTTGGCCACTGAACACGTCCCCTACTGACATCCCTCTGACCCCCAGTAAAGGTGGAAAAAAGCTCTTCAAGAAAAGGTCAAAGAGCTGCTCCGTTGGAAGAGGTGCTCATGCATTCAGTGGTGAACTCAGACTTTCACCCAGCACAGCTAAGACTGACATTGCTGCATGAACACAGCCGCTCCAGGGTCTGACAGCCTAACCTAGCCTAGTGACACATGCAGTTAGATGCACCCAAGAGCCAGGCCTATGCACACCCCCGCAGCTCCCACAGAACACCCCAAATACAGCCAATTGTGTTGAACCACCCAGGGACACACCGTCCAGAACTGAGATGGGAGCTGGATGCTTCATGAGAGCACTGGACATGCCCTGCAGCAGGCAAAGGTCCAGCTAGTTGCAGACCTTGCCTCCAACAGCAGTTAGTAGTGGGTTTTACAAGAAACAGGACCAATGTGGGGCCTTTTCCATGGTTAGACCTGCCACCTCCCTGCCTTTGTCCTCCTCACTCCTCTTTAGGAAGGCCAATGTAAAGAGTTATTGGACCAGACAGTGGACACATGCAAACCAGATGGCATGTGTCTTGCTGGAACAAGCTGCAGCGTGCACTAGGTTAGCCCCACTCCAACATGCCAGAAGAACGTTCATCCGGTCTTCATCTTCTCTGGGAAGGTGCTGGTCGGGAAGTGAACTGCCCACCCCACAGATCCAAGGAAGTCAAAATAAAAACAGGTGAACAAAGCATGATTGGGGACATGGCAGCACCATGCAAGGGATGCAAAACCGAAGCGTAAGGGTCTGTTACATATGCCAGGACATCCAGGATTAAACTAAAGAGGGAAGGAGAGGGAGGGAGAAGCAGCGGCACTTTGTAGATCAGTTCACAGCAAAGGTCCAGGCCATCTCCCAAGCAGCAGGATTTGAGAGGTGGCAGCAAGCTGAAGTACTGGTTCAGGCAGCCTTGTCATGAGCAAGCCACTGGCAACGTGAGCTCAGGGCAGGCAAACGGTGCACACACCTTTTAGGAGGGGGACACGACTGATGGCTTTATCTGCAACATTGGCACAAAGTTTCTTCTTGGGCATTCGACGTTCTCCTGTATCTAGCACAGCCTCTTCCAAAGAAGTACTTTTGTCTTTCACATCACCTTTTAATTCAGCGGGGAGCTGAGCTGTTTCTAGCAAGGGTCCAGAATCTTCTCCTTCCCCAGGCTTAGCTTCTTTTTGGGAGATGATTTCAGAAGGCTCTGACGGGGTGACATCTGTATCTTCTTTACCACCCAATGACTGTCTCCTCCCCTCTTGGTCCTCTCCTGCTTTGTGTGATTCAGTTTCAACAAGAAGTGCCTCTCTTGGGACATCTCTAAGGACATCTTTAGACTTGTTCTCTCCAAAGGCACATTCTTCAAGATTTTCCTTGGCTGTTGCTGGACACAAGCCCATTTCAGGTTCTGGTGAAACATGCTGACTCACCAGGGAAAGCAAATCCTGTTCAGAAGTTTCATCAATATCACGGTCCTCATCTCTTTCCTGTCTACTGGCATCTTCTTTTAATGGGGCTCTGGTATATAAAGGAGATGGCCCATCTTTAGTATGGGAGTCATCTGGGCCACCTGCTCCTGCCAGCCCCTCAGTGCACACATCATGACCCAGCGCTGGAACCACACCAATGCCTTCTCTGCCCCGATGATCCCACAACTCATTGCTGTCTTCAGATGGCCTGGAGTCTTCGTACATGTCCAAGGGTATTGGGATGGTGACCTCTATCCTGGTGGGAGCTGCTGTTTTAGCCTTCACTTCATGTGACAGAAGAGGCTGCTGAAGAACCCCAGCTACCTGCTTTGTGAGCTGGCTTTCTCTTTTTATTGCATCTCCTACATGCTCCTGAGGGTCAGGCTGTAGCTTTGGAGAGCTCGGCTCCCCTGGAGTTGAAGACGCAGGGTATGAAGCATGGGCAAACAATTAGAACAGGCATGTCACACAGGTAGTCAGGTAATGCTGAAGAGAGACTACGGATTTCTGCTGTCAGTCTAGAGGATAAAAGCAAGTCCCACACTGCCACATTGAACAGATTAACTCACTTCTACAGTGGCTTTTGCCATTAACGAAACTCCGATCCCCACAGCAATCAGAAACAGTGGCAGCCACAGCACATGGGAGTCCAGACTGCTCCCTGGACCCAGTCTCAGAGGTGACTGGGGTATTCAACAACCAACACCTGCTGCACCCGTGCTCTATGAGCTGGTTCAGCTATAAAGATTTTCAGAAGCCAAGAACACACCACTTTCTAATCTAACACCACCACTGGACCATCAGTTTGCTGGTGACCACCTCTCCTTGCCTCAAAGGCCTAAACAAAACAGGCCTGACACGTTCCCTCCTTCACAGGCTTACAAAATCCCTACAGTCCTCTCTGCCCTTGCAGGAGATGCTCATGTAGACATGGCGCTACTTATGTCCACTCAAAGCTCAAACCATCTGTGCTTTGCTCTCCAGATCATTTCTACTGCTCATGAGCTGGGGGAAGGGCACTCCTATATCTCCTGTCTTATTGCTGCATATTTCAACAGCCACTGGAGCAGACAGCCTCAGTGGAAAGGACTACAAGTAAAAACGTGGCTGTAGCCACACCGTCACAGCATTTTTGGACTGTGCACCCACTCACACTAATGAGATCTCCAGCACTGCTGCTGCCACCATTTGAGCAGAGTAGAAAGTGTGACGTTTAAAACCCAAAACTTAAGGTCACAGAAACACTGATCTCTTTTTTTGTTGTTGTTGTTCCTGCTTTTGGTTTTGGGTAAAAGAGAGAATTCTGTTCTATCGCTGATCTCATGCATGACGCAGACCTTTACAATTTCACACAACAATTGCTGCATTAAGCCATATAGTCTAGTTAAGCTGGAGCTTTTCTGTTAGAGTTTCATTCAAGTGAAGCGAAGATGCACTGAGCATGGAGAATTCACCCTGAACATAGGTAAACTGCTTTAAGGCCAACTGCCCTAGTAAGAACGTGCATCTCATACTATGAATTTGTTCAGGTTCATATACTCTTCAGTCTTTCTGAGCACTCATCAGATAAACTAGAGCTTAGATCAGAGCATTTCAGTACTAAAATTTCAATTATTGCTTTGCGTAGATTAATAAACAAGATTAAAACAAGAAAAGAAACCAAGACTGACTTGGTCTTTTATCAGTGTTCTCCCCATTTTAAGAGAATATAATAGTTGAGTGAGACTACCACACAAAGACCTCCAAAACTGTGGTTTCAGAAAAATCTTAAATTGGCAAGTATTGGCAGATAATATTTGAAATATGGCATCAAGAAACACCTTTTATAACCACAGGAATTTGAAGGATGTTTGCAGAAGAAATGAGCCAGGATGGCCTGCTGGCTGCTGCATAAAAAATGAACAGCATGACCATTAACAACCACCAGTGCAGAGATGTGGACAGTCAGTTCATTAGCTGTATTTCCATACTCCAGGACCTGTTGAGGGTTCTGAGGCAAACGTGCAGCACAAGGTCAAGAGCTGGTAGAATGTCAGCACAGCACAAACTGTGAATCAGAAGGTGCTTCTCCACCACAGATTCCAAAAGCATTTTAGCATGCTCCATTGTCACTGCAAAGATCATTTTTTTGAATTCCACAACACGAAAAATGAAGGTAGCTAGTAATGAGATATCCAAGACACCATGTGTGTATTGATAATCACACTTTCCTCCAAATCCAAAGAGAGCCATTAAAAGGAAGCAGCACATTATTACAAGTCCACTTTCAGAGAAGTCACAGTTTACATAAGAACCTAGAAATGTCATATATAGGTTATATCCAAGCTCCAGCTAGCTGTACATCCCCATATCCGACAGCTGAAAGATCCCAGGACAGTACAGAAAGGTCTTATGAAAAATCTGGTGAGAAACAGCAGCTAGAACCAGACTAAACACGGCAGACAGAAGAGAGAACTTCACTGCCTTCCTGCTAACAATCTTGGTTTCTTTTTGGTAATGGTGCCACTGTTTATAATACAGAAGACTTGCTAGGCCAAGAACCACTGGACAGGCAAGCAAAGATTTTATTTTGATCATGGGGAGCAGACTGCACATAACTGTGCTCATCTGTATCTGGAAAGCAAAGACGACCTGAATTCTGCCCTGAGCTGAAAATGCAAAGACCTATTTACTTCTTTAAAAGACATGGATGTCTGTAAATGCACTAATGCAGCCGGGAGGAGGAAAGACACTGCCCAAGCAACTACACAGAAAGCTACCTTACAAAATGGGGTTTAACTAAGATTTTACAAAGCACACAAAATTAACATTATGGTGTGTAAGTCCTAGCAAGGCAGCAATATCAAAATGAGTTTGAACCCCTAAGTCTGCCCCATTGGGCACAGAATTAAGCTAGCACTGGGTGCTTTGGGAAAATCCCATCCTGAAGTTTTCCATCAAGTCTGAACTGAGCAGAGTCAAGAGAGGCCTTCCAGGTGGCCAAGAGGTCCCTGGATAATTTTTTGGCTCATCTGAGCAGTCACATAATCAATGCTCTAAAAACACTCGCTGTCCACCATGCCTGGCATCCCTAAGACCGGGATGAGAAAAAAACACCCATAATGTTAAAAAGTCAGGGCTTCAGTGAGTAGGTTTGAGACATGTTTTACATTAGAAAGAGACACAAATGTACTTATTTCATGTATGACATGCAGGGCCCAAAACTGACTCTGTTCAACACTGAGCAGTTCCTCCTGGCTAACTGCACCATCCCAGCTCTGTTCATTACCATTTCTAGCCTGGGGAATTCTCTGTTTTGCAACTGGACAAACAAGCACCAAGGCTTCAGTCATTTGAGAGAGAACATGGTGCATGAAAAGCTGCAGTTCCCTGAAATGAGTATGTTGGAACATTCGAAGCATGTATGATCCTCCCCTGTCAGGAGCAGGGAGAACAGCCCAACTGCTTGTACAGTGCAGAGCATTTGCATTACAGAAGAAAATTCCCAAGCCACTAGCAACCAGTCACACATGTGGGTAGCAGTAACTGGACCCCAGTGACAGATGATTCACTAACCTTGAGTGGCATCTCCTGCAGCGTGGTCCTCCAGGTTGGGAGTGGCTCCTACGCCTGCCTCTTCAGCTGGTCCCAGTTCAGAGAAAAGGGAAAAACATGATCAAAACAAGAATTAAGTTTAAGCATGTTTCTGGAGAATTACCTCACTGCCAATTCTGCCCATCAGCGCTGTATTATGAGCAGGGCAGTGTCAGAAAGGCAACCAACCCAAAACGATAATGGATCTAGGTAGATCTATTCAGCCTGTGCTGTACGAGACTGGAAGTGTTTCAACAACTCACGTGTCCTGGGTGGCAGGTTAGTACAAGCTCCTTCAGGCAGAGGTGCAGAAAACAGGCTGTTAAGGAGCAGGGCAACTTGTGGATTTGTAGCCCTACTTGTGGATTTATGTACCAAGAGTTCAGGACACACTGCTTCTTCCTGGCTCCCTGGTGCAGTCAGATCTCAAACCAGAGACTGCGCATCCTTGCTAGCAGGCGACCCACTATGCCTTTCAGCCCAGGGCTCCACCAGCAGCCTGGGGACTGGATGCAGGATAGACAATCTGGCTGCCTGAGGGAGAGTGCTATGGGCTTGTTTCAGCATTCAGGCATTGGCAGAAGCCCATTTTCACCCACTACCTTTCTCAGGTCCTGCCTGATGTTTCCAGGAAAAGCCAGTAGCTGCCGCACAGGGGACACATACTCATTCTTTCTTCCACATAGAGACCTGACTCTCCCAGGAGCTCCTCCCCTCTTGTACACACACAGCACTGCTGCAGCTCACTCCCTTCTTACTCTGTCTCTGAAAGGCCCCCATCCCTTCCTGGGAAACCAGGCCCAGGTGCCGTTATTCCCCACAGAGCATTCAGGCCAAATTAGCCACTTCACTTCCTCTGCATTATCCCTAAGATGTGCCGGCAGCCACAGAACTGCTGCAGTGGCCTGGTTTTCACCTGCTGCTTCAAAGACAACTGCATGGGCTGGGCTGAGCAAGAGCACCCATGAGACAAGCAGCAAAGTCCTGAGGTGACCGCCTTGCCTCGCCAGCAAAGTGGGGCTGCTGGCAGAGGGGCAGAGATGACCGGGATCTGCAAGTAAGTGCTCAGCCAGGAGATGGGCGGCGAAGCCACCACAGAGACACTAAATAGAAAGACTGTCAGATGTGGAGCTGAGAAAGAGAGAAGAAAAGGCTGAGAGTTTCCCCCAGGATGGGGAAAGCAAGAGGACAATTGTAAGCTAGGAATTATTCCTGCAAGCCATGGAGAAGAAAGAAGCACGCATCAGGAGCAACACATGCCTGTGAGAGGTTTTGCAGTGTTATTTTTAAGCACTAACCAGTCCAGCTCTCTGCTCTGACTGCATCAAGGGAGGAAACTGCACCTTGGTCTCCCTCACCTGTGGTTCCTTCTGGGATCTCCCCATGCTGTTCGACACCACCCTGATCCTCGTGGTCTCCTTCCTCCACTAAAGGTGCTGTGGCATCTGAAAAACAACACAGCTTTCACATAGCTGTCGAGTGGCAAAACCCTGTGAAGGCCAGGACATGCTTGAAGAACTCTGCTCAGAAAAGCAGCCGACTCCCTCCCTTGAGCCAGTGCTTGTGGAGGGAGACAACTGAGCATGACATAGCAAAGCCAGTATCACAGGGACATCATGAGCTGTCCCCTCCGCCACACAAGCCACACATCTCCAGTGTACTCCTTATGCAGCTGAAGGCTTTACCATAACTACTGTCTGAAAATGCATAAAGACAGCCACCGGTGCCTGATCTGCATGTCCGACGATGCTATCTGCATGGGGACATCACTGGTCTGGACCAGCAAAGAACAGCTCCCATTGGATACCTTCATACGCCACCCAAGCACTGCAACTGCATCGCACTCTGGGCAGCTCTGAGACAGACGGATACCTGGCTCCATCTACTAGGGCAATGTCTGCTTGTCATGACAGTCCCGACTCAACTGGAAAGAGGGACAACACCTGCTTCTGCACCAGCCACAGTTTATGTACTGATTTCTCAAGCCACATACATAGCAACAGAGCTGCTTCACAGACAACCAGCCAGCCCACACCTCCAGTGGGACAGGGATGGAACTGGTCAGCACCTCCATCCACCTTTATTTTAAATACATTTTGCAAACTAATGCCTTTACCTAAAGTCTCCAAGAGGCAGACACTTGGGATTAAAGCAGCTAGAGGAACACAAAAAATGCAGTTAATTAAAACGGTGAACAGGTCTCTAGACCACTCTGGAATTAGATGCTTTCTACAAACATGGCATTCAGGTAACACTTCGGAGCAGCACAGATGTGCCCTGAGTCCTACCAATATGGCCTTAATATCAGTACAAAGTCTTGTTTTATGTATAGACTCTGCCCATCTCACCATTCCAGCATGAATCATGCTGTACTAATGAACATGTAAATACAGAGGGGGCAAAAAAAGAGCTATGAGGTACAGCTAACTCTGAAAGGGAACACAGCGACCAGGGCAGGCTGTCAGTATCTTGGGGGAGCACAGTAATGCAAACTGCTGGCCCTGGGAGCACACAACATGGGATTGCTCCCAGCTGCACTGAGCTAACAGGATCTTGCAGTGACTGTGTGAATCTTCAGGAAACAAACTACAAGCAGCTTCCTGAACTATAATAAACACTTCACCTTCTCTTGCCTTCCAACCCACTCTCCACCTTTAAAGCTCATTATCTCATTCTGCAGTGGCAGACATCACTTGGGATGAGACTAATGAAGAGCATTTGTCCAAGGATGCAGACACTCCTCCTGAGAAACCCCACCAGAACATGGCAAGTCTTTTGGCAAGGTTTACCACGACCCCATCCATCATGGTTTCAAAGCAGTAAGTCAAAGAGCTCCCACCTTCCGTAGTTGGGGTGCTCTTAGCGTCAGAAGTTTCAGAAACAGGCTCATCCGATCCATCATCGACTGGTATCTGAAGTGGATAGCCTGGAAAACATTCAAATACTTAGAACAAGCCCTTGGCTATGAATTATGGCCTGTGTGTTACAAACTCTGATTGTCCAGCTCCACAGCAGCAAGAAACTGTAATTGGAGAGTATAAACCACCTGAACTAATAAGCAAGCAAAGCGTGAAAATGCCAACCAAAAGCACCAGTGTCATCACCAAAAGGAACAAGCAGGAACCCATCAGCAAAAGAAAAGCCCAGTGAACTGGACAGCCAGAAACAGCAAAGCATGGCACAAGCAGGAAAGGAGACCTTAGCAAAGTAGAGCAGAAAAGATGTACAACTTCTGAGTCACTGTTGTCCTCTCTGCCTTTTCTGGAGCTGTTAGCCTCCATCCCAGAGCAGGCTAGTGAACACTCCCACGATGCATTAGCTCTAATCTTTGCAAACAGCAAGTCTTTGTAAAGGGCTTGGTGTAGCACATAACATACTGTGTGAACACCTGGTTGCAAAAGTCACCTTTTGGAAGAGCAGGGCAAGAGGCACAGGTTTCCTCTCTGCAAGGAGTCTGGGCAAATAAAACGAGAACTGGAGAAAACAACTTGGAAAAGAAGATTCAAACTAGCATAAGCAAAATCCCTGGGAACCTGTGATGTGCAAAGCTGAGGCTACTAGCTGAGAGGAGCTATCAGGCTGAAATGCATTACAGAACCCAGGATGAATGGATGCTATGAATTCTCTCCAGGACAGAGGCAATCCATTTATCTCATGTAAGGTGTGTCCAAAGCACCTCAAGAAAAGAAAACTGAGATGATGTTTATATGGAGCATAGTCGGCAGTGAGTCCCACCAGGTTTTCTGGCATTATGTGGGTTTCCAAGCTCAACTGTGGAGCACAGTGGAATGAGAAAGGAAAGGCTTCTTGACAAATGCAGGTCTGAAATATGGGGCGAAAGACTCTTGCATGGCCCCTGCTCCCAGAGCTCTCTGTTCAGTTCCCCCCATCTCCCTGTGCAGGTGAGAAAAGCAGGCAGCAAGCAGCATCTTTAAGCTGTGTCTCCAAATAAAAGCGGTGTTGTATTTTTATAGCAAACTGAGAAGTGAACACAGAAACACACATTTGCAAAGCTGCAGCAATAATGTCATCACCAGTCTGGTTACTAGGGATTGCTCTGCTCTTGCTGGGCAATGATATCAAAGCATTTTCTCACCACTACAAACATCAGAGCATCCTGTGGGCTGCAGCCAGCTGATCCACAGTAACCTTCCACACACACACACATCCCCTCCTCCTGGCTGTCCCCAAGGACCCCTTGCACCACCACACTGGCCCCACTCTCCCTATTTAGGTCATTCTTCTCTCAGCTGTGGGCAAGGCAGGTCCTTTACACCATGTCCTCCTGGAGGTGCTCACC
This sequence comes from Microhierax caerulescens, assembly GCA_035590215.1. Taxonomy (NCBI): domain Eukaryota; kingdom Metazoa; phylum Chordata; class Aves; order Falconiformes; family Falconidae; genus Microhierax; species Microhierax caerulescens. The sequence continues at coordinate 614,439 of JAVJGJ010000042.1, read as the reverse complement.
TGATGGGATGTGCTTCTCCTGGCCAGCTGCGTGGTCCTCCATCATGGTGACGTCCTGACGCTGCTCCGCTATCTCTCAGCAAAGTTACCTGAAGAGGAGAGTAAAAAACAAACACCCATTAAGCAAACCCTTACACAATACACCTTCATCTGGAGCCCACTTGGTGTGCTCGCACCTACTGCTCCATGAGGCAATTTTGGTTTGTCAGCCTGTTTCCAGGATTATTAAACATCTCATCACAAGCAAGTAGCCAACACCAGCCAACCGTCTTTTCAGCCACTGTAACAATACTATCTACTTTGTTCCTTTTTCCTGATGAGCCCTGAAATCACACCATTGTGTTTGGGAAAGGTTACAGCTCAAGATACAGGTTAGCTAACGGGTTTCACACCAGCCCTGAAATATTCCCTGGAGCATCTAACGCTAGTGCATTATCTGCACTATCCTGGTGGATAGTGCAAATCCACCAGGAGCATGCTATGTCTGCAGCCATCAAGCAGAGGAGGACAATGGGGAGGGAGTGCTAACACTCCAAACTGATATCTAAAAGGGCTGTCCCAGCCAGCCTACTCTTTAGTAGAGCAGCACCAAGCCTCAACACAGCAGGTCACAGCAGTCCGCACTCAGAGGATGGAAAAAACTCACCTATGGGCATAAGCCAAAAGGAAAACATGAATTTTGCATAAAAGATGTATAAAGGAGCAAATGTTCCTTGTGAACAAAGGGAATATTTAGTTATACCTGCACAAGCAACAGCATGCGCCAGTCACTGCATCCATCACAATAAGGATATAGACAACATCTGCCCAGCCGCAACATCAAAATTCCACAGGTATTTAAGATGTCCCAAGCAAAATGACCATCCTAGCACACACAGGACACAGCTCAGCCACCGTTTTGTCACAGGCAATCACCAGGAGCAGCATGTTTAGTGCTGACACACTTGTGCTTCACTCCAAACTCTGCATCTGCCAATTCAATCAGTCTCTCAACAGAAGTGTTTGCTGGCAAGGTGCAATGCTGCTGCAGGAAGGGATGCCTTCTACCCCTGTGGATACAGCCAGCAGGGATACACAGCTATAATGATACACTGATCATCCTAAAAGCAATCCAAAAGTGACATACAGGGGTAAACAGGGCTCCCCAAAGATGGATTTGGACCAGGGACTCTTAAAAGAAGAGGGTCTCGCTTGGCTGTGGGTCTTGAAACAGCACAACAGCTGCTTTAACCCTGAATTCTTCTTGCAGTGCTGAGAAAGCTAAAAACATAGTGTAGAGCAAAGCATAGTAAATAGGTCTGGACACCAGCAGCAGTAGAAAGATGCTAAAATTCAGTTATTTTTCTAATGTGTATCTATCTGCAAAAGGAAATGAAGTTGAAAACAAATATTATCTGCTTCTGTGAAGCAAGGACTGTGTTTCTCCTTATTCTCCATGCTGGTTGGACAGACATTGCTTTTAGTTGACTTCCTAATAGTTGATATAATTACAGCCATTGGCAGTGATTAATAACCAGCTATTAGGGTAATCACACATTTGCCATGACAGTCAGGAGCAAATGAATCCAGCAAAGCAGCTCAGGTTACCAGCAGCAAAGAAGCAAACTCATGTGGTTTTGTTTGCTGGCAATAAATTAACTGGATATATGGAACTACGCAAGAGAAACTCCAACGCTAGTAATCAGATCTCTCACCCAGCTTTTTTTAAGCCTTAGCAAGATGACTATGCAATCTAATTTCTGCCTGAGACAGCAACAAAGCCATTTGACAGAACCATACCAAGTAAGCTTGAGAACTACCCTGAAAGGAAATCACCCACAAAAATGGTAGATATAAAATAGGAAAGAATTAATTACCTATTTTTTGCCCCCAAAATGGTGGGTCCTAATTATTTGGACATATGGCTGCCCTCCTCCCAGTGCTCAAAGGATCGTATTGATTATATCCTGGTCTCATCTGGCTGTTGCTTGATATTATTTACAGGTCTACTTAGCACTGAAATACTGAAATATGTTAACCTGGTGTACAGGCCACAAAAGCAAGTTGGGCATGAGCATGAGCGTAAAATGACACACAAATGTGCTGCTGTTGTGTATTTGTATGTGCATGCACAGAAGAGCAACCTCTCCAGCCCAAACGCACACACAGGACTGGATACAGCAGTTTTCCCCATGCAATGCTCTGCCTGTTGGTAGGAAAACACGGACTGGAGAAGCAGCCCCTACCCCACTCACAACTGGTGGTCCCCAACAGTCCTCCCAGCCCAGTTCAGTTCACTAAACATCTACAGATACTAACATATTTGCTTCCCAACTGCAGACCCAGAGGCAAACCCCTCACAAGTCTGCTGCACTGGACTTAAATGAGGCTTACTGCTTCTTTGTTCTGTCTCCTTTTCTCTCTTCCTCCCACCTGTTTTTTTGGCAAGGAGCAATTAGTGTCTCCCCCAATCTCCCTGGAAAGATACATTTAGTCCTTTCTTGCCTTTGGACAAGAATTTCCTGGGACACCATCCAGAGAGGACTCCTGGCTTGACAGCAAGTGAGCTCGCATAGCCCGCCGGAGGCTCATCTGCTGACTCCCAATGGACAGCACCCAACACAGCCAAGGATCTTCCACTTTTCCTCTGAACACAGCATTCAGCATCTGTGCCACCCTCGCACAGCAGCAGCAAGCCATGATTCAGCAAAGGCCGGTGGATCTGCTGGCGGGCACGCAGGGCTGCCTGGTCAAGGGCTGGCTGTCGCCCTGCTTCCCACTGACCTGCCAGTGCCAGGGCTTTTCAGCACAAAGAAATGGTTGGGTGTTTTTCAGAGAAGCTGGCTGGCTGGCTGAGGTTTGCAAGGAGGCCTTTTAACACTGTGCTGCTCACAGCGGGGCAGACACAGCCCCCATTCCCACTGAGCTCCATGCATGGCAGGAGGTAGCCACCTCAGAGCTAAAGGACTGGAGGTGGGCTTGGGAGGATGTAGCCATTCGTTTGTTAGACACAAGAGAGAAAGAACTGTCTTTTCTGTTACAAGAGCATGACCAAAAGCCACAAAGATCCATCAGAAAAACCACTCAGTGGGACCCTGAGAGCACCCAAAACCTGGCTGCAGCTTACAAAACGTGCTGGACACTCATTCATTTGGACATGGTGATTTTGGGGACTGATGCAGTTGGGGACTGTTACAGACAGCAGAAGCACCTCCCAGCAGATGAAGCACAATGTCCTCCCAACACGTCTGCAGCAAAATGGGCAGAACAGCAGAGTCACCCTGCGTTTGAGCTCCTGTGTGCAGCAGTCAGTGGTGAGGAACAAAAACTCAAACTGGCATGAGCCAAGGGGCAGGGTGGGGATTGAGCTCCCACATGGTTCCCACAGCATCTTGCTTTTAGCTGAAGAAATGCCTATTCAACAGATGCCTTTCTCACAAAGGGCTCGGGAAGCATTTCCTACAGCTTGCCCTCCGAAGCCTGGCCGGGCTGAGATTTAAACCCATTACAATAGGGCTGATGAAATTTCATCAGCACCAGATAAGCAAATAAATAACATTAAGCACACAAAGCGATTCACTCGGTAAGTACAAATGAGCCACCACCACCATTATCTCTAAGCTGCAAAGCTCTCCCAGCAGAATTTGAAATACACAGGCCATATAATCATACAGTCCTGTTCACCAGGAACATCATCTATAAAGACATTTTATGCGTCTCTGATAAATGCCGAACTTCATTCTCTCCCTCCTCCTTTTTCATCCATTGTAGACATCAGGTAAAAGTATTGTTCACTCATAACCGTACTGATGATGCATACCATTTTGGGACAGATCTGTCTGGTTGAAATTAAAAAGCAAAACTGAATTGCCTATTTGCAAACCCCTTCTTATTCTAGAGTGAAAGTTTCAGCTCTGTTTTGGGTTTTCAATCAGGTAACAAATTCATTTGACTAAATAAAATTTAAACCTTATTAAAACTGCATAGTCTAGATTAGACTTCTTAAACAAAGATGGTCTGAAATTTTTGGAAAAAGTCTATAATGATAATCCCATTTGGTTTTCTTTTCAAGTAGGGGAAGGGGGAAACCCTCTTAGGGAAAAACATAACATTAAGGGGAAAAAATATTCTAAAATATTCTAAAAAGTGTAAAACCAGCCACACCTTGAAGCAATGGTTCAGTAATGAATAATTACAGCAAGGATAGCTGTGCAGAGATAAAACTTCAGCAGCACCCTCTGCATGACAGATAACGCACCAACCCTCCTAAGAATCTTATCCATTTCCAGCAGAACTATTCCTGTTAACCAGGGACACTATCTAAAAAGCAACAGCTTATCCCATAATTAACAGCTCCTCCAAACCTCACAATTTTCAAACCCACCACCCGCCTTTTGAGAGAGGAGGCATATTGAGCAGTCATTTTGAGCTGTGCAATAAGGCACATGAGGAGGCAAGGAGGGGGGACAAAGTTTTTATTGCCAGGCACAGGAGAAACAGGCTGATTTCTGGCAGTGCAGGCTCAGCCCACCAGCACCTCTGCCGTTTGTATGTGTGACCTAGTCAGGGGCCTGAGCATCCCTGAGCATATCCAGTTTGTCCAGGAGGTGAAATAAACTGGTGAGAGCCCAGCCACCTCCTGCCACCAAATGCAATTGCTTTGCCATTCGCATCGGCATCAAGACAAGACGCTGGCTGGCACACAGCCTATTTCACTCCCAGTCTTGGAGCTGCTTTCCCAATGAGATAAAGGATTACAAAACACTGGCCTCCAAGCCTCCAACTGGTTTGAGAGTTGAATATTGCCATCCCTACTCTCAGACCGTGTAACCTAGACAGGAGCAGATATTCCTGTTTGCTGTAATCAGGGATGAGCCGGAGGTGTGCATGGAACCATCGGGAGAGCAGACGCAGTGCAGGGCAGCTCAAGGCATTCAGGCCATCAGGAGACTCGGGATGCACTTCTCCATGATTCCGCCAACTAAACTCAACATTGAGCAACCAGGAGCAACTCTCAAGCATTTGAATAGCATTTCACGGCTGAACTTGGCCCTGCACAGTCACTGCAGGCCTGTCCTGTACAAAATGTTACGGGCTAAAAGTCAAACCAGCAATTTTCACCCCAAAGAGCCCAAAGCACGCAGGACCACATATCCAGTGTGAAATGATCAAACCTTTAACAGCCATCGAGAGCACTGCAGTTTAGGCCATGAAGCAAAAGCTGTTAGTTAGCTCAAGGTCCACAAGACATTTCAAAAGGAAAATAATACAATTTTCCTTGTGGAGTTTGGCAAGGATACTGAAAGCAACATCGCTCTTCTCAGAGGAGGTTGCAGAGACCTGACAGTAAAGCCTATTTGCTTTATGTGATGGCTCCCACAATGCCTGCAAAACCACGTACTGCCGTTTTTCCAACACCCACAAAGATCTCTGTGCCAGCCCGCAGCCAGTCTGACCTTGCTTCATTTGCAAGGCGCAATGATCATGAGTCAAGACATTGCAGCCACATCCCTGACACTGTTTACATTCATGCCCAGGAGAACTGAGCCAGAAATTAAAAGCACTGCTCTTCTTCCACTGCCCATCCTGCAAATTTATAGCTTGTTAGGCTCGAAGGCATCAATAAAATGGCTTGGTCTGGTCTGTCAGCAGAAGCAAAAGCTACTGTAGTAGCTTTTCAGCACAGCTGGGGCAGCGCTGTTTCGAACAAAATCAACTGCTCAATTCATGGCAATCCCCCACCCTCACACAACCCACACATGTGAAAACTGGTCCAAACGGAACAACTGCTGCATCCCTCCTTCAAGAGGAACTGAACAATGGCTACAAGTATTATTTCATAAAGAGGGAAGGAGAACAGGGAAGGCCTATGCAAACCAGGATTAAAAAAGAAAATTAAATCAATAAATGAACAAAACGGATAAGAAGTTCCCAGCTAGAACACATTTAATCCCTGCTTATAGGGCATAAACCAGCTTCAGGCATTGGAAAGAAACTTCTGTAAAGCAGCATGTTTCTCCTGCCTGGTGACCCCTCTGCACTGCAGACCACAAGGCCACACAGCTCCAGACAGCCCCATGCCCAGTCTGCAGCAGCAATTCTTGCACAGCCAGCAAACAGGCACCCCAGACGTCTTTCTGGAGCACAGTCAGGACACATCACCACCAGCACAAAGACACAGCAGAGCCCTCACTCTGCTGCTGCTCAGGCTAACCACCAGCAAACCACGCACAAAGCCTCCAGCGCTCTCTGCCTGGGAAGATTTAGATCCCAAATTAAGTTGAGCAGCCCAAAGTCTTAATCCCTTGGCAAAAGGTTTCTCCACAATGAAAGGTAAATAAAACCAGGGCTGAAAACAAAGTACCCTATTGAGAGTGGCCCAGTGGCAAAGGGGGAAGAAAGCAGATGCTGGGGACCACACAGCTGTGCTTCGGTGGTGCTCAGCCTTGCGTAATCTGTGCCAAACAACATCATTAGCACTGTCACAAAGGAGCACAAAAATGCATCCCTGCAACCCTTCTGGTGCCAGGAGATGAGTGCTCCCACGATGCCCGACCGAAGAAAGTGGGTCAGCAGCTGCACCCCACTCACCCGTGGGCCCAGTAACACACCAGGCTACAACCGCAGCCTGAGGATTGACAGGGCACACTCTGAGAGCCGCTGTTTCTGAACGGCCACAGCATTATTCCACATCACAGAGGAAGAAGTAGAGTCTCGATCTGCAGCAATTCAAACGGCACAGCTCCAGGGATCACGAGTTTGGGAACTAATAGCTCAATTTACATACGCACAAATCCCAAAATAAACTAGGCGTTGGCAGATCTGTTTGTGGCTGGGTGCGGGGGGTTACTAGCCCCACGTTGCAAGAAAACAGAGGAAAGAGAAAATTCAGCAGAAGGCGAGTGCAACACTTTGAGATACTGGCTGGATTTACACACTCTGGTACTCATCACTGGGCCCAACCGAGCAGCTCCATCTTCACACCAGCACACAGTGTCCAAGCAGTCACCCAGCTAATTTCCAGACATGGGCAGAGCGAAGCCTCTTGGCTATTGTGTCTTGTACTCAGCCACAGCAGTGTCTTCCTCCTCCGTTATTTAATCAGTAAGGGCAGTAAGCACCCACTCTTGTTACTTGAAAATGAAAATTCAACATGAGCTATCTGTTACCTCTGATAGGTGATCAAACACCTAAAGGTTTTTTAAAAAAGCATCATTCCATCTGAATTACTTAATTAAAATGGAGTGACAGCTCCGTGAAATAACATCACCCTAAAAGGATCTTCATAATTCATAAGCAACTTTCTTTTCATCTCCTTTGTGTACATCTCCAAGTACTGTTTTTCTGAGAAGCTGACAGAGGAAGGAATATGGACAGTGATCTCATTAATTGCAGGCACTGCCTAATATGCAGTGAGCTGAGAAATTACTTGAAGTTTCAAGTTATCTAATCACAAGGCTAGAAAAACTTCCTTCAGGTTCAAAGACTGACAAATGCCTCTCAGAACAATAAGAGGGAGTTGCAAAAGAAACAGTCTCAAAAATGCACCTTTCTTCATTTATCTTTTTGTTTCATGTTTTTTCCATGTTAAAGTTTAAGTGACTCCTTGGGAGCCTGGAAATTTTGACACCTCTCTCTGGGGGCTGGCCACCTTCCATGCAGACATGAGATGGGTTTGGGTTCACAGCAGAACAGCTTTGAGGCACATCACAGCAAGAGTGGTCACACTGGCTTCATGCACACACACATTTGGGACCTGAAGGTTATGGAGACCAGGCAATACACAACCCTGCATCAGCTAATGACATTGCCACATCTGGAAAGGAGATGGGGAAAAGGAGGGCAAGGAAACCCCAAGTACTGAGATGCCACGATTCTGTACAAACAGCACCAAAAAGGGATAGACAAGCTGGATTCAAAGACACAAGAGCTCAGGGAATCATCAGTAAATAGCCCTTACAAATCTAACCTCTCCACAGCCAAGGGCTCTGCAAGCTAACTGCTGAGGGTCACCAGCTGGCAAAGGTCTCCAGGGCGTGCTCGTGGCTACAGAAAAGCCAAGGGATACTCACGCACTGACAAGTTCCTCAGTGTTGCTGAGAATTAGACTAACAGAATTTGCCATCCCAAATCAGCTTAGGCCCGGTTCAGCAGCTGCCTCCGAGCAGGGTGGCAATTAGGAGACCAGATTATCCAGGCACACAACTCCAGCCCACAGCCTAAACTGCAAGAGTAGCTGGACCCAGGAGATAGGAAATGGTTCTATCTGCATGTCTCTTCTCTGCCCAAATAAAAATGCACCACAAACGTGGCCTCTCCCAAGAACAGGAATGTGCTGGGAGTATACACTAGTGTTTTGCACTGTAGGAATATTAACTCTAAATCTTGCATCAGTTGTTACTGACAAAAGCACCAGGTGGTTTACCGAAGACATCGTTATTCCCACCTTCCCTGCAAGGGGAACACAGGTGAAAAGGCTTGTCATGGAGCAGGCTGAGGGCAAACCAGAGCAGAAGCCAGGCTCCAACAGATGCCACAACCTGCATGCTCCCAGCTGCACTGCTCTCCTTCAGGAAGGGCTCTCTGGAGCAGCGCCCCAGTATAGAAACTAGAGGAAGCTCCTCAGGGACAGGACAGAGACATAAGGGCAGCAGGGCTTCACCTTTGTCTCACCTGAAACCTGAGCACTGCCACTATTACTACCTACCTTCCTTGATCTTTTACCCTTTCTTACCTTTGCTTTTTGCCTGCCTTATCTGACCAAGTAAAAAACAACATTACAGCAGCCCATGTGTGTACAGGAGTGGTCCTGCCCCAGCTTTCTCTGTGAGCTTACAGGAGGGCATTTAAGGACGATAGCTGCCCAGAGAGGTGTCAGCACTCTGGATCGCCATTCTCATTCCATACTATGATGCAAAGATCAGGCTGTCTCTAAGTCCACTAACTTTAGCTAGATTAAAACTCTGATCAGAGGGGCTTACACGGTAGAGAAAAAGGAAGCAACTAGTTTTAAAGCTTGCCCTGTCTGTTCAGCAGGCTCTTTATGAATAGAGGGAAGAGAAGCCTCTTTGGCAGGGATTTACTAGGCTACCTTCAGATTTCTTCCCAGCCCCCTACTACAGTATCTTGCAGTCTTGCATGTCACAGAGCCATGGGATGGTCTATGGGTGGATAAGTTCTTCCTCCTTCAAAATCCTGCTTGTTGGGAAGCCTTTAAGCAGTTGAACATGTAGAGCGGATCAAAGAGAAGGCAAATCTTATTTATCAGCTAATTCTCTTTGACTCTTCCCATCCCAGGCTCAGCCCAACCTCGTAGAAATCAGAGCATCTTCCTTGCTGCTGCAGGTTTTAAGGCAGGCTCACAAGCATTCAGGCTTGTACCAATCATTATTTACTTAACAGAAAATGGAAGCCTAATATTTCCCTTGCACTGCCTTTCAAAGGCTGTGCTGCATGCTGAGATGTAGCTGAACTAGTATGCATGGCAAAGTCCTTGGACATTCTCTCTGGCTGCTGGGAGGAGTTGCTCCCCCAGTCTGCCCAGTGCCACCAAAAAGAATCCATCAGGGAAGAAAACAGAAGTCAATGTGTTCTTAGCATACTACCTTCCAGCCATAGCAGAAAAGTAACATTTACATATGCCTGGATGGGGAAAGAGAAAAGAAGAAAGAAAAGTTCCTGGAAATATCACTGGGACGGTCAACAGCATGACTGTGCTGGGCCCCATCAAAAGTCTCCTTTACCTTGGCTGGCAAGTTACACCATAAAGAAGAAGAAACTGCTTTCCTGAGAGACTGCACTGCCTGAAGAAAGAAAAGCAGATATCCATCCCCACTAACTGACAGCTTCCACACACTATTGCTTACGTGGAACAATTATAAAGGATGTTCCCATGATAAGTACTTGAGGAAGGTCCCTCTCACACAGCAGTCAGTGGTAAAGGGAGCCTGGCAGGGCTCATCTGGTCTGTGGATGCTTGCAATCTACCACAAGCAGGACTAGTAGTGTGGCCAGCAGTTTCTCATGATTATCACAATTTTCTTCATTATTATGAGGTCAGAAACAAACTGACAGGACTTATTTCATGCTCCAGTGGGTACCACAACACATCCCAAGGCAGAGGAAGGCCAACAGATGCGGACGAGATCACCCCCATTTCCCTGAACATAGCCAATTTGGTAGGACACTGAGCACTGTCACACCCTTCTTGGGTTTCCAGACAGAGCTCCTGAAATACAATTCAGTCAATTGAAAAGCTGAGAAATGCCCCAAAACTCGGCTCTTTATTAGCCAGCCAGACACTAAACACCCTCAAACAAGCAGGAGGGTGAAAAAAGCCACGCTGGCTGACGAGACGGCATGGAGCTGAGCTTGCCCGACCTAGCAAGTGTGCGACGCAATCGACCAAAGCGCCAGATAAAGGTGTTTCTACCACGTTAGTGAACAGCAACTTCTTGAAAGCAGCTCTGCTGTTCATCCTCACACAAGCTCTCCAGCACCGTCTCCATTTTACAACCCACAGCTTTGCAGCACAGCCATGTGCTGTAGGACCCAGCAGAGACGTCTGCCAGCGAGAGAACGAAAGCTCTGCTAATTTCCTTTCTCCGCAGGCTTTTGTAGTGGCACACACACAACGGCATCCATTTGGTGCATCAGAGCCATGGGCTAGAGAGATATCTGAAGCCTGGTGTGAACATGGGACCTAAGACAAGCCCTGAGCCATCTGCAGAGTGCACACACCATCAGCACACTCTGCACTGAAGAAGTTAAATGTTCTGCATTTAAGTGCAAAAATTGCAGAGTCCATTGCAAGGAGAAAAACCCTCTGCAGTACTCGGCCGCCTTCCTGCCAGGCCCATGAATCTTCTCTTTCTTTGCTGCAGAAGAAAACAGCGACCTTTGCTGCGGTGCACAGGGCTAGGGCCCTCAGGGACACACAAGCAGGATTAAGCCTTCCTGTGCTGGAAGCCTGCACATTCTGCACTTCCCAGGAGCTGCTGTAGCGAGCTGGCTGCGGCGCAAGCGGTGAGCAGGCTGCACACTAGCTACCTCTCCTGTATGCAAAGGCAGACGATGCTGCTGTGTTGATGCAGCCACTGAAAAGAGATCAATGTGCAACCAGAAGCCTCATAAATTAAAGATAATTTTATGCGAAGAAAACTTCACTTACACCTGTAAATGGACTTGAAGATTTAAATACTTGGTATCACTTTCCACCTTAACCAAACCAGTAACGTGTACATGTGGTGCAGCTCCACAGGAAGGGCTCAAAAAAATAAGTAGGTGGTACCCTGGCCTCAGAGCAGCGACATTTTCATTGTGGAAAGGTCGGAAGAGCAAGGCTCCTGCCTCAAAGAGGCTGCAGTTTGACAAGCCAAGCCCAGATCACACTGCTCGGTCCTTATTCCATACACCACCAGCACTGCTCCAGCACCTCCCTGGAAGGTGGTTCAAGGCACTAAACCAGCAGAAACTGAACCCCTCACAGGCAGAAACTGTATGTGACAGTAGTGCTATGGGTCATCTCACCCCAGCTTTGGAGCACCAAAGTAGCAGAGGGGGAAGTGTGGGAGGCCAGCACCAGCTGCCATCCAGCTGCACCTTGAGCCCCTCCAGGAATTGCCTCTGGCTTGAAAAAGGCACCGTCAAGACACAAGGTAGGTGTTTATTGCTTACTTTGATCTCAGCTGCTCCTCTTTCTTTGATTTCACAGTGCTGACAACATTTGCTGCACCATGACAGAAGTTCTGTGAATATTCAATGCTGATACAGTAATGAAGACATAAAACATAAAAGAACTTCATGCCAGAGCTCTAGCCTACGAACCCGAGTGATCCTAACCAGAGTGGATGCAACAGAACCAGGAAAGTGCTGTGGACCCTAACGTTGCAGGAGATTTTCTCAAGGCAATGAAAACATTCAAGGTATCTTCTCAGATTGGGCCTTCATTTCTTAAGTTATTTTGAGCTGTTTCAACACATGGATAGAAATTAGAATTATGATAACAGCACCATCTGCTCCAGCTACTGCCACACCACCATGGCTGGCATCGCTCTTGCAGTGACAGAAAGCCTGTCCCAGGGAAGAAGCCAAGTCAGGTGGGTTTTCCCAGGAAGCACTATTTCAATTCTACAGGATCCAAGCCCTGCAGGGCTCCTAACTGCAAAGATTGCAGATGCAGAAGTGGTCTCCAGTGTCCTACAGCAGAGAGACACTACCACCACAAGGAACTGGGAGGAAGTGGACAGGGTGTCCAGGCAGTTGGGTTAAGCAGTGACGCTCACTGCCCTCAGCAATGGTCAGAAGCCCAGGGTAAGCATGTCAGACACAGACGTGCAGGAACAGGTGTTACCAGCTTGCCTGAAAAACCACAGCTTACCACTGCAATGGGAACACAGGCCTCTACGCACTCCTGTGATAAACCATCACCACACAGTTCAGCCACAGTGCTTATTTCACAAAGCCATTACTGCTTGATACCCAAACTGGGCACCAAATACCCTTTGGCCCCATAGTGTCCAGTTCCAGCATCCCGAAGATGGCTGAGAGCACTGGCATGCAGCAGGATGCCTTACCAGGACAGGCTCTCTATAAATACAGGGGAAGAAAAGAGTCATGCATTCCTGACACACTGGTTTCTTAGCCTAGAAAAAAACAAACATGCCAGACCTCACAAGCTTTTGGGACTTTAGGAGGACTTGTCCTCAGTCCAGCAGTCACTATGCAACATGACAGGGCTTGGAGAAGGCAGTTTAGCTTTTGTCTAGCTTTTCTGCATTATTTTTGCTTTACATGACTAAGAGACACTTCAGATGAGGTCAAAAGCCAGAATGTGTTTCCTGAGTGTCTTTTTAATTTTTATTTTTTTTTAAGGCCAAAAGACACTAACAATAGGACATTCATCCAGCATTTCTGCTACGCTTACATCTCCCTTGTCATGTTATTGCATAACAGCAGAAAAAAACCCCACTGTTCCCTCAAAATGTTCACAACAGTATTTATTAAAAACAAAAATTAGCATTTTTTAATTAAATCTGTATCAGAAGGGGTAAGAAGAAGATAAAAGCAGGAAAAAAACCCGAATCTAGAGGAGGTCAAGGAAAAAAGCCATCACTGGGAAAGCACTGCCAAGGGACGAGTGCATCATTCAACTCTTGACAGAGATTGCAGGGACTGGGACAGGCCAACCACATCAGTGAGCAATGGGGAAAAGGGGAGGGCAGCCCAGTAGGTTCACACCTCGCTAAGCACCGGGAAGTTGCTGCCCCAGTCACAGGGAGCGGTGGATCAGGCTGCTCACAGATTGCCACAGTTCTGCCAGGGGCCTGTCCTACCTCTGAGTTTCATACACCGCAGCATGAACAGCAAGCAAGAGGTGTGGCAGGAGGCAGTAGTGTCTCCTGATACCCTGCACAAGTTAGAATTCGGGAGCCAGAGCTCTTGCTTCTAAAAACAAAAACCCAACAGAAGCTGCATTTGTACCTCTCATAACAAGGGAGCACAGTTTGAACCATGCCGAGGCACAAGACAAACAAGGCTTTTCAAGTAAGGACGAACAGCAAATAAAAACCTTTATACACAAAACACATCCCTACTGAGTACTCTGATGTCTGTCCAGCTGGTCTTTGCCCAGTTTGGGCCACTGGGGATGACAATCAGGTAGCAATCTGTCTTGCCTTGATTCTAGTTTTATTGAGCCAATGAGCAGTTCTGCAACAAAAGCAGATGCAGGCAGCATGAATAGTCACAATCCACATGGGAATCCGGACCATAAATTCAGCCAAAGAGTTGTAAAACCATTATTTCCCCTCCCAATCCAAAGGCTAAAGGAGGAGCAAGTTAAAAAATAAAATAAAATTAGAATCCATGTGCATTTTCATCATCCCCAGGAATTAGCTGGAAGCCCAGTTGGTGCCCATCTTCCTTTCCACAGGGGTGAAGAGTGGAAATTGTCTGAATGTAAGACTGTCCCAAGTCTAGGAACTCAGGCTCAATATTCCCTAGTACATTTGTTAAAAATAAATGAGGTGCAATCAGTCTCCTCAGGGATTTTAGCCCCTTTCAGCTCTAAATGCAGCTCTGCTGTCAGATGCATGATATGTATAAAAGGACAAGTCTGCTTCAGAGCTTTACTTCCTGCTTAAAATAATATTGCTCCTGGTCTCGGGTTACCAGGGTTCCATTCATGTTTGGTAAGGTCACAGGCTGTACCGAAATCACTAATACAAAGGCTGGAATAAACAGGGTTGCCAGTATTTCTGTAGTGCTTCTTCTTATTGCAGTGCACGAGCAGCGGCAGACTCTCTGAAGAGGCTCTGACCACACCTAGAGCCACCGCGCTTTGTCATGCCTTGCCGAGGGAGGCAGAGAGCAGCTCACTGCTGGTGGGAGACGCTGGCTTCTGTTCTCACACAGAGACGAGGCAGCAGCAAAGCGAACCCCACTGCAAGTCCGACAGCTTTACCCACCTTACAGAAAGGCCCATTTTCACAGATGGGATGTGTTCAGGGCACTCTCTCTGCAGACTACCGGACTTCAGTGCCTAGTGATCCTTACTCAGTTCCAAAACTCACATTACACACACTGATCTCCCTCCAGCATCACCCAGGTAGGTCCAGCTCCCTCTTGCTAACAAGAACTTTCTAGTAATCCAACCAGACCATTTCAAGCTGTTTTGCCACAAACATTAGTAAGCTGCTTTTCACCTGCACACAAACACTGCTGCAACCACAGTACAGGATTCTTCCATTCAAGACTAATTTAAGCACCAAGAAGTTCTTGAATGTTGATAGAGCAAACCCACAAACCCACCCATGGATTTAAAAAACCCTCCGTAAGGGGAGTATATGAGCAACAATAACTGATGAAACACACTTTGGAGCTGAGCGTGGACCGCAAGACAGCTGTGACAATAAACCCTATTATTATACAAAATAAAAGCAGTGACATATTTGAGTTTAGGCATTAATAAGTGCCTTCACATTAAACAGCATCCATGACTCTCTTTGCCTCTCGCCTTGAGGAACCTGGGGGAAGGAAGGAGCTAGCAAGGTAATTCAGCTACCACTAAAATCAGGGAAAGGCAAAACTCATGCAAAGTACGCTACAAAATCATAAAATAAGGGTTCCCAATGCTGGAAGACCAGTACGTCCTGGAGGGAGCTGGGCCCTGCTCATGCTCTCAGCAAGTCCAGCTGCTGAGCACTTGCCCAAGGGAAGGGCCAGGCAAGCATCAGCTGCCTCAGCGAAGAGGCTCCCAGGAGCACTGCAGAAGAACACGGATCTGGTTCTCCAGGCGAGATTCAAAATGGAAGTGAAAGAGGACAAGCACAGGAAAGACTGATGAGAAAGGAAGGGAGACAGGACAGCATGCCCACGTGTGCAAATGGTGCTTGGATTTGGCAGGTACCCAAGATGCACACGCTGCTCAGGATGAGAACAAAACCTAGCCGCATCGTGGTAGATCATCTCTCCAGCTCACACCACAACCCCCGCAAGCCTCCTCTTTGCAAGCCCCAGAGTCACTCCCTTTGTCACAGGATAGGTCCAATACCCTCATTTTAGTCCCAGCCTTTCTGTATCTGTTCTCTTGCTTACTGATGGGCAGTGCCTACAAGCAACATCACAGCTCAAGTAGTAGATCTTTAGCTGGATTTTTAACCTGCTTTCCTATTTGTACCCACCGGCAACATTTATTACTTCTGCTTATATATGCCTGCCAGGCTCTCCATTATTACAGCAGAAGAAAAGGGAAAAGCACGTAGTTTTCTGTCCAATTTGGAGATGTCCATTGTTAAAAGCTACTTCTACAAACCCCTCCAGCTAGCTCCAGGGCAGCACCGTCTGTCAATGCTGATGAGGCAGTAGGTAAAACCACAAATAAAGTAGTAACTTCAAAGGTCAGAATTTGCTTAAAGTCTGCCCTTGAATTCAGACTAAGTAGCAACTGAAAATTAACCACAACAGGCAATTCTGACTTTGGATTAAAACCCAGCTTTGGGCTTACTAACATCTGATGTCTGACACCACAAGCTACAGCTACCAGCAGAGAGCACGTGAAGTTCCACTTCTGTAACATAAACACACAAGCCAGCTTCGTCACAGGTCTCACCTTAAACCACAAAGGTAATTCAGTCCCCACAACTCCTACCCCATTGCATCCAGGATCTGCAGTGGGAGGGTAATAAAATACTCAGCACCTGCATGGTGCTGATCAGCACTTTGTAAAAGGAGGGTCAGCATTAGGAAAGGAACACAAGCCTCATTTACAAAATCTTAGGTTTCATTTACTTCTGACCATACCAAAGTGAAGTACACTTTCAGATTAAAAAATTGCATTTTTATACAGAGGCTCCTCTTGCCAGCCTACACTGACACATCACCCTGAGAATTCACAAAAGGTTAGAGCTACAAACCAGCCTCCAAGAAGCTCATCCCACTAGATTATTCCTTCTCTTGGGACAGTCTCTTCCGGCACACCCCTTCTGTCATCGTTGTGTCCTCAAACTAACCACACAATGAACACACCTTGAGCCCTGCAAACCTACAAACATTTTGTCACCTATAAGCCCAGCACAAGCAAGTTTTCAGCCTACTCCCAAAACCCTCCCACCACCATACTTCTAGTCATTGATCCAACAGCCCCTTCCCAGGACAGGGACCCAGGGAGAATACAGTATGTACAAAACCTTCAGCTAGCTTTATCCATCTCTTCAGCTCCCTTCTTGTCCTCCTTCCACTTGCATCTTGCTGCATCTCAGCCTGATGAAAGCTTATGTGATGCCTGCGCTCACCACCCTTCACCTTCTGCCAAAGACTCACCCCACTACCTGGATATATGAGCCCACAGCAGCCAGCCAAGACAAGCATTGCTTGCCCATCATTTCACCTCTCATCTTGACTGTTACAGGCCTGCTCTGCCCTCAACTCAACTGAGAATGTACATATCTGGCTAAATGTGTTCCCTGTACCAGGAATCTCACATGAAACAACACCAGAGAGAAAGGAGCAGAGCTGCATGTGAGCAAGACACACACACTGTCACAGTAAGACCAAGCCAGTGCACCCAGGATCTAAGTTGAGCTTTGATCAAATTAAAGATGAAGTGTTTCTTAGTCAGGGAAGTATTTCACCATTCTCAACACCCTCCTACTTCTTCAGTTTCAACTTCAAAAGGGCATCCCAGCAAATGCTTCTTTCCAATGAATGGAAGACCGCTGATTTATCTCAAAAATGGGTTTCCAGGCCAGCACAAACATGCACCTCACTGAGCTGGATGTGTCCAAGGATCATGGGAGAGGCTTCTTTAGATTTTTTTGAGCCGTTTACAAACACCCCAAGGAATTTCATTCTGCAGCAAGTGACTTGACACACTCATGAAATCCATCTGAAATTACATCAGGCACTTCCAGGCAGACAGCCTGGGATGGGAGCTGATAGGCAGCCATAAAGTAAAATGCTGACAAGTGGCAGAAAGCCCTGCAACTCTGTAGCACACAGCATTCAAAGTCACACATACTATTAAAACCCATGAACATGAGTGGTTTCATCACCTCTTGTAAGTGCTAGAGTTTCCCCACGAATGGCAGTTTAATACAGTCCTTCTTCCCACGGGCTTGTATAATCTGTCCCTTAAGACTGCACTTCGTCCTGCAATGACCCCCATCAGCCTTCATCCTTCCCATGTGCCTTACAGCAGCATCAAAGACAGCTGAGCCACAGCTCACCAAAGAGTAACACACACACTGGCCAGCCGAATCGGACAGCTGAAGGACAAACTGACCTGCCTTCCCAGGGCACTGACGGCACAGTCCCACCAACTGCTCTGAAGCAATTCAAGGAGAGCACTAAGGGAGGGCACAGAAGAAAAGATGGACAGACAGGGCTACCAGATCTGCTTTAGGAAGAGAGGTCAGGGCAGGTACAGCAGAGAGGCTACAAAGATGGAAATAATTAGCACAACGGCAGCGATAATCCTTTTAGCTTAGCAGAAGGTATCCCCTGGTGCTCCCTTTTCTTGGATATTTAAAGACAAGACACTGAAAGCACAAGCCACGCCACATGTAATGACTGCCTTTACTAATCGGACTGTTGGAAGGGAAAGGGAAAAATCAGTGGATTGATTTGAGGAGCATGAAGGGCTTATTAGACTTGCAAAGAAAATCCACAAGTCTAAAGGCACAGATACACCTCCTCCAGACTCCAGCGTAAACTGCATATGCTTTCCACAGGCACTTAAAAAAAAAAAAAAAAAAAAAAAAGCAGCCTACAACCGGCAGATTTTAGTGCCAAACACAGCTACAACTCGTGGATGGAGGAGATCCATCCTGCTGCAAGAGATTCAGAGATGCCTTCAGTCCCTCACAGCAGAGATGTGCCTACCTTAAAAACCACACAAGGGATTACCTAAAGGTCCACTTTAGTTGTCTGCTATAACCACCACAACCTGGGGTGACCTGCAAAACCAGCTTGGGACTGAGGGCTGTTCATCTTAAAAAGGCAGGCGGGAGCACTGCTGCACAGAGCAGACACTCCACTGCTTAGGTACCTCCAGGCAGGAGCAGTGACCCAAACTGAGGGCTGCACCTCTGGTGGGGCTGAGCCAGCTTGGTGCTCTGCAAGGTTTTGGCAGGATGACTGCCACCAAACAGCCCACTGACCTCTGCCCAGAACCGCTTACCCTCATTCTCTTCCCGGGACTGGTTTGCGATGAGTGGGAATATCTCTACACTGCTCTGCAAGGATTAGCAATCCAGTTCAAGTTACTTCCACAATTTCCTTTCTTTTCTGTCTCCATAGGTAAGCAAAGCCCAGCCTATGCAACCCATGCATTACAGCACTGCCTTCTTCATTGATGGGCACCCCCAAGTGCAAGGACGTTCCCTTGGGGTGAGCCCCAGACACCATGTCAGCCCACCTCTGGAGTCTAAACACCAGTTAAGCAAGCAAAGCTCCTGAGGTCAAAAGAGATTACACTGGATGGGCAGAAAAACCTAGAAAGCCAGCCAGCTCCAATGTGACTGCAGCAGTAGAGATCCTCTGAAAGCTGCTGTCCTCCCAAGCCATCAGCTGGTGCGTCTCTAAGCAGAGGCTGGGAATAGCCAAGATGCTGAGCCTGGGGTTCCCCCTCCACCTGGCTATGGGCAGGCACACAAGGGAAGCATCTCTCATTTTGTTTAACAGCCTCAGCTGTTCTAATACAGCTTGAGAGGCCCATTTTGCTTCTGCAAGAAAGGGCTCACAGTGCTTTTTCACAGACAACACAGGTCTGTAGACCTTGCAGCAAGCCATATACCCAGAACGCACAACATACGACCCTGTTGTTCATGGGCTGGTGGCTTCACCTGCGTGCAGAGCCACAGCCCTCCTAAACCTGCAGCTCCACCAGTGACAGCCCTAACACACCACACACCCTCTCAGCATCACCCAGATGAAGGACCCACAAGTCTGTCACAAGTCCAGGGCACTTCACTACAGGCTTCTGACTCTCTGTCCACACCTACATACAGCCAGCACACAGCCTAGGAAGCAATAAGCCAACCTACTAGCCAACTGACCTCAACCACCAGCAGGCTAAGCAAACTGGAAAATACTGGGAGCTGGGTTGAAGCCAGCGCCCTGATTCTTTCTTGATTCATCAAGCATCAGAGCATTGCTACAGCTAAATTAGCAGCACTCCTTCAAAAGATGCAGAGACAACAACCAAGCCTCATCAGCGCGCTGGGCTGGCAAAATAAGCTTATTCTGCTCAAGACAAACTCAAATCTACAGCTTTCTCCAGCTTTTGAATAACATTCCTACTGGGAAAAAAGGGAATGGCCACCCTCAACATTTCCCCTCAGACACTGCTTCATAATCCAATTTTCAACACTTCACAAACCAAAAGGGATTTGTCTGAAAGTCTGGATGTGGACACACCCCAGCACCCACATCTCGAACAGCTATGCCAAGCGTCCATACAGGCGCACACTGACACCCCAACAGGCAAAGCGGTTACAGTTGTGCTGCTGCAAGTGTCTGGACAATTTGTTCTCCTATGCTGATGAACACTGGCTTTCAGAAGGAACGGCACCATCTCAAAAGCATTTTCAACGTGGCTTTCCCCAGCCGTTTCTAACGGCCACATGATGCTGCAAAGCCCAACTTCCAAATGAGGATACAAACATCATCAAGGAGCAATTTGCATTACTCCCTGCTACTACACATTAAGAACCGCTCAGCTAAGCCCCAGCAAATACAACCACTTCCAAATCCCATGACTGGCAAAACCCTGAAAAAAAAAAGAGACAATGATGCAACACAGATCAACAAGCATGCAACGAAGAACAGAATTTTTCCAAAATGAAGCAGAGGAACATGAAAAGCAGAAGATTAAGTCACCCACCTTACTGGCATGCTGCAAGTGTCCCTGACTAGATACACTGGGCTCAGCCTCAACATGGAAAGAGCAATTTGCAGTGTCACATTTCCCTCATTTTTATCCTGTGAGGACTGCTCTCCCGGCCAGGGGAGCAGACTTCCCCATGGCTTTCAGGAAGGAAATGAGAAAGCTGCAGCATTCCTTGTTCAGGACAGATAAATATGTTTACTTGGTCCAGCTGAAACTGCATTTTATCAAGCACAGAGGCAATGGAACAGTTTGAACTAAATGCCTCGGTTAGAGAGAGGCTAGAAGCAGAGGACAGCAAGGCAATACTGATTGAGGAGATATATATAGATATAATACTGATTGAGGCAATACTGATAGAGGAAGACTAATTAGAAGCCTGACCTGTAAATGCTTATCACAGTATTTGAAAAAAGCATGTAACGAGGGAGAGACACAAAAACCATACTATTGCACTTGTCACCTGCAGGGACTGGACCCATCTCCCCTCCATGAGAGCTCCCCACAGGTCACACAGAGGTCCTGTCACTTCTGTCCTCAACTCGGCTAATCCCAACTGATGAAAGATAAATGTCCGTATCTTATCTGTGATGCCACCTGCCCCTTCCAGAGCAGCTAACAGCCTTGGTCTCCCAGGCAGAAACCCACATGTTGAGGTGTCTCATGTTCATGTCAGATGGGACCTTTGCAACAAGTTCACCTGAAAGCTGCAGGTCAGCAGCAAGCTGTTCCAGAGCAGGGCTAAACAAATGGGTCCTCTTTTAGAGAGAAACAAGAGTCTTCATTTAAAGGCTTCAAATGACAACCATGCTACACACTTTCACTCATTAAAACAGGCAGAGCTACTTCAGTTCAAGTTTCTCAAGGGTCAGCTTCTGGCCATCTTGCCATGCAAGATAAAGACATACCCTCAGTACTGGGCATCTCCATGCACACACTAATGACCTAAAAACCTTTTACACCAAACAGACCTCACCCAAGTGTTTCATTTTAAGTTCTGTGTGTTCAAGACTCAGCTGTCCTAAGATCCTCTCATACTGCAATCAAGCCTTATGGAGGATGGAGACCCAAGCAAACAACCTCTGGGACAGGCATCTCAGTTTCCCAGAACACAAGAGCTGGGTCTCAAAAAACAAACCCTACCTGCATCTTAATTCCAAAGCCCTGAAGGCAAGCCTTCATTTCCAAGGGCATTCAACAGCATGAGGTACCTCTGCTAACGTTAGGGGATGGCACAGGGATGTATGCCACAGCCATACACTTCCTTTCAAACACCATTACTCTATCTAGATCAAGAATGAGAAAATGCAATACTTTTACAGGTATGAATTATACCCCTATGCACTACAGGTAAGTCAGCCAGCACCTTACTTTTCTCCTTAAGTTGCACGTCTTGGGGTAAAAAACAATCATTTTGCGTATCAAGAGGGAACGAAGTGTAGCTGGGTTAGACTATTTCTCATTTCTAGAAAGAATGAGATTTTGATTTTCCTTCTGTCAAGAGCAGCCCGTAAACACTCAACTGAGATCTGTTTTGATTGACTACCTTGAAAGAAAAATGCAAAAAAATTGAACTGCACCAGGAAAACCATTAAACACTCCAAACGTGAGGTACTGGCAGCAAATGCAAAACCCCTTCATCAGATGCAAGAGGGCAGCCATTGTTTGACATAACAAATTAATGATTCTCGGTAGTGAATTTTGTTCCACTCATTCAGACACGCATTAGACATCTGCCCAGATCCACACAGATAAACGCAGGACAGCTCAGGAATACACTGCATACAAATTGCTGAAGTGACAGCTTAGCTCATCTCAGCTGCTTGTTCCAGCAAGCCCGTTTCTAAGCAAGACCAGCCTCTTGCTGCAAATGGAGCTGCACCTCGCGTGGTGGTACCACCAGCAAATGGAAGGAGAAACTCCCTTTAACGTGATGGCAGCTACCCTCTATGAACAAACAACAGGACTGCATTTCTAGGTGTTAAAAAGAAAAAAAAAAATTATCTTCCCTAACCAAATTCTCCCTTGTGCTAACACGGCAGATAAGGATGCAGGCAGAAATCTCCATCCCTTACCTGAAGTAAGCAGTTTCTACTCCTGATGGGTTTAATTGCTCCAAGCCAGGAGGACAGGTGTGCCACACAGCCCACCTGGAAACACCTGGCAGAAAAACTTCCCTTTTTGCACCTGTTTAGCTAGGCTTAAAACAAAGAAACAGCAACTACAGGAAAAAAGGGAAAGCTCAGGAAGGGGGCCAGCCCCACGCCCCGCCTGGTGCGATTTTAGGACAAGAAGGAACAAGCAGCACAGAAAGAGGCTAATGAAAGGGACAAGGGGACCATTTCGGCAGGATGCAGGGATGCCTGTGAGGTGCAAGGCACATCCAAGAGCACTGACACCACCAGTTACACCAAGAAGCACCACCCCAGCCCAAAGCCCACCAGGCTGGGCACCAGCATCCCTAGCCCGGCTGGCAGACACGCAGGGTCTGACAGCACGGGAACCCACCTGGGGCAGCCGCACCATTAATGTTAAATATCGGAACCCCTCCGCCGGGCACCTTGGGGATGCACAAAGCACGGCAACTCCGGGGCACCGTGACCTCAATAACGCTTGCCACCCCAACATTTCGGGCTGGGCGTGACAGCTCCAGTTTTTTGAACCGCCTTTTTCCTCATGATTTTCTATTATTGATTAATTTACCTGTTTTAATTACAGCTGCCCCCCGCCTCCCCCCTCCCCGCGGGCGGCTGCAGAAGATGGCACCGCGCCGGGGTGGGAAGGCGCTGCCCACCCCTCCTGCCGCAGCCCCGCCGGCACAGCCCCCAGCCCCACCTGCCGCAGGGAACGGGGCAAAAAAACGCTGAAAAGGGGAAAGGAAAAAAAAAATAAAATCCACCCCTCACCCTCCGTCGCCGCACCTGCAGCCGGGCGGCAGCGCTGCCGCAGGGGACGCCCCTCGCACTGCTGCAGCGAGCGGGCTGCCGAGGCGGCCCCCGGGCACACCGGCAACCGGGGGTGACGCGCCCCTCCGCAGCGATTTTTTGGGCTGAAATGGCTGGGTTTAGGGGTTTTGGTGGGGCTTTTTTTTTTTTCTCCTCCACCCGTTTCAGGTTTTCAGCGTGGGGACAGCGAAACGCAGCGCCGGGAGAGCGGGGAAACGGGGCCCGGCCGTGCAGCACCCCATCCCGCCTCCCGCCGGGGCCCTACCTGCCGCTGCAGGGGAGTCCGCACCGGAGCCGGGCGGCGAGTGACAGCGGCGGCGCGGGCGGGGCGGGCCGGGGGGCGCGCGCGAGCTCCGGAAC
>JAVJGJ010000042.1:554964-566484 GCA_035590215.1 Microhierax caerulescens | reverse complement strand
GCACGGCTCCGGGGCAGCTGCGGGGGGGGGGCGGGAGGGGAGCCCGGGCGGGGGCAAAGCGGGGTGCAGGGGAGGGGAACGAGGGCGCAGGCTGCACCCCCCGCACCTCCGGCCACCCCCCACCGCCCCGGGGGCTGCAGAGGCTTTGGGTGCTGGGGGGAGGCGGGCAGCAGGGCCCCCGCCGGGTGCACACCCTGGGGTGCTGTGGGGTGCTTGCACCGTGCTGCCTTGGGACGGCCCCATGAGCCCAGCTCTGCCTCAGTTTCCCCTTTCTCAGCCCATCGCTCTGCCAGGGGCTTCGGGGGCTTGCTGGGGGCCTGGCCGCTGCAGCGTGGGACCCAGACCCTGTGGGTGGGTCTAGATAGGACCCCACCCATGTGTGTGAGCTTATATGGGACCCCATCCCCCGTGTGTGGGTCTATGTGGGACCCTCCCCAGCCCCCGTGTGTGGGTCTATATGGGACCCCACCCCATGTGTGTGGGTCTATGTGGGGCCTGACCCCTGGGTGTGGGTCCGTGCAGGACCTGCCCACAGGGCACGGTGGGACCATTGGGTGTGCGTGGGCATGGGTGGGCCGGGGAGGGACGTCGTGTCCCGGTGGGAAGCTGCCAGGGCTCTGCCGTCGCCTGACGTCCGTTCCCACCCCGGGCAGCGGCAGGGCAGGGCACCGCTTCCCTGGGGACCCCCGGCCCCAGGACCTCCCAGCCTGGAGAGCGGGTTACACGGCTGGGGGCTGCGGGAACGGCTCTGGCGTCCAGCCCCGGCCCCAGCCCAGGGGACAAGCTCCACGTCCCAGGGGGCACCGAGCACTGCCCTGGTCTCTCCTAACATGTGCTCTCTGCCTTTCCCCCCACGCCCACCCCAACGCCGCAGAGCGCCGGGTAATGGTGCCACCGGGCTGAGCGCTGGGACGCAGCGAGGTGGCAGCGGGGGCCGAGCCCGGAGCCATGGAGGTGCCCGGCCAGGTAGGGACACCCGGCCCCAGCCATGGCTCTGCTGCTGCACCCAGCCCGCTCCCACCCTGGCACAGCCCCAGTGAGGCTCTGGGGGTGCCCACCCCACTGAGCCCCCTTCTCTCTGTCCTACAGGAGCTCTATGAGGAGAGGATGAGGAGGTCCCTGGAACCTGAAGGCTACGAGGATATCGGCATAAAGGGCTACCGCCTATCGCTGGGGGAGATGAGCGGTGAGTGGTGCCCTCAGGTGCTGGGGGACACTGGGCACACTTGGGCACCAGCGCTGCATGGGGGACAGCGTTGCACGGGCACCAGCATTGCAGAGGTGACGGTGTTGCATGGGTGACAGCATTGCACGGGCACCACTGTTGCATGGGAACTGGCACTGGCTGGGTGCCAGAGTTGCAGGGTCACCAGTGATTCAAGGTCACATGTTGCATGGGTGCCAGAGTTCTGTGGTACCAGCATGGCACAGGTGTGTTGCATGGGCACCAGCATTGCATGGATGTGAGCACTGTATAGGTGCCAGCGTTGCATGGGCAGCAGTGTTGCATGGGTGCCAGTGCTGCATGGGCACCCACATTGCATCAGTTCCAGGTTGCATGGGCACCAGCCTTGCACAGACGTGTTGCATGAGTGCCAGTCTTGCACATGCACTACAGTTGCATGGGCGCCAGCATGGCACAGACATGTTGCATGGGTGCCAGTGTTGCACAAGCGCTAGACCTGCATGGGTGCCGGCGTTGCACAGGCGTGTTGCATGGGTGCCGGCGTTGCACAGGCGTGCTGCATGGGTGCCGGCATTGCACAGGCAGCAGGGCTTACTCAGAGCCCGGGGCAGCCAGGCAGGGACGCGCAGCACTCAGCATCGCATTGCCCGAAGGCAGCGACCCCCTTTGCTGAAGCCCCGGAGCCAGCAAGGTGCCACCTCCAGCATGAGGGCTGTGGGTGCCCGAGATGGGGCCAAGCTTGGGGACACCTGGGGTCCTCAAGGCCACGGCCAAGAGCCCCTGCAGAGGGAGGTGAGGGGAGTCCGAGGGGGTCTGCGTGCCCTGGAGCATCCCCTTGCCCAAAGCTCCGTTGATCAGAGCTGCCACCCCGAGGGGGTGCTTGGGCTGCGCCGGCTCCTGGCACCCAGGCCCTTTGGGTCCCCACTCGGGGTGATGCACGTTGGGGGTAACGCTGCCGCCTGTTCTGCACAGGGGCCGGCGCCGGCACCGCGTCCCCCTTGCACGCGTGGAGGGCCCGAGCCGAGGAGCTGACGCCCCTGCGGTGAGTCCCCCAAATCGGGGAGGGGGCTGGATGCTGCCCCGCCTGCCCAGCTGGCACCGGCAAGGGGAGCTGCTGGCACCCATGGGTGCCCGGCGCTGATGCCCCCATCCTGGCGGTGTGTGTTTTGCAGCCAGTACTTGCCCGGCCGCCGGGGATGCTATGACGTGGATGGGAGGAGGCGTGCGGCCGGGGCCCCCCCAGGACAGGCGAGCCACCATGGCAGAGGGCAGTGTGAGTGACCGCAGGGGCAGCGGGGGACAAAGCCCAGCCCTGGCTTCCCCCCCGCCCCAAGCCCTCCATCGCACCACTCGCCCTGGCTTTGCCACTCTCATCCCCATCCTCTGCAGGGTGACCGTCACCCCCGAGTCAGGGCAGCTGCGGGTGACCGCTGCCTCTTGCCCGTAATTGCCCACTGATTGAGGATAAATAAAGCCTTTGTTTGGGGTGAGGACAAGAACCACTTGGGGCTGAACGCTGGTTGGCGCCGGGCGGCTTGGCGGTGGCGGCAGCAGGCCGGGACGAGGACAGGCTCATGCCCACGTGCCACGGCCAATGCTGTCAGGGACATCGAGGGGGAACACGCGCCCCCCCCCCCTTGGGCACAGCATCCTTCGGCTGGCAGAGCTGGATGCAGCTCTTGCAGCATCACCCCAGCAGATGACCTGGCTGGGGGCAGGAGGGGGACCGCGGTGGTCCCCAGTGAGGGCAGAGGGGGACAGGGCGAGCCTGTCCCCAGCACCGGGTGGCCATGGGCGGGCAGGAGCCGCACTGGTGTTTACTGTCAGCAAAGGCAAAGTGCTCTGGCATTTACGGTGCACACAGGGCGGCCACGGGGCGTGGGGCTCAGCCCCAGCTTTATAGGGCCAGAGCTCGTGGGGCTGTGGGGAGCACGGGGGGGGTGCAGGTAGGCAGAGGACAGGGACAGGGATGGGGACACCTCGAGCTCCTGGGGTCTGGCTGGCTGGGGATGCGCTGTCCCCATCCCAGTGCGAGGGGCAGCGCTTGGTGCTGCGGTCAGGGTTGTGCCGGTGGCCGGGTGGCAGGGCAGAGCGTGGCCATGAGCCCTGTCCTCATCCTGGCCCTGGGGATGTCCCCAGACTGTCACCCTGCCCCAGGAGCTGGGCTGCAGGGCTGGAGGTGGACGCTGGTGGGGCAGGGGGGTGATGGAGGGACACATCCAGCAAACCCCAGCTGGGTCTGAGATGGGGCAATTGGTGGGGGACACGTCCAGCAAGTCCCATCTGGGTCTGGGGTGCGGGTGGTGGAGCAGGGGACACATCCAGGCAACCCCAGCTGGGTCTGGGATGAGGGTGATGGAGCAGGGGACACATCCAGACAACCCCAGGCAGGTCTGGGATGGGGGTAATGGGAGGGAGATGCTTCCAACAGACCCCGGGAGGGTCTGGGCTGGGGCAGGGACCAGCTAATGTGTTGGTGGCTCCGCTCGCAGCTTCGTCAGTGACTGATGTGGATGTGGAGGCAGCAGGGAGCAGGACGCTCTTGTCCCAGCAGGACACCCATGAGGTAGGTGCTGCCTCAGGGACCCCCATTCTGAAGAGCAGCTGGAGTGTGGCCACCTGGGGATTGGCCTCACCTGGGGACACCAGGGCAAGGGGGGATGCTGGCACGGGAGACACAGCTTTATTGGGGGTCTGTTGGGGGTCTATTGGGGGTCCCTGGTGCATCCAGAGAGACCCTGGACCCTCCCGGCTCTGGCTGCAGGTCTATGTGGAGCTGCACGAGCTGGTCATGGACAGCACCAAGGAGCTGTGCTGGATGGAGGCCAGCCACTGGCTCCAGCTGGAGGAGGACTTCAAGGAAGCTGGGCACTGGGGCCAGCCCCATCTCTCCTTCCTGACCTACCACAGCCTCCTGGAGATCCGACGGGCTTTGGCCAAAGGTGGGGGTGTCAGCTGCGGCCGGGGGGGTGGTGGAGACCCCAGGTCAGCCAGCCCGTGACGGTGCTGTCCCCGCAGGTGCTGTGCTCGTTGATGTGGCCGCCAAGTCGCTGGCGGCCATTGCCCATGTCCTCATCGACCAGATGATCTACGAGGGGCAGATCAAACCGCAGGACCAGGAGGCCATCCTGAGGATGCTGCTGCTGAAGCACAAGTACGGCCGGGGCCGACAGCCCCGTGGGGGGACCCCAGGCTCCAGGCTGGGTCCAGCCCCAGCGAGTCCCGCTGGAGCCTGGCACAGGCTGGAAAAGCCTCTGCACAGCTCGGCTGTGCCTCCCAGCCTGGCTTGGGGGTCCCTGCGCACCCCTAGGGCTGGGGATGGTTTAGGGGGCGTCAATGTCTCTAGCCCATCCATATCACACACCCCCCCTGCTCTAGACACCCCGACGAGATGGAGTCGGTCGGGACCCTGCTGCGGGCACAGCTGCAGCGCTCGGGCACGGGCCAGGCAGAGACGGAGCAGCCGCTGCTGCGGGAGCAACAGCCCCTGGAAATGCACAGGCTGGCCGGGGCCAAGCAGGTGAGTGGGGTGGGGGCTGTGGCGCGGAGCAGGGGGGCACAGGGGTGCAGGGTCAGGGGTGCTGGGTCCACCCAGGGTGTGGGGAGGGCAGCTGAGAGGTGCTCACTTGCACACGGTGATGTGTGCACACACACAGAGGTGTGCACACCAGGCAGCTGCACGACAAGAGGGTTTTCACAGGGACGCCCAGGGAGTGCATGCACCCATTGACACACAGTCGTGCACATTTGCACACCTATCCACATGCACTCACGTGGGCATGAACATGCAGAAGTGCACAGGCACAGACACCCCCCCCAAACTCCCACGCACACCACTTTCTATCACCCTCACCCACATGTGCACACTTGTGCAGGCACATGCACACACACACTTGTGCACACGTGCATGCAGGGGAGGCACTGCCATGGGACAGTGCAGAGGTGGTAGCGAGGGAGCCAGGCTTGCAAGGGACAGAGGGGGACATGCAGGGGACAGAGGGGGACATGCAGGGGACAGAGGGGGACATGCAGGGGACAGCCACCAGGGTCAGCTGCCTGATTCCTGCCATTTGTCTGCCGGCCACAGAGCCCGAGTGGGGCCACGACACCGCAGCTCCCCGAGAAGGTCCCCAAGGATGCGGAGGCCACGCTGGTCCTTGTGGGTGAGTGGTCAGTGGAGAGGAGGGTGCGGGGTCAGGGCGGTGGGTGTGGGACTGGGGTGAGCAGGGGGAGCCTTGGCACCTGCCTGTCGCTGCCGGCTTGCTCACTTGCATTTCTTGTGCCTTTTTTGACTTTCCTCATCCTCAGCCCTCGCCGCCACCTGCTGCCGCTCAGTGCTGCTCTCTGGCCCTGTGTCCCTGTGCCCTTGTCCTCATGTCCCATTTCTTCACTCCTCTGTGCTCCCAAGTCCTCATGTCCCCTGTGCTCCTATGCCCCAATGTCCCTGTGCTCCATACCCATCTATCCCTGTGTCCCCATGTCCCTATGCCCAGTGTCTGTGTGTCCCTATGCCTCAGTGTCCTCATGTCTTTGTGTCCCCATCCTATTCCCCTTGTCCCCTCGCGCCCCCATGACTCTCTTTCACCTTGTCTCCATATCCCACTGTCTCCATATCCTGACATCCCCATGTTTCAGTGTCCCCGTGTATTGGTGTCTCCATGTTTCTGTAGTCCCGTGTGCCCCGTGTCCCCCATGTCCCTGTGCCCCGTGTCCCCGTGTCCCTATGCCTGCCCCCCGTGACCCCTGTCCTGTCCCATCCTCCCCCCAGGCTGCGCAGCCTTCCTGGAGCAGCCGACACTGGCCTTCGTGCGCCTGAAGGACGCAGTGGTGCTGGATGCCGTCCTCGACGTGCCCCTGCCCGTGCGCTTCCTCTTTGTCGTCCTGGGCCCCGACAGCCCCCGCATCAGCTACCACGAGATCGGCCGTGCCGTCGCCACCATGATGTCCGAGCGGGTAGGCTCGCCCACGTCACCACCAGCACTGCCACTGCCACCAGCGCTGCCATCCAGGGAGCCCGGCCCCCTGAGCCCCCTGAAGTCCCCACCCCTGGGGCTGCACCCTCTAACAGGGCTCGTCCCCTGTGCCATGTTCCTGTTGTGTCCCCATGCCACTGGGCTTCCGTGTCCTCATGCACCCCTGTCCCCATGTCCTCATGCACCCCTGCCCCCATGTCTCCATGTCCACATGCACCCCCTGTCCCTCTGTCCATATGCATCCCTGTCCCCACACTTCTGTGGCCCCGTGCTCCCATGTCCCGATGCACCTGTATCCCCATGTGCCCATGCCCCTGAAGTCAAATGTCCCCTTGTCCCTGTGTGTCCAGGCAACCATGTCCCCACACTCCTGTGGTCCTGTGTCCCATGACCCCCCTGATCCCTATGCACCCCCTCATCCTCAAGCCCTTGTATCCCCCCGACACCCCGTCCCCATGGGCATGCTCAGGGGCCAGGTGGGTGCCCAGCAGCACCCAAGGGTGGCAGAGACAGCTAAGCATCTGTCCCCGGGCCACCTCGTAGGTCTTTCGCCGGGACGCCTACCTGGCTGAGGGCCGCCAGGACCTGCTGCAGGGGGTGGAGGACTTCCTGGAGGCCAGCATCGTCCTGCCGCCCACCGAGACCCCCAATGAGCAGCTGCTCCGCAGCCTGGTGCCGCTGCAGCAGGAGCTGCTCCGCCGCCGCTACCAGCCCCCCAAGAAGGCACTGCACAAGGATGTCCCAAAAGGCCCATGTATGGCAGGGACCACCCTGGCCCCCCCAGGATCCCCCTTCACCGTGGCTGGCGGGGACCCCATCTTGCACACAGGGTCCCCCCATGGCCACCTGCTTGTGTCCCCAGGGGCGGAGGGACCGCCACCAGAGGACGATGACCCCCTGCGCAGGACGGGGAAACCTTTTGGGGGGCTGGTGCGGGACATCTGCCGCCGGTACCCCAAGTATCTCAGCGACATCAAAGATGCCCTCAGCCCCCAGTGCCTGGCTGCCATCATCTTCATCTACTTCGCGGCACTGTCACCTGCTATCACCTTTGGAGGCTTGCTGAGTAATGGGGGGGACAGGCTGGGGACAGGCCAGGGGACGGGGACATCCCCCAGCTGGGCATGGGGCTGGGGGAGTGGGGTGCAACCACCTGCACCCTGGGGATGCTCCTGGTGGGGGGATTGCATGCCCTAATGCTGGTGCTGAGGGGTGTGGGATGGCGGGACACAGAGCTGTGTGTGTCCCCCCCAGCACCCACCGGCTCTGCTGCCCCCCAGGTGAGAAGACCAAAGGCATGATGGGGGTGTCGGAGCTGCTCATCTCCACCTGCGTGCAGTGTGTCCTCTTCAGCTTCTTCAGCGCCCAGCCCCTGCTTGTCGTTGGCTTTTCAGGGCCCCTCCTCGTCTTTGAGGAAGCCTTCTACTCGGTGGGTGCCACCCTGTGCCCCCCACCAGCCACCAGTGGTCCCCACAGCAGGCTCACGTTGTCCCCACCAGCCCTGCCAGAGGCACAGGGGGATGTCATGTGGGTGCTGCCACATGTGGGATGGCAGAGGGGTGATGCCACATGCAGGATGGCACTGGTGGGATGGCACATGGGTGGTGCTGCATGGGTGACGTTACATGGGTGGTGGCACATGGGTGACATCATGCAGACAGAGCCATGCGGGTGCTGGCACAGGTATGATACGAGGTGCATGACACCGTGTGGGTGATGCCAAAGGCTGACCCCACGTGGGTGCTGCCAGGCAGGGGGTGCCTTGCCACACCAAGGTACCACTGTCCCCATTCCAGCACCCCCCAGCCCTGGGCAGGAGGCGCAGGGCCACCGTGGGACCCCGGGGTCCAGCCCACATGGCTGCGCATGCTGGGGGCTTCAGGGGGCTGATGGGGCTGTGCCCTCTGGCTCCCCAGTTCTGCAGCAGCAATGGCATAGAGTACATCGTGGGCCGGGTCTGGATCGGCTTCTGGATGATCCTGCTGGTGCTGGTGGTGGTGGCCTGCGAGGGCAGCTTCCTGGTACGCTACCTGTCCCGCTACACCCAGGAGATCTTCTCCTTCCTCATCTCCCTTATCTTCATCTACGAGACCTTCTCCAAGCTTGTCACGGTGAGGGGCACGGGGGTCCCGCAGCAGGGAAAGGGGGGAGCTGCAGATTATGGTCATCACCCAAGTTTCCATAGAAATGAGCTGGATGCAGGCGAGGGATGCAGCCCATCTCCCAGTATTTTCTCCCCTTTCCCAGGTGTTTCCCAGCTCGTGCTTCCCTCTGCAGGCGGATTTTGGGGCAGGGAGGTGAAGCCTGGGCAGATGTCCCACCTGGGCTGCACCAAACATGGTCCTTGTCCAGCACCTGCCTGGGGAGCCCCAACTTCTTCCCCCACCCCCTGGCTCAGACCCTCCCCAGCTGGCCAGCAGCAATGGGCTGGTGTCACCGGGTGCCCGCTGGGACATGTCTGGTGCTGGAGAGGTGACAGGCAGGACGCATGTCCCATCACTCTTGGACCCCTATCACACCGGGGTGCCACTGCGCACCCCTCTACGAGCTTGGCACAGCCCCAAACACCCTGGGTGATGCATGGTCCGCAGTGGGGCCACGCTTGTCCGTTCCCACTGTGCCACCCAGTCCCTGCTCCAGTCCCAGTTCCAAAGGAGCGTGGAGGAAACCAAGCCCAAAAATAACCCCCCGCCCACCATGTGCCAAGCTCCCAGCCTCGCCGGCCACCCTGGCACACACCTTGCACCCATCACCTGCCGGGATGGTGCCGTGGGGCTCCCAGCATGGCAGGAGGGGTGCAGGGGCATCCCCCATCCCCACCTGCTAGCAGGGATCCCATCATCACTGACCCTCTCCCCTTCCCTCCCCAGATCTTCCAGAATCACCCGCTGCAGCGGTATTACAACGTGCAGCCCACGGTCCAGCCCCACGTGCCAGAGCCCAACACGGCGCTGCTGTCCCTCGTCCTCATGGCTGGCACCTTCTTCCTGGCCTTCTTCCTCCGCAAGTTCAAGAACAGCTCTTTCCTGCCTGGCAAAGTGAGGAGGGGGGGGCACGGTGGCATCCCCCCCACCCCACTGGACCCAGGGGCAGTGCTGGGGGCAGCACGGGGGCTCGGCGGGTGCGGGTTCCTGAAGGGGCTGGCTGAGACCGTGCAAACTCATTGCATGTTCCTGCCGAGTTCTTTGCTAGAGCTGGTGGGGGGACCCCTCAGCTGGGTGGGGGCGCAGGTGTCTGGGTTTAACATGGCCATGGTGTCCCCACAGGTCCGGCGTTTGATCGGGGACTTCGGGGTGCCCATTTCCATCTTTGTCATGGCGCTGGTCGACTTCTTCATCAAGGACACGTACACGCAGGTCCGGGAGCAGCAGGAGGGCAGGGCTGGGGGGACACGGGTGTCTGTGACAAGGGGATGTGGAGCCAGCTGCTCGTCCCAATGCCCCATCCTCATCCCCTCACCCCCTCATCTCTTCTCCCATCCAGAAACTGAAGGTCCCCAAAGGGCTGGAGGTCACCAACGCGTCTGCCCGGGGCTGGTTTATCCACCCCATGGGGAATAACAGCCCCTTCCCCATCTGGATGATGTTCGCCACCGTGGTACCTGCCCTCCTGGTCTTCATCCTCATCTTCCTCGAGACGCAGATTACCACGTGAGGACCAGGGGGGTATGGGGAGGGCCGCAGGGTGCCCAGTGGGACAGGGATGGAGGGGACTTCCCCAGGGTGCTGTGTCACCAACTCGTCCCCCCTGTCCCCGGCAGCCTCATTGTCAGCAAACCTGAGAGGAAGCTGGTGAAGGGCTCCGGCTTCCACCTGGACCTGATGCTGATTGTGGTCATGGGGGGGCTGGCCGCCCTCTTCGGCATGCCCTGGCTCAGTGCCACCACCGTCCGCACCATCACCCACGCCAACGCCCTCACCGTCATGAGCAAGACCTCCGCTGCCGGCGAGAAGGCCCAGATCCTGGAGGTCAAGGAACAGCGTGTCAGCGGCTTCTTCGTGGCTGTGCTCATTGGTGAGCTGGGGAAGTGCCCCCCAATGTGGGCAGTGAGGTCGGGTGCCCCTGGGGGCTCTCTCCATCCTCGCCTTCTCCACCACAGGCGTCTCCATCCTCATGGAGCCCATCCTGAAGTACATCCCGCTGGCCGTGCTCTTTGGCATCTTCCTCTACATGGGTGTCACCTCCCTTTTTGGCATCCAGCTCTTTGACCGCATCTTGCTCTTGCTGATGCCACCCAAATACCACCCCAAGGAGCCCTACGTCACCCGGGTGAGTGAGCCCTCTGTCACCCGGCCGGGTGGCTGTGGGCTTGGGGGTGTCCTGGGCTGTGGCACCCCATGGTGCTCCCCAGAGAGCTGGGTGCTGACCTTCGCTGGGCTCTTTGGGCCACCCCAGGAAGGGTGAGGGGTGCTGGAGCCACCACCCTGACCCCACTGGACTCCTCGTCCCACAGGTGAAGACTTTGCGGATGCACCTCTTCACCGTCACCCAAATCATCGTCCTGGTGCTGCTGTGGGTGGTGAAGTCCACCCCGGCCTCGCTGGCGCTACCCTTCGTCCTCATCCTCACCGTGCCCCTGCGGCGCCTTCTGCTGCCCAAGATCTTCCACGACGTCGAGCTCAAATGTGTACGTAGCCCCAGCCCAGGCTGGGAGCTGTCCCCGTCATTGTGCCCATCCCCATCTGTGTCCCTTTCCCCATCCTCATCCTCATCTTCATCTGTGGCCTATCCCCATCCCACCTAATGCCCTCTCCTGTCTCTCCAGCTGGACGCGGACGATGCCGTGGTGACCTTCGAAGAGGAGGAGGGCACGGATGTGTACAACGAGGTGCAGATGCCCAGCTAAGGGCTTGCTGCCGCCCGCCCCCCCCCTCAGCTGGCCCCATGCCCCCCCATCCCCCCCCCCTCCACACTTAGAGCTCTGCTGCTGCCATCCTGGTGCTGCTGGGCGACGGAGGAGACCTTGGGGACACAGCCCCAGAACCCCTGTCCCCACCTGTGCACCCTGCACATGAGGCCTTTTTATTTTTTTTTCCTTCTTTTAATCTTTTTTTTAAAAAAATATTTTGGATGGCGTGATCTCACCCACACTTTGCTACGCACTGGGGAAGTGGCTGCCTGGGCTGGAGGGGGTCCCACGGGCCATCCCCCACCCCATGGCAGGGCGGGATGGCCTGTGCCCCGTGTCACCAACCCATCCCCAAGGCCACTCCGGAGCTGTGACCGGGACCGAGCGTGGGAAGGAGCTGGAGGCAGACACCCGGGCCCGGAGGGAGGCACAAGGCAGGGACAGGGCGATACAGCAGGGAGGGAGATACAGCAGGATGGAGTGCCCCCCATTCCCCCCACCCCCGCTGCCTC
>JAVJGJ010000042.1:417580-431302 GCA_035590215.1 Microhierax caerulescens | reverse complement strand
ACGGTACCGTGCCCCCCCCCGCGCGCCCCTGGCCCCAGCCCCACACAGCCTCGTTGTCCCCGGGAGCCGGACCCTGGTGACAGCTCAGCATCCCTCCCCTGGGTGCCTGGGCTGCGGGATGGGGGTGGGTTTGGGTGGGGGGGTCGGGCACGCTGGGCTCCTCTCAATGCCCGTCTTTCCTCCCACAGCCTCCCCTGTCTACCCAGAAAGCGCTGGAGTAGAGGTAAGGGCTCCCTTGTGCCCCCAAACCCTGTGGCAGCCCCCGCCTCTTTTTGGAGACCCCCTTTTCTAACGACCCATTTCATCTCTCCCTGACAGGGCCCTAAGGGAGACACCGGCCCCAAAGGAGACAGGGTGGGTATTGCCGCTGCAGGACCCCCAGCTCAGCCAGGACCCCTGTCCCGCTGGAGCTCACCCTCCTCTTCTCTCTCCGCAGGGACTCCCTGGCCCCCCTGGCAGAGATGGCATCCCTGGACAGCCTGGCCTCCCGGGACCCCCAGGCCCTCCAGGTCCTCCAGGCCTTGGCGGAGTGAGTATGGGGGGGTCCCCGGTGCACAGACCCCCATGGGGGTGCCTGTGCGCTGCTCACCCCCTGCTTTCCCTCCTGCCTGCAGAACTTCGCTCCTCAAATGTCTTATGGCTATGACGAGAAAGCCGGTGGCATGGCCGTGCCCGGCCCCATGGTGAGCACCAGGGTGGCACTGGTCCTCTGGGGGGACACACAGGGGACAGGGGGAGGTGTGAAGCCAGGTGAGGCACCAGGAGCACTTGCCATGCTGCAGTGCTGAGGATGCTGCCAAGCGGTACGAGGTGGGAGGGACGTTGGTCCAGGAGGTGATGGGGACAGGGATGGGGTGGCAATGGGGACAGGGAATGGGTGCTGATGGGGACAGGGTTGGGGTGGTGTTGGCGTGGCAATGGGGACAAGGAATGTGTGCTGATGGGGGACAGGGATGGGGTGGTGATAGGGTGGCAATGGGGACAAGGAATGGGTGCTGGTGGGGACAGGGATGGGGTGGTGATGGGTGGCAGTGGTGTAGCGGTGTGGACAGGGATGGGGTGGCAGTGGGGACAGGAAATGGCTGGTGATGGGGACAGGGATGGGGACAGAGTAACATGGCAGCCACTCATCACCACTTTCCGTTATCCTTCCCAGGGTCCAGCTGGTCCCCGCGGTCTCCCCGGCCCTCCTGGCGCTCCTGTGAGTATCTCCTCCTGCCCTTGTTAAGGGGCAGCAGCCCCACGGGCCCCTCTGGGTGGCAGGAGGCCGGGTGGGATGGGGTGAGGGCAGGATGGGGTGTCCCACTCTTCCCAGTGGCTACAGAAACACATGGGGATGCATGTCCTTGTGCCACCATATGGGAGCAGGGGGACTGGCATTGCCACTGGGGTCTTCAGGCCAAACCTTCTCATTTTCTAACCCATTTCCCCCCCCCCTTTTCTTTTTCTTTTTTCCCCACCAACCCACAGGGTCCTCAAGGTTTCCAAGGTCCCCCTGGCGAACCCGGAGAGCCTGGTGCATCTGTGAGTCCTGCCACCTCCTCCTCCAACCTGATGTCCTGCAGGGATGGGGACAAGGCTGCCTGTTCCCAGCCCTGGCCATGGCTATGCTGTCCCTGCTCTGGGACATCTCATCTGGGATCATGGGAATGGGGCTGCCAGAGCCTGGCACTGCCCAGCCCAGGTGACAGGGGACAGCTGTCACCCACAGCATCCTCACCCCTGCCCTGCATCTCTCCTAGGGTCCCATGGGTCCCCGTGGTCCTGCCGGTCCCCCTGGCAAGAACGGAGATGACGTAAGTGGCCTGTGGATAGGGTCTTCTGCCCTCTCCGTTCGGGGCCCGGTGGCCCTGCCAGCCCCCCAAGGGAGCAGAAGCCACGTGCCATGGGGACATGCCACCAACCCAGTGTCCTTCTCCTTAGGGTGAAGCTGGAAAGCCTGGCCGTCCCGGAGAGCGCGGTCCCCCTGGCCCCCAGGTGAGCTGCTCTCAGCCAGAGTGCCCCCCCCCCCGAGGGCACAGGAGGGGCACCCCCACTGTGGCCTGTCTGGTGGCAAAGCAAGGATGTAACACCAGCTACCTGTCCCCACTGGGGACAGGGGGAATGGGGGGTGGGGACAGCCCACCTGAGCATCTCCATCACCACTTCCCTTTTCTCCTAGGGCGCACGTGGTCTCCCAGGAACAGCCGGTCTGCCAGGCATGAAGGGTCACAGAGTGAGTCCCTCCTCCCATGCTTGCAAGATTTAGGGGAAGGGGGAGCCTGACCTCACTGGGGCATCCCCCCCCTGACCCCCCTCTTCTCTCTCCTGCTCCCCAGGGCTTCAGTGGTCTGGATGGTGCCAAGGGTGAGCCTGGTCCTGCTGGCCCCAAGGTGAGGAGCAGTGGCAGCGTCACCCCTGTCCTCCCAGGAATGTCACCGCTGCTCCCTCCTTCCCTCCGGCGCAGCTCCCTCAGTGTTGTCTTTTCTCCTAGGGTGAGCCTGGCAGCCCCGGGGAGAATGGTGCTCCTGGGCAGATGGTGAGTGCTGGAGCCCCCAGGGACCATGGCAGGGATCTGGCCTCGGCCAGCGAAAGGGGACAGGGATGGGGGGCAAGACCTGATGGGGGAACAGCTCATCCTTGGGGATGCTTCCCAAGGGATGCCCCAGTGAATGGGGTGGGAGGGGGTTTAACCTCTTGGAAATGTCACTGTGGGCAGGAGCAGGGGGGGAACAAGGTGGGCACGGGGGTGGGAGAAGGCCTGGAAAGGGGAAAGTGTCTCTTCTGGTGACTCAGACGTGTCCTCCTTCCCCCAGGGTCCTCGTGGGCTTCCCGGTGAGAGAGGCCGTCCTGGTCCTTCTGGCCCCGCTGTGAGTATCTGGTTTGGGCAGGTCTGAGCATCCCCTGCCCTGGGGTGCAGGGGGGACTGGGGACCACCTCTCCTGCTGGTGGGCATCACTAATGGGTGCCTCCTCTCCCACAGGGTGCTCGTGGTAACGATGGTGCTCCTGGTGCTGCTGGTCCTCCCGTAAGTAACCGCCAAACCCATCCAACCTCTGCCAGCACCTGGCATCAGCTCCAGCTTCTCCGGAGGGAGATTCTATCCCAGCTCTGCCGCGGCTGGGAAATCCTGGCTGGGGGCCAGAGCTCTGCTGCCCAGAAAACCCACCAGCACCAGATGCGTGAGGTGGGATCCCTCCTCCGATACGTGCCCTCTCTCCTGTCTAGGGTCCAACTGGCCCCGCTGGTCCCCCTGGCTTCCCTGGTGCTGCTGGTGCTAAGGTAGGACCTGCCTGACCATCTTCTCCCAGGTGGCATCTCCTGGGCTGGGAGAAACTGGTGGAAACTGGGAGTGTGGGGTGGGGGAAAAGGACTGGGCATCAAATGGATTACCCACGTGGCCAAGAAATTAAAAAGCCCAAAGTGCCGTGGGCTTGCCGCCGCCTGGGACAGTGAGGCAGATGGGGACATCTCCAGCCAAGTCCCACAGGAATCTCTCCAGGCTTTACCTCCATGGGAAGGGAGCTGCAGACGGAGGGAGCAATCGGCCGTGTCGGAGGTCTCAGGGCAGCCTCTGTGCTCACAGCTCCTCCTTCCTCCTCTTCCTCCCCAGGGTGAAACCGGTCCCCAGGGAGCTCGTGGCAGTGAAGGTCCGCAGGGTGCCCGTGGTGAGCCTGGTCCCCCTGGCCCCGCTGGCGCTGCTGGTCCTGCTGTAAGTGGCATCTGATGGCTCCTTGTCCTTTGGTCTTATGTCCTGCCAGCCCTGGCATAACCCTCCTCCTCTTTCTCTCTGCAGGGCAACCCCGGTGCTGATGGTCAACCTGGTGCCAAGGGTGCAACTGTGAGTGTCCCTCGCCCTGCACCTGGCTCTGGGATGAGGGGCTGTGCTGCTTCCTCACCGCCTCGTCTGCCTCTCCTAGGGTGCTCCTGGCATTGCTGGTGCTCCCGGCTTCCCCGGTGCCCGCGGTCCCTCCGGACCCCAGGGTCCCAGCGGTGCCCCCGGTCCCAAGGGTAACAGCGTGAGTATCCCTGGACACCTCCACCCGCCTCCTCCTGGAGTCAGATTCTTTCTGCTCCAGCAAGCTGCTGTCCTACCTGGAGATGTCTCCCCTGGCATTCCCTGTTCCCTCCAGCCCTGCAAGTGCAGGATGGTGCTGGGGGCTGACAGATGCTGAGCATTGCCTCTCCTGCTGAGCGGCTGGGCAGGATGCAGCTCAGGGCTCCCTTTGTTTATCCATCTGGTGTTAAACTGCTTTTCCTCTTCTCTCCTTCCGCTTCCAGGGTGAACCCGGTGCTCCAGGCAACAAGGGAGACACCGGTGCCAAAGGCGAACCTGTAAGCGACCCCCACCACATCTCCTCGGGGGCTCGGCCCCTCCTGACTCCCATGCACCCTGTGGGTGCTCATCCCTTTGCCTCCTTCCCCAGGGTCCTGCTGGTGTCCAAGGTCCCCCCGGCCCAGCCGGCGAGGAAGGCAAGAGAGGAGCTCGTGGTGAGCCTGGCCCTGCTGGGCTTCCTGGCCCCGCTGGTGAACGTGTGAGTAGGAGCTGTCCCTGTCCCTGTCCCCATCCCTGTCCTCTTTCCATCTCCTGAAATCAGTGGCTGAGCCTCACAGGTGTGTGGGGACAGGCACCCACTGTGGTGACATCCCAGCCCTTTCCAATGCCCCACCGAGGTCTCCAGTGGAGGTTCTCAGCAGGGACACTAGGCTGCTCCCACTGGTGGCCAGGTCCCACGGTGGCACATCCCTTCCCTGGACCCCCAAACCCCCTGAGGTTACCCCGTGGCTCCGCACTGACCCCTCTTGTGTCCCGCGCAGGGTGCCCCCGGCAGCCGCGGCTTCCCTGGTGCTGATGGCATTGCTGGTCCCAAGGTAGGTGCCCACGCCTCCCTCCCGCCTGTCTGGGCGAGAAAGCCGTGTCCTCAACAGGGTGGTGGGGACACCGGGCACTTGTCACCCGTCCCCACTTGGTGGTGAGACTCATTCTGTGCCACTGACACCTCTGGTGACACTGCTCCGGTCCTCATCCCCGCATGCTGTCCTGCAGCTGGGGTAACCTCTGTCCCCTCTCCCAACCCCCCCCCCCTGCAGGGTCCCCCCGGCGAGCGCGGCTCCCCTGGCCCTGCCGGCCCCAAAGGATCTCCTGGTGAAGCTGGACGCCCTGGGGAACCCGGCCTCCCTGGTGCTAAGGTGGGCACAGCAGGGTGGTGGGCACGATGGCACAGCGGCTATGAGGAGCAGCCAGCCACGTCAGCACGGCCACCGCGCCGGTGACCCTGCTCCAGGGTTGGATGCCGGCTGCTGTGCTCTCCATGCTGGTGACGAAGCTGCTTTCCAGGATGCTCACGTTCACTGGAGCATCTCTTGGGGGACCTGAGCTCCTAACCCACCTTGTGCTCCCTTGCAGGGTCTGACTGGAAGCCCTGGGAGCCCTGGTCCCGACGGCAAGACTGGCCCCCCCGTAAGTTGTACCTGCCACCGCCCTGCTCCTCCCTCCGCTCACCATGGCCTCTGCTAACCGGGCGCTCACTCCCCCCATAACAGGGTCCCGCTGGTCAAGATGGTCGCCCCGGCCCCCCCGGCCCCCCTGGTGCCAGAGGTCAAGCTGGTGTGATGGGTTTCCCCGGTCCCAAAGGTGCTGCGGTGAGTGTGACCGGGCGCTGCCTCCCCCGGGGGGCTGCTGGAGATGCTGCCGCCCCGAGTCCTGGTCCGTGAGGGACTCCTGCCCACCGGCCACCGCCACCACCAGGACAGTGGCTGCGGGTGGGCGCGTGGCTCCCGTGGGGGCAGGCGCTCAGGGGAGGGGTGGCTCAGGGGACACCCGTCCCCCGGGGAGGGCTGCGCTGGTGCATCCTCCAGCCTGCAGGCTCCTGCCTGTGGGTGCCGTGGTACCGTCATGGGTCTCATCCTGCTCTCTTGCTTTCAGGGTGAGCCTGGCAAGCCCGGCGAGAGAGGTGCTCCCGGCCCCCCCGGCGCCGTTGTAAGTATCCGCCAGCGCCCGGCCGGGCTGCGGCTTGGCAGGGAGCTTCACCCCGGCGTGGGGCGGCACGGGTGGGGCGTGGGGCAGCTGAGCCGGGGCTGGGGAAGACTCCAAGGATGAGGACGGGGGCGGGCTGAGGTGGCTGGGACTCCAGCCCGGTGGCTGCCAGCAGCTTTGGAGTGGAGACAGCAGGGGGGTGACGTGGCTGCGGGCAGCTCGCTGCGGCTTCTGTTCTTCGAAGGATGCTACGGCTGCATCCAGCCCCTCACCTCGTTCGGGGGGGTGCAGAGTCCCATGGGGGCATCGCTGGGTTGTGCGTTGGGGCTGTGCTCTGAGCACCCTCTTCTCCCTCTTGCACAGGGTGCTGCTGGCAAAGACGGTGAAGCTGGTGCCCAAGGTCCTCCCGGTCCTACCGTGAGTATCAGTGAGCCCTCGGCCACCTGTGGCTGCGCTTGGCCACCAGAGAAGGGGCTCAGGAGCCAACTTCCCCCACACACACTTGTTCCATCTCCCTCAGGGTCCTGCTGGAGAAAGAGGTGAACAAGGTCCTGCTGGTGCTCCTGGCTTCCAGGTGAGGGGCATCCCCTTCCCCTGCAAGGGGACAAGCCATGCAGGGTGGGGGTGACACTTCTTTCCTCATCCCCTTTGGTCACCCACCTCTGTGGGGTCTCATCACTCCTCTTCTTCCTCCCCAGGGTCTACCAGGCCCCGCTGGCCCCCCCGGCGAGGCTGGCAAGCCCGGTGAACAGGTGAGTGTGGGTGAGCATGGCTGTAGCGTGGGACCATCCCTGTCCCCTCCCCATGGCCCATCTCCCAGCCTGAGGACTGGGATGGGGGACCCCCAGTGCACCCCCAGGCAGTGTGCTCCTTGTAGCCTCTCCCAGGAGCAGCAGGGACCCCAGCTCTGCCCTGTCCTCCC
Organism: Microhierax caerulescens; assembly: GCA_035590215.1. Lineage (NCBI taxonomy): Eukaryota > Metazoa > Chordata > Aves > Falconiformes > Falconidae > Microhierax > Microhierax caerulescens. The sequence goes on along the minus strand of JAVJGJ010000042.1, from coordinate 424,424 downwards.
AGGACTTCGGGACTTCCCTCCCTCTCTAGTGCTGAGGGCATCCTGGGGACCCCTTCACCTGTCCCCAAGGCCACCCCTTCCCACCCTGACTCCGCACCCTCTCTCCTCCTGCACAGGGTGTCCCCGGAGATGCTGGTGCCCCGGGTCCCGCTGGTGCCAGGGTAAGTTGAACCCCACTTGTTCCTCAGCCAGCTCTTGGCACCCCCTGTGCCCACCACCCCCCTAACAGCCTTGGCCCCTCTCCTGCCTCCCCTCTCCAGGGTGAGAGAGGTTTCCCTGGTGAACGTGGCGTCCAAGGGCCTCCCGGTCCCCAAGGTCCTCGTGGTGCTAATGGTGCTCCTGGTAATGATGGTGCTAAGGTAGGTGCAAGGTCTCAACTCTGCCATGCCGTGTTGGGACTGCCTGGGTGATGGGTGGCCATCCCCAGCTCTGGGGGGGGTGTAAAGGGGAGGAGGGGGATTTGGCTTCACCCCCTTTTTCTGGGTCTGGGGCTGAAGCTGGGATGGAATTTGCTGTGCTGAGGAAGCGCCAGGTTCTTGCTAACACCCATTTCTGTCTCTCTTGCCCAGGGTGATGCTGGTGCTCCCGGTGCCCCCGGGAACCAAGGGCCCCCCGGTCTGCAGGGTATGCCCGGAGAGCGTGGTGCTGCCGGCCTGCCAGGTGCCAAGGGTGACAGAGTATGTGTCCCCCAAAATCCTGATGTCCCCCCTTGGTCCTCTGCTCCCAGTAATCCCTGTGTCCTCCTCATCGTTCCCTTGGGGCTGATGCTTTCCCTAAGCCAAGGCCAGTCAGCAGCAGCTGCATGGGGAGGGGATGCTCAGTGCCACCTCTGTCCCCATCCGAGCGTGGCCCTCAGGGACAGTCCCTCCCTGGACCCCAGGAGGAGGAGGATGGTCCCAGCCTCTCCTAGGGAGGATGAAGAGCCGGGGGTGCCTCAGTGCCACTGTGCAAAGAGGAGAGGAAGGGGGGTGGGGCTGAACCTCCAGCAGGGACCTCCCCATGTAACCTGCCATCATCTTCCTCTCCCAGGGCGACCCTGGTCCCAAAGGTGCTGACGGTGCTCCTGGCAAAGACGGTCTCCGAGGTCTGACCGGTCCCATCGGCCCCCCTGGCCCTGCTGGTGCTCCTGGTGACAAGGTAGGGCTGCCCCCTGGCCGGGCAGCGCACCGGGGAAGGATGTGTCCTGGCACCCGCCGCCATCTCCTTGCCACAGTCTTGACCTTTTTTTTTTTGTTTTCCTCCCCTTTTCCAGGGTGAAGCTGGTCCCCCGGGTCCTGCTGGTCCCACTGGTGCCCGTGGTGCTCCTGTAAGTGTCCCTCCACCCTGGTCAATGGCCCTGCCATGGGTGGCCATCCCTTGGGGGTGGTCAGTGGCCATCCCCTGCTTGGTGTCATACCACTCTTGCCATCTCCTAGGGTGACCGTGGTGAGCCCGGCCCTCCTGGTCCTGCTGGATTTGCTGGCCCCCCCGTAAGTGCAATGGTCTCATGCCTCCCTGCTCCAGGGGCCTGATCCTGCCCTGCTGAGGTGATGCTGAGCCCCATCCGCCTCACCCCACTCCACTCTCCCACAGGGTGCCGATGGCCAGCCTGGTGCTAAAGGTGAAACTGGTGATGCTGGAGCCAAGGGTGATGCTGGTCCCCCCGGCCCTGCCGGCCCCACTGGTGCTCCTGGCCCTGCCGTAAGTTGCTCCCCCCAACCCCACATCCACTTGGGGTCCAGCCCCATGGCACAGCTCACCTCTCTCCTCCTCCTCTTCCTCCTCCACAGGGTGCTGTTGGTGCTCCTGGTCCCAAAGGTGCTCGCGGTAGTGCTGGACCCCCTGTAAGTACCAGTCTCATGGTGGTGGAGGGTTTGGGACCCCAGGGGACCCCCCCGGGCACAAACATCCCCGAGGTGGCTTAGCTGTGTCTCGTTCCATTGCTCCAACACCGTTGGGCACAGGGGAGCTATGGTACTTCCAGCCCTGCACTCCCAAAACCGTCTGGGGGATGGCATCATCCCAGGGGGGATGAAGTAGAGGGAAAAGGGGGATTTGCCTTTAACCCCCCAGACTCCCAAATCAGCCCCAGCTCCTCCCTGGATGGATGCTTTCCTCCTGGCCACTGGCCTCAGGGCTCCCTGTGGTGGCCTCCAGCCAGGGGACTGTCCCCTGGACCTACTCCACTGTGGGGGCAGGTGGTGCCTCGATCCAGCCCCTGGTGACTCCAGCTTTTCTCTCTTCCAGGGTGCTACTGGTTTCCCTGGTGCTGCTGGAAGAGTTGGTCCCCCAGGCCCTTCTGTGAGTACCCCGGCGGCGTGAGAGGTGGGGGGGCGGGGAGGGGGCTAAGAAGGTGCTGGATGGTGGCTGCTGGTGATGGCGGGACACAGCATGGGAGGTGCCAGGCACCCATCCAGGCGGCTCCACGTGGCCGCCCTGTCCCAGTTGGCACAGGGACACCCCTGGCCACCCTTCAGCTGGCAGCTGGGGGTTCCCGGGCTGCTGCCTGACGGCATCGCTTGCCCCCCACCCAGGGAAACATCGGTCTCCCTGGCCCCCCTGGCCCCAGCGGGAAGGAAGGTGGCAAAGGACCCCGTGGTGAAACTGGCCCTGCTGGGCGCCCTGGTGAACCTGGCCCTGCCGGCCCCCCTGGCCCCCCTGGTGAGAAGGGCTCTCCTGGTGCCGATGGCCCCATCGTAAGTCACCCCCCGCCGGATCCCCTCCATGGAGCCAGGGCTGCTGGGCAGCATCATGCTCCTCCTGCATTCCTTGGCCATCCCTTCCACTGGGACAGTGGCCCCTGCTACTGCCACCACCCTGAGGCGCCATTTGTCACCGCAGGGTGCTCCTGGCACCCCCGGACCCCAAGGTATCGCCGGCCAGCGTGGTGTCGTCGGTCTCCCTGGACAGAGAGGAGAGAGAGGCTTCCCTGGGCTGCCTGGCCCCTCTGTGAGTACCTGGGGGCTCTCCAGGAAGATGATGCTGGGACCCCCCCTGGTGTCCAACTCACCTGTGTGGTCCCAGGGGGAGGATGCTCGCCGGTGTCTGACACCCCCCTGTCCTCTCCCATCCGCAGGGTGAACCCGGCAAGCAAGGTCCCTCCGGTTCCCCTGGCGAGCGTGGTCCTCCCGGCCCCATGGGCCCCCCCGGCCTGGCTGGACCCCCCGGTGAAGCTGGACGTGAGGTGAGCAGCTGTGGGCAACCGGCAGTGTTGGGGGGCACAGACCCCTACACGTCAGCGTTGGGCTCGCTGTGCTGAGGACTTGCCAGCTCACGGCACTCATGAACGCTGCTGCAGTCGGAGCGTGGCAGGGCCCGCGGCGGGCTGAACAGAGACGGTGCCATCCAGGGCCTCGTTAGCCCCCGCCTGCCCTAACGAGGGGGTCTTGGCTTCTCCATAGGGTGCTCCCGGTGCTGAAGGTGCCCCTGGTCGTGATGGCGCTGCTGGTCCCAAGGTGAGTAGGCTGGGGAGGGGGCTGCAGGAGGGGGCAATGGGGCTGTGATGGCATACACTGACCTCTCCTCTTCCTCCTCTTCCTCTTCCTCCCCACAGGGTGATCGTGGTGAGACTGGCCCCGCTGGCCCCCCTGGTGCTCCCGGTGCCCCCGGTGCCCCCGGCCCCGTTGGTCCTGCTGGCAAGAATGGAGATCGCGGTGAGACCGTAAGTGATGCTCTGCGCAGTGTGACCCCCTCTTGCCCCCTCCCCAGCCTAGGGGTTGCCCCAGGCTTGACCCTATTACAGAGCAAGGACTGATTGTGCAAACCCATGGCAGGTCGGGGTCTGGCCCCCGGCTCCGCTCTCCCCGGAGGGATCTACTCTGGGAAGCTGTGCATCCCACCACCCCTCAGGGTGATGATGTCCCGAGCTGGTGGCAGCAGAAGGTGGAGGATGCTCTAACCTGTCCTCTCTTCTCCTGTCCCAGGGTCCCCAAGGTCCCGCTGGCCCCCCTGGTCCTGCTGGTGCTCGTGGTCCTGCTGTAAGTTGATGTTCGCCTCCATCCTCTTTGGTGCTTCTGCATCCCCATGAGTGCAGGGGCAGTTGCTGGTCTGGACCCTGCTCAACACATCTTCCTCTTTCTCCTCCTCCAGGGTCCACAAGGTCCTCGTGGTGACAAAGGTGAAACTGGTGAACAGGGTGACAGAGGCATGAAAGGTCACAGAGGCTTCTCAGGTCTCCAGGGACCACCTGGTCCTCCTGTAAGTCCCACAGGGTGATGGTGGCCTCGGCTGCTGCCCCACATCCAGGAAGCAGAGCGAGATGCTGATGGGACCTCTCCTCCTTCCTTGCTTTGTACAGGGCTCTCCTGGCGAACAAGGTCCTTCTGGTGCTTCTGGTCCCGCCGGTCCAAGAGTAAGTGCCCAGCTGAGCCACGGCCTCCAGCCAGGGCTGGAGCATCCCGGGGGGAGCATCCCGCTGCCATCGGGCTCCTCATGGAGACGTGGGTTGGGGCTGGAGGGGACAACTCTGCCCAGGCAGGATGGCCACGCTCACCCCTTCTCCTCTCCCACAGGGTCCTCCCGGCTCCGCTGGTGCTGCTGGCAAAGATGGTCTCAACGGGCTGCCCGGCCCCATTGGTCCCCCTGGCCCCCGTGGTCGCACCGGTGATGTTGGCCCTGTTGTACGTATCCTGCCCTCTGCTGCTTCCCACCCAGAGCCGTCCGCTTTCATCTCCTGCTCACCATCCTCCTCCTTCTCCTCCAACAGGGTCCCCCTGGCCCCCCCGGCCCCCCTGGTCCTCCTGGCCCCCCCAGCGGTGGCTTCGACTTCAGCTTCCTGCCCCAGCCACCCCAGGAGAAGGCACACGATGGTGGGCGCTACTACCGAGCCGATGATGCCAATGTAATGCGCGACCGGGACCTGGAAGTCGACACCACCCTCAAGAGCCTGAGCCAACAGATCGAGAACATCCGCAGCCCTGAGGGCACCCGTAAAAACCCTGCCCGTACCTGCCGTGACCTGAAGATGTGCCATGGCGACTGGAAGAGCGGTCAGTGTCCCCGCTGGTCCCCGTGTCCCTCACTTCCATCCCTCCGTCCCCTCTACCTGCTCCTTGCTTCCATCCTTCTTCCATCCCCCCGGTTGATCCTCACCTTCATTCCTCCATCCTGTCTCTCATGGCTGCTCTCAGTGCCTCCATCCTCTGCCTCTTGTGGCTGGTCCTCACCTCCAGCCCTCTTACCTGCTCCTTGCCTCCATCCTCCATCCTCCATCCTTTCATCCTCCATTTGTCATAGCTGCTCCTCACCTCCTTCCTTTGTTCCTCATGGCTGTTGCTCAGCTCCATGCTCCACCTCCCAGATCCCTCCTACCTGCTCCTCACCTCCCTCCTCCATCTCTCTGGGCTGGTCCTCACCTCCACGCACCATCCCTTCATCCTCCGTCTCTCACAGCTACCACTCACCTATCCCCCCATCCTCTGTTCCTCCCACCTGTCCCTCACCTCCGCCATCCTCCATGGCTACTCCTCACCTCTGTCCCCCCATCCCACATGGCTGCTCCTCACCTCCATCCTTCCATCCACCTGGCTCCTGCCCCACTCCCTGACCACCCTCCCTCTGCCCCACAGGTGAATACTGGATTGACCCCAACCAAGGCTGCAACCTGGATGCCATCAAGGTCTACTGTAACATGGAGACGGGCGAGACGTGCGTCTACCCCACCCAGGCCACCATTGCCCAGAAGAACTGGTACCTCAGCAAGAATCCCAAGGAGAAGAAGCACATCTGGTTCGGCGAGACGATGAGTGATGGCTTCCAGGTGAGTAAGGGGACAACCAGTGGGGACAACCGGGATGGACCGAGCTCTGCAGTGCCTAACGCCTCTTCCCTGGCAGTTCGAGTATGGTGGTGAGGGCTCCAACCCCGCTGACGTCGCCATCCAGCTGACCTTCCTCCGCCTCATGTCCACCGAGGCCGCCCAGAACATCACCTACCACTGCAAGAACAGCGTTGCCTACATGGACCAGGACACCGGCAACCTGAAGAAGGCCCTTCTCCTCCAAGGAGCCAACGAGATCGAGATCAGGGCTGAAGGCAACAGCCGCTTCCCCTACGGCGTCACCGAGGATGGCTGCACGGTGAGTGGTCCGGGGGTGGTCACGGTGGTGGCAGTGGGGGGGCGTTACGGGGACATGGCTGATCCTGACCTCCCCGCAGAGTCACACCGGCGCTTGGGGCAAGACAGTCATCGAGTACAAGACGACGAAGACCTCCCGACTGCCCATCATCGATTTGGCTCCCATGGACGTTGGTGCTCCAGACCAGGAATTCGGCATTGACATCGGCCCCGTCTGCTTCTTGTAAACCGGACGCCCCATGCGTAACAGGAGAGAGTAATAATAATGATAATAATAATAATAAAAAAAAAAAAAACAGCCAAAAAAAAAGGAGAAAATTTCACATGGACTTGAATTTGTGTCGGTTTCTATCCAGCGTCTCTTAAAACTATTTGCGTTTCCATAAAAGAAAAACCTAAAAAAAACCCCAAAAAAGCATTCAACTAAAAAAAAAATAAAAATAAATGACTTTTCAAACAAAATCACCAGGAAGTGGGTTCGCTTGCTTGCCCTCCTCTCCTCCTCCTCGGGGTCAGGCACTCCTCAGCCCTGAAGACGGAGTGGCTCAGCTCACCGAAAGCGCCGCTGCGGCCGCGCCGAGCCCCCCCTGCAGTGCTGAGCCCCCAGCCCGGAGCGCCGGAACCGGCCGACCCCCCCCTCCAGCCAACCTCTCCCCACTGGCCTCTTTGCTTCTTGCATCTCATTAGGATATTAATTTTTTTGCCTCAAGGAAGATGTTTAACTTTTGGTTATAAATTGCTTTTTGTTGTTGTTTCCCCTCTCTCTCCCCACTCCCTTGTTTTGGGTTT
>JAVJGJ010000042.1:340595-350704 GCA_035590215.1 Microhierax caerulescens | reverse complement strand
GGGGACCCAGAAAGGCCGGGGGAAGGGATGGGGAAAGCAAATCCCGGGGGGGAGGGGGGGGGGAGTGGAACTGGGGCAGGAGAGCAAGAAGCCAGAGCCGGTGAGCCCGCGGGTGGGAGTGTGGGGGGACCCCCGGGGGGGGAGACGGACACGGGCCAAACCAGGGATACGGGATGGGACACAGGACGACCCGGGGGGAGACCCCGGGGGGGCACCGTGACCTCTGCGTCCCGGCTGAGTGTTGCCGGCTGCCGGGCCTGACCCAACTGCCCGTGCGGGGTCATCTGTGTTGGGGGGCACCCCTCCTCAGGGCCTCCCTCCATCATGGGCACAGGGGGCGGGCTGTGACCCCCTATGCACGAGGCCCCGGGGATGCATGCCCTTGGGGGGGGCGCGGGGCAGCTCTGGGCGCCCAGGGGACAGACCCGGGGCAGGGGCAGCAGAGGCCGTTCACACGCAGCTGCCCTTTGCGGGGCCGGGGGGCGCACCAGGGGTGGGAGAAGGATGGACACGGGAGGGCACGCGGGGCATCGAGGCAGCCCGGGTCCCTGTGCTCGTGGTGCCGGGGGGGCACTCGGGGTGTCGGCGGGGTGAGAGCCCCACAGCCACCCCGCCGGCGCCCGCCCCAGCAGACGGGAGGCCCCTTCCCCGGCGTCGGCAGCACCCGGTCCCCGCGGGGCCCCGCTCCCGGCAGCAGGCGCCAACCTGCCCGGCCGCTCCCTCCCGCTGCCCCGGGGAGCCCTGACCCCTGCGGGGTGCATGGGGCCCGCAGGAGCCCCGCAGCCTCCGCCCCGGCCGCCAGCCAAGTCAAAACCAGGGGCAACCCCGCCGCCGTGGCCGGGGGATGCTGTCACCACCTTTGGGGACAGGCAGCCGCAGGCCCGGACGGACAGCGCTGGCAGGGAGGCTCTGCACCTCCTGCAAGCCCAGGTCTCACGCCGAGCCCTGGACGGGGTCCCTGAGGCCCAGCTGCACCGTGGTAATGGCTCTGGGGACACTGGGGTGATGGAGCAGGGAAGGGAGCCGGGTGGCCCCTGCTGAGCCGAGCGCTGGCCACAAGGTCTCCGCTTCCACCCTTTGTGGGGTTTGCCCGGGAGGAGCAGCCCTGAGGGAGCAGAGTGACAGGCGGCTGGGGATGCTGGCAGGGAGGGTCCCCTATCCCCACCCTCTCATTAGACCATCTTCAAAACATGTTTCCATCTGGCCATCATGCTGGGTCTGAGTCACTCCGAGCTGGGGCCAGGAGCTCTGATATAAATAGCCAAGCTCCTGGCTAACCCCAGGACACACTGGGACCATGCTCTGCCCCAGACTCCTGATACAACCTTTCCTCTGACTCGCCTCCAACCCTCCGTAGCTGATGGCTTCTGCCCTCTCTCCCCATCCCAACCTCCCTAAACCTTCGCTCACGACACTGTAGGGATCATTCCTGGCACAGCCAGACTCACAGACTGGTCCCTTGGTGCTGGGCGCAGGCTCTGGTGTCCCCACATCCCTCCATCCCAGCGTGGAGCTGGGCAAAGCACCAGTGTCCCTGGGACTGTCTTCAGGGATGACATGGGCTCAAAATCCTATGTAAGCCCAAAATCTGGGTGTGGGGAGAAGCTGTCCTGTCACCTCTGCCTGAGCCACCAAACTCCAAGGGTCAATGTGGAAAATCCCCCAACCCCACCCAGGCAAACGTGGGGGCGAAGCAGCAAATAAAAAGAGGCAAGGAAAAATCCAGATGTTCTCCAGCCCTGCGCGGGCTGCCCGGGGCGTCCCCAGGGAGCCCAGCTTGGCCAGCACCAAGGGCAAAGCGTGGCCGCTGTGAGTATCAAAGGAAACTTCCACTGATCTGCTTTTATCCCGGCTCCTCACTTTCCCTGCCGGGGTGACTCAGCTCTCACCGGCTCCGGGGACGGGTGCTGGCTTGCCAGGATGAGCTACTGGTGGCTCCGCTCCCTCTGGTGCTTCTTGCCCCAGCGCTGAGGGTGGGAGGGAGATGCTGGGGCTGGGGGCTGCATCTTCCCTACCACAGAGGCTGTCTGTGGTGGCAGGGGGGGCTCCCAGAGCTGGATCCAGGGGGTTCCAATGCTGAGGGGACCTGGAACCCCTTCCCAGCCCCCGTGCTCTCCCACTTCTCTGCCATGTGGTGGACATAATAAATACCCATAGTTAAATGTAAGTACCCCAAAGTGTCCACCACGTAGCAGAGGAGCCAGGGTCCCTGTGCCGGCTACTGGTGGAAGGACAGTGTCTCCATGGGTGTTGGAGGGCAATATTTGGCTTCTGGCAGGAGGAGGAGGACCCTCAGGGTCAAATCCCCTCCTGGGATGAGATGTGGCAGCTCTGTTTCATTGGTGATGCCAAGAAGGGATCCCACCCCACTGTGCCTGGGGGCTGGAGAGAGAGTGGATCCCCTCACTTAGGGATCTCCAAACAGTTTCTGCTGTATGGGGTAGCCCAAAGTAAGCAACAAGGCAGAAGTGATACCAGAGGAGAGGCAGCCCATCTCCTCCCCCTCCTCCTCCTCCTCCCTCTCCTCCTCCTCCTCCTCCTTCTTGACTCCATACCAGCCTCACACACGTGCAGTTTTGGGTCAGGGGTCTGAAGGTGTCAATCTCAGCATTCTTGAGCCCCATCCTGTGCCAAGGGGATGACGCCCCATCTCCGAGCCCACCGGGGGGGCGTGCGCAGGGACAGCTCTACCTGCTCCGCGTTCCCTTGGGAGATGGGGTCAGAGGCTGGCACCGAACCTCCAGGCTGTGAAGAACTCCCAGCTCCCAGCCACTGCTCCCCCAGGGGCTGGTTCCCGGCGGCTTCGGCAGCTCAAGGGCAGGAGCCGTGCCACCCAGGCACCTGCCTGCGGATGGGCACAGGGCGCATGCCCGGGGTCAGGTCCCAGCCCTCCTCTTCGTGTCGGCTGGGCTGGCAGGGACAGGACATGCTGTTTTAGCAGGGTTTGGGGTTTGAGGGGTAACCCACTGCCAAAACAAATACATCAAGTCAACTTGTATTAAATTAAAAAAATAAATCAAGGCCGTGCTCGGAGCCAATTCGAAGTCTTGGTCTTGGGGCTGGAAGGTGCTGACACATGCCGAGACCCACGTGGTGGCAGGGAGCGTGCCGGGCGCTGCCAGCTGGGACGTGCGGGAGCCACACTGCTGCTGTTCAGCTGCCCGGTGATGCTCGTGCCGTGGCGGTGGGCACTCGGGATGCAAAGCCAAGGTGATGGAGGCGCCGGTTTTTTACCTGCCAGCTTGCCAGCACCAGCTACTGAGGCTGATGAAAGCAGGGAGGATTAAAGGGGTGCAGGGAAGGGTGTGGGGGGGCAGGAAAGCATGTGCCAGGTAACAAACCTACAAGATCCTCCGAGATAAAGGGAGATCCCAACAGCTGTAATTACACGCTGGAGATAGAGCGGCGCGGGGAAAGCCTGAAGCCAAGTACAGGAATTCTGGGTTAATGGCAGCCCAAGGAGAAGTTAATAACAAGCCGAACAAAGTGGGAGCAGACAGCCTGGCGTCTGCCCTCCCACACGCCACCGCTGCCACACTAACGAACAACCGCGCTATCTCCAGCCCGTCGGTAATCCCGGGGGAGCACGGGGAGAAGGGGTGCCAGCACGAGCTGGGCTCCGCTGCACAGCGAGCTGCGGTGCTGGCTCCTCTGGATTTTGGGGCTGGTTGGCAGGAGCGAAAGCCTTCCAGGGGGAAGAGAGGGGATGGGGGGCTGCTTGGGAGCAGGCTCTGGGAGGGGGCTGGAGATCCCCCTGAGAAAATAATAGTTCAGGGGAAAGGCTATGCTCCGCGACACCCTCCTTTCCCAGGGCCCAATCCTGCTTCATAGGGGAGCACCAATATGAGTGGGAGCAGGATTTTTCCCCTGGATGGTGTCAGACACCCCCGAAGCATCCAGCACCTGCTTCCCCATGCAATGAATCACAGCATGAGCGAGGTGAGATGGGAGCTACTGATAGGGAGGTGACCTGAAGGCACAGAGGTGGCCCAGAGGACACATGCACCCAGGAGGTGACAGTGACGTGGCTGTCACCAGAGGGTCTGAGCCCTGGCTTTGACAGGGAGGTTTCAGAGGGACACAAGGGAACAGAAAATTCACATTATTAATTTTTTTCCTCTTTACCTTTGCAGAGCTCCAACATCTCCAGGAGAGATTTGAAAGGTTTTTTTCTGCAAAAAGATGCTCAAAAAAGGCTTGTCCCAGATGTGCAGCCTCAGCACCCAGCTGGGCTGGGTGAGACCCAGCTCCCTGGCCTGGGCTCAGGGGAGTTTCTTGATTTCCAGCACCCAGAGGCTCTGCAGGGGCTGTGGGTCAGCCTGGTGCCATCAAAGGCACCGGTCCAGGTTGTGTAAATCAGCATTTCCCAGCAATATGGCTGCGGTCAGAGCCACTGCATCAGCCAGGATTTGTGCCCTGCTTCATTGGCGGTTTGAGCTGAGATGAAACCATACAGATGTTAAAAATTGTTAAAACAAGTAATCGTACCCCCTTGCCGCCTGCTTCACACACACACACACACACACACCCTTAATAAAGCAAATATTTTGGTTTAGGACTTCTGGTCTGGGTTTGATTTTCTTGGGGACAGCCGGATGGAAATCAAAGGAATAAAAGGACCCTGATATAAATCAGCAGCGATCCACTGGGAGGGCATATAGTCCCCCTGATTTACATCACTTCAGCTGTTGGCCCCTACTGAGACAGATGAATGAGGGAGCAAAGGTGGGGGGAAAGTTCCCCTGCGTGGCATCTTGTTTGGAGAGCAGCAAAACCAGCACTGGCTTTGCTACCCTATAAATGCACAGAGGCTCAAAATTTACACCAGCATCACCAGCTACTCCTACTCCTGATTGACACCACTGATGGCCAAACCCAAGAGGGTCTCCCCCCATACCTGCTGTTCTTTAGTGAGTTCATTAAGTGCCTGGGATTAATTGCAGGAACAATTTTCTGCTGTCTAAATTCCCCATGTCACTGTTCCTCCCCTTGTGCCCTGGCATGTGAAGCCAGTTTGGGGGATAATTATGCCCCATCTGGAAACCTTTGGGGAAGGTGTGAACCTGCTAGGCAGAAATATGACATATTTAATCAATTATTCCATTCATTAGCCTCAGCCTCAATGCCTTGCCCTGCCAATTTGACAAGAGCACCAGTTAAAGAGGCTTTTTAACCCTCATTCGCTTCCCATCACCCTTAACTCAGAGAGCTGGAGAGCACCAAAGCTGGGAATGGGCCGAACCTCATCCTGCCGGGATGGGGACACGCCACAGCCCAGAGCCCTTCGCCTTCCCCTCAGCCGTCACTGGTGAAGCTCTGCCCCAGCCAGCGAGGAGGCTGGCTCTGCAAAAGCATCTTTGCTGATGCAAACACAGAAAGTCCTTTGGGGTGCTCCAAAAAGTCTTAAAAACCAGTTACATTTCCCTTCTGTCCCTTCACATGAAACCCTGTCGCCAGGACTATGGCTGTGGATTGGCACCAGGCTGAAATTCCACTTGTCCTTTGCTGCAGAATTGCCTCTTTCTGGGTGGAGCAGATAAAAAGGATAACTTGAGTTTATTGTGTTGTAAGCAGAGCAGTTAAATAATGGGAAATACTGGTTTGGATTATATATTTTTTTTTCTTTAGATAACTTGAATTTATTGGGCATTTAAATAATGAACAATATTGGTTCTGATTTTTGATTTTTTAGTTAACTGTTTGGAGGTTGATTTTCCCCTAAGGGCGAGGCTTACAGTGCGCTCAATTAAGGTCTGTCCCAGGTTTTCTACATGGTTTCCAGGGGACTCTTCCTTGCACAAATGGTCTTTTCCTTTCCTATTGCAGGCTCTTCATTTGAGAAGCTGTTATTTTCCTTTTAGTGAGACCCATTAAGGTTTTGTAACTTTAACAACCTAACAAGGCAGTTAGTAATGGCTAGATGCAGCATTTAAACAAAGAGATCATCAAATGCTGGCCTTTCAGTGGAGAATTTGACTCAATAAACCTGATTAATTTGTTTTGAAACAATCTCTTGCAGGCACACATCTCTAAAGGAGAAACTTTATAAACTTTGGGATTAGGGCTGAAATGTGCAGCACCTATTTTACCACCTTAATAGCTGCCACGCTGGCAAGCCAAGGCAGGGAGGGGAGCTGTAACATGGTGTTTCCAGAGAGGCGAGGCACCCAGCGTGGTACCCTGGTGCCGGCGCAGCTTCCTCTTCCTCTAGCCATGCCCGGTGCCCACAAAGGTGTTTCCTGCCCCTCATCCTCCTCCATCCCAGGCGCCTGCAGAGGTCTGCGTGCTTGGAGCACCCGCACTCAGGATGGTCCCTGTGCACATTGGCATCCCCGGAGTGATGCTCTGCCACAGAGCCCAGAGTCCCGCCGGGGCCAGCTCCACTCCCATTGCTCTGCCCATCGGGTGAGAGGAATTCAAACCCACGTTTCCCCCCACAGCATCCCACTCCCACCCGCTGGCTGCAGTGCCTGTTGACATATTTCTCTGGAAAGGGGCTTGGTCAAGGATGGAATTTAAAACACACAGACTTTCTTGGTGGTTGATTTTGGGGGTTTTGTCTGTTATTCATTTTCTTCTTTGTTTTGTTTTTTAATGTCCTACCTGGAAAGTTGAAAGCTGTGTCTGAGACACTCCTCGGGCTGTGCTGGGCTCCATCCCTGCTGTTGCCAGCTGCTCAGTGACCCCACCAAAGCACACCTCCTTCACCCACTGGATCCAGGGGCAGGGAGGGAGGGTGCAATTCTGCTGATGCTGGGGTGCTCTGAGGGTGTATGGGAGGCAAAACCTAAGAGGTGAACTGGTATGGCCGGGAGGAAGAGCTGAACTCCTGGGAAGAGCCCCTTCTGTCACTTGTTGCAATGGAAAGATGTAATTTTTTGCTGCAAAATCAAGCCACTTTTTTTTAACAAGCAAAACCCTGTTTAAATTTCAGTAAGTGGAACAAAATGGTTCTGTTTTTTCAAAGCAAAACATTTTAATGGGTCGGAAAGGTTGCGGGTGTGTGCATCTCACCATTTGTAGGATGCTTGGATTCTGTTTTTGTAAAGGATCAGGAAGAAATAGCAGGGTTTCCTCTGAAATCTGAGCCCTGCCCAGGCCACTCCGCAGCACTACAAAAACCTGGGGAAAGCCCCGGGTCTCAGGGTCAGGGACTCTGCTGACCCGGCTGGCGGAACGAAGACTCACAGAGGAATCACTGTTCTTGGGTTTTGGTGCAGAGAAACGGCACAAAATGATTTGCTCTCAAGTAAGAGCAAGCAGGGAGACTTGGGGGATCTTCACTTTGGGGGCACACATTGGGGATGCTCCAGCTGTGGCAGCATTGGCACCGGTGGCCCAGAGAAAATGCTGGCTGGGCAGTGTTTGCACATCCAGATGTCACAGGACAACACCTGGTTCCCCATTTAGGAGCACCTGGGACACTCCCCCCGCCTCTCCCAAGCACTGGAAGTGGCATTTGCAGGCAGACGTATGCATGGGAAGGGGAAAGCACGGACGACCCCGTATCTACCGCATCCGATGCGTGGTGCCCGTCTTGTGCTGCTGGACGTGTCGGGGCTGGCTCGCAGGTTGAGGGAAGACTGTGCAGAGCGTTTAAAGAGCCGACAGGAAGGGCTTGAGCTTGCAGCTGACTGCACGTTCAGTCCTCGTTTGTGAGCACTTTGCATCACTGATGACAGAAAATTGCTTTGTTGCCCAGGTTGTGGGGATTGAGTGACGGGAAATCTGCGGCACTCGCTTGAATTGGCAAAGAGGGCTCCTCAGCAGCGGGGGGAGCCCAGCCCTCCCCTGCACCTACTCTCTGCCGAAAATAGATGAGCAATTTAATCATCCCCTCCTCCCTGGATTTATATTAATCAGAAACTGCTTTTAGTGAAGCCCTGTGTCAGACCGAGCTTGAGACTAGGGGGGATGCTTGTAGGTGAGCCAAGTGTGGCTCACAGGGAACCACATCAGAGTCCCACAGCAAAAGCCCACAAGCAGGTGAACAGAAGAAGGGGGGTGGGGTGGGGAGAAATCACTGTGACATTTTACTGATGGAACAGAAACTTTTCAACAAATACTTGGAGAGGAAAATATATATTCTGTTGACATTTCCCGTATTTGGCAAAATCCCAAGCCTTCCACCAAACCCTCAAACACACGCACCAAGTCCCTCAAAGCTTTAACGAAAAGCATCATCCCAAAGCGTCCTTTTTTTTTTGGTGGTTAAGATTCTGAGAAAAAATTATTTCAGGAATTTTTAAGAGGGAAAGGAGCAATAAATTGGAAAAGCTTCAACATCTCTGGAGAAATGGGTGTTTTTCAACCCATCCCAGTGACTCGCTCCTGTGGGTTTGCTGCTGGAAGGTGTCAAGGATGGTGGCTGCATCTGTCCTCGGGGGAATGAAGATGCCCAGCTCATCCCTCGATCTGGGCACAGTGTTAGGGGAGCGGGAAAAAACTCCCTGGATTAGACCCGCCACATTCTTTGTATTCCAGCTCTGTATTTTAGCACTGATGAAAACTGCCGGGTTAGCAGCTCTGGCTCCTTTCTCCTCCTTTGCAGCCAGTGATGAGCTTCAGAAGGAGCAGACACAGGTCAAGCCTTGGAAAAATATGTCATTTCAGAGTCCTTGATTTACCCACAGAAGAGGTAACAGCAGGGCAGCTACCAGAGTCCAGCCCTGCATACCCACGGAGGCTTCCCAGGCAAGATTTCTTCCTGCCCCCTGTGATGCTGCCAGGGGACCCGGGGAGGCTCAGTGCTGCGTGGTCACTTGCTGTCCCCAGCCAGGACGTGTGGGTTTGGAGAGATGTTAAGAGTATTATAATCAGTGACCCCACATTCTTGATAATTAACACAGAGAAAATTAGTGGTAAAGGAAATTGTTCCTCTTATATTGCTGTTTCTGGTTTGCTTGCTTTTTTGGCTTTTTTTTTTTTTTTTTTTTGTTCTCTGCATGTACCATGTAGAAAGAATTATTTTAGCCTCTAGGGCCACATTCCCAGGCTCAACTTAAGCAAAATTCTCAGTGTGAGTTTTTGCCTGAATAAAGGAGTCAGGGTCTTGCCCAGCAGCGGAAAAGGGCAAAAGCCAACCCTCTGCTCTAAAGCAGGCTGAGCCCGTGGTACCTGCTCACATGGTGGAGCAGTGCCAGGCAATGCTCGACTCAGTGGACTCACCCCGCTGCAAAGAAGGATTCTGCCGCTGCCAGATCATGCACAACTCTGCAAAGGGCTTCAAGGGAAAGCCAGGCAGCTTTGAAAAGCAACCTGACAGTGCTGTGGGCATCAGACACCATCTGAGGCAGGTGGGATCGCGCTGGCAGGGATGTCACAAGGGTGGATGCTGGCAGAGCTGGTGGTGTGACATCTGGAGCTCAGAACCCCTGGGGCAGAGGTGTCTGGTGGCCACCTCCATCTGATGGCTGGCTAGTGCCTAGGGCTAGCAGCCACCTGGTAGCATCATCCTGCTGCACAGAGTGAGCACAGGGACAACCCTGTATCCTGGTCCCCTTGCAGGACCCA
This sequence comes from Microhierax caerulescens, assembly GCA_035590215.1. Taxonomy (NCBI): domain Eukaryota; kingdom Metazoa; phylum Chordata; class Aves; order Falconiformes; family Falconidae; genus Microhierax; species Microhierax caerulescens. The sequence goes on along the minus strand of JAVJGJ010000042.1, from coordinate 341,191 downwards.
AGTCCTCCTCTCCTGGCCCTTGACAGCCATCTCTCCAACTCCCAGAGCCACCGTCCTTTCCCGCAGAGCTGGAAGCACAGCCACCCACCCTGGGGCCCTGGGACACCCCTGCCAAGCCAGGGAGCCACTTCCAAGCCGGTCAGGGCAGTGTCACCTAGCATGTCCCCACACTGCCATCCTCCCTCCCCAGCACGCTTGCAGGTGGTCATTAGTGGAGCTGACAGTCCCCGCAGCACGCGCCGGGTATTTACATCTCTGGGGAAGCTGAACCTAGGAGGGAGAGAGAGAGGGAGAAGAAAAATGGTGATGGTAAATGTATAATTAAAGTCCTATTAAGAGGCGCCTAGGAGTCTCCAGGGGAGCAGGGTGTATGAGATCGCTGCCTCCCCAACAGCTCTCGGGCACAAGTCTCTCCAGGCAGAGCCAGGAGGCCCCAGGGAGACCTGCCCTGGGGGATGTGGCGGTGGTGTCCCTGTGGCACTGGGACTTCCCTCCCAAGGCCAGGCTGTGGTGTGGGAGGACCATCCCATCCCATCCCATCCCATCCCATCCCATCCCATCCCATCCCATCCCATCCCATCCCATCCCATCCCATC
>JAVJGJ010000042.1:283060-340495 GCA_035590215.1 Microhierax caerulescens | reverse complement strand
TCCCATCCCATCCCATCCCATCCCATCCCATCCCATCCCATCCCATCCCATCCCATCCCATCCCAGCCCATCCCATCCCATCCCATCCCATCCCATCCTCTGCAGCCTTGTTCTGATTTTGGAGATGCTGGGAGCAGGCACCCATCCTGTTGCTGGCTCCCCTGGTAGCCGCATGTCCCCAGGCAGCTCAAACTGGTGGGCTGGGCGCCCAGCTCAGGTGCAGGGTGCTCCCTGAGTCCAAACTCCTTCGGACTGGGCTGGAGCAAGGAGCCACCAGCCTCAGACAAGCAGAGAGGCCAGCCTGCGTCCTGGGCCTGGTGGGTGACGTCTGGCTGGAGCCATGTGGCTCAGCAGAGCTGTTGCAGGAGGCAGGTGTTTTAATAGGCAAAAAGAGGGAGTTGCTATCACCTGATCTGTCTTAGCACTGTCACGGACTCGGGGTTTCACCACCTCCTACGCCCTGGCTACTCCCTCTCCACCCCTCAGCCCTTTCGGTGTATCAGGTCCTCACCCTCACTGGGAGGTCCACGCCACCCTCAGACCCGCACGCACCCCATCACACTCCCTGGCACCGTGCTGCTCCGGCTCCCCTCATTCAGCCCCTCGCAGGCTCCGTGCCCACCTCCAGCCATGCCCAGGACGTAGCCTGGCTCTGCCCCAGGTCAGCAATCCACCTGCACCGGGCAGTTATTGTTCCTCCCTCTCCCTGGAAGCGCCCCCATTACAGAGGTGACACGTGAACCTCCCCTGTCACCCCGCCACCTCCCCGGCTCTCCCTGGCTGTCCCTATTCAAAGGCAAAAAAGCAGGTTGTGGCCAGGTTTGATGGGAAATCGCGTCATTTCCACACCACCCGCCGGATTCCAGCAGCCCAGCTCACGTCGCCCTCCCTTGCAGGTGCCTTCCCCCTTCAACGCCTCCCGTCTTGCCTGCCCCTGCTCTTTGCAGCTCCCATATTAGTTGTGGTTCACTGAGCACTGAATGGGGACTGGAATTCCTTAATCCACCTGCGACCTGCGGAGGAGCTTTCCCAGCCCCAGCCCCGTAACCCAATCCTGCCTCGCACAAAGCGGGGAAGGCATCGCCGGCGTTAACCTCCGGCTGGATCTCACCTCCTGGTCCCGGGAGGGTGGGCGGCACCGCGGGCACTGCGCCCTTTGAACGTCCCCTGACAGAGCTTTGCCAGCACGGAGGTCAGCCAAGCTTTTGTCTTGCCGTCAGTTTGGAAAATTCCACCTGGTTGCGGCAGGGTTTTCCAGGGGTCCCATTTCATCCAGTTCATCGTCCCAAACGTGCCCGTGGGTTTAAGTCCAGCTGCCGTCTCGCCCTGAGCTGAGCACTGAGCAGTAAAAGTGACTGAGGTAGGGTTTGGAAGTGTGTTTTGTTTTTGTTTTGGTTTGGTTTGGTTTTTTTTTAACAGGAAAATGTTGATTCATTGGAAATAACAATTTTTGCCAGGAACGTATCTGCTCGCTTTGACCTGGGCAGAATTTCTCATCAAAATATTGCAGAGGTGTATGTGTCTATCCCTAATAAGTAGCGGTTTGGGCACTCATGTGGGACAGAGGACCCCCATGACTCCCCAGCTCCCTTCCAACCAGCTGGATTCGCCCCCACTTTGAGACCTGGAAAACAGTGAGGATCCATGTCTTGCACCCTCTCAGAGTCACAGTCAACCCAAATCCTTCACGTCAAAAGACTTTTCTTGAAAGAGGTATTTTCTATAAAAATACATCAATGCCTTCTGCACAGCCTTGCTGAGCTCTCCAGTCTCTGGTTCTTCCTGCCCCATCGATGGATGTCCTCATGGAAACTCAGCTTAGGCAGGAAAATCTGCCTTTTGGCAAAGGAAACATTTTGAATACTAACGTTAGTAAATCTGAGTGCTCCAAAAAGCCTTTGAGGTGGGAAGTGAGTCTTTCCCCAGCCCACAGAAGCTAGATTGTGAAATCATTTGAAACTGTGGCAACACGACCTGCACATTCACTTGCATGGTCCAGACACCGTGCCAGAAAACCTGGCTGTTGGGAAACATGGATAACCATCCTGATTCTGGAAGGCTTGGGATGGCTGGTCAGCATTATGGGCTGCGGGGGGGTTTGGTTTCAAGGCAGCTTTATACCACCAGAGCCAGAGAAGGGCTCTGGGCACAGGAGGCCCCGGGGGTGGAAGGAAGGTTTTCAGGGAACCTCCAGCACAGCTAGGGCACATTTTCCTTCACCTTACTTTGGGGTTTATTTTTGTTATAAGGTGAGCCTGGAAAGCACTAGCCTCTCCGTGGCAGAGGGATGACTGGGGGTGTTGAGGGGGAATCCAGGGCGTGCAGTGAAGACATGTCTTATAGATACCTCTGAAGACATCTATAAGACTGAGCCATAGTCAGTTCCCAGTGCAAATAGCAGGAGGTTTATCTCAGGTTGTAGCTCTAATTTCCTGTTTTCCAGCTCCTGTGCCCCATCTCCCTCCCCTTTGCAGCCACTGTCCCCCCAGGGAGGCAGCTGAGCTGCTGGAGCCATGTGCACCTCTCCTGGGGGGCAGAGCACGCACCCCCACACACACCCTGGGTTCCAGCCACCCAGGGGATGCTGAATGTGGGTGTCCCATCGCAGCTCCACATGGACCCACATAAGGCACTTGTGCACGTGTGTGCATGCGTGAACAGACTGGTGCATTTCTGTGGCACGTGTGCGTGTCTGTACACACGGGGACCCGGTGGCTGCGTGCTCGCCTCGGTGTCCCCCAGCAGCCTGACGGAGAGGCACAGCCGAGCACCGTGTCCCCTCGCCAGCTGCCTGCCACCCGTGGCCTCGCGCCGGGGCGTCTGGCTGAGCTCAGCTCCAGCTGCGGCGATGGGAAGACAAGGTCAGAGGCAAGTGCCCACTTTCCATTTACTCTGACTTTCCGCCCCTGCATCCCCCCACATCATCCCCATGAGTAATAGGGAGCGGCTGTTCCCGTCTGGGCCAACGGGAGATGGGGCCACCCAGGGCCACCCCTTGGCCCAGGACGGCAGCTAGCAGGCAGCGAGGAGGAGGAGGGTGATGAGGAAGCAGGCTCTGGGCTTTCCTGTTCCTCTTGGCTCCCTGGGGTTGACTGGGGTCCTGGACTGACACCCCTGGGAGCCAGCCAGCTCTGTTAGTCACACAGGCAGGCACGGAGGCTGGAAAGACCTGCAACCCTGCCAGCGCGGCGGAGAGGGCAGAGTGGGCAGGATGTCATGGAGGAGCACCATTGCTCTCTGCTGCAAAGAAGTCATGAGGAGGCACCTGGGACTTGAGACCTTCTGGCCTCCGCTCCTTCCCCTCTGCCCAAATCTCACCTTGTCTGCGCTGTGGTGGCAGCATCTCTCCTGGGACCAGCTCAGCATGTGGTGTCCCACCCTCAGGGCCTTTCTTGGAGGCTTCAACTCTAGGGGCACACGGGGTGGAGATTTGTAGCTGAAAGAATGCAGGAGATCTTGTGACAAAGGCTGGTTTCCAAACTTGCAGTTTTCAGAGCTCAAAGGGCAGCGGGTGGATACTAAGGAGGGACAAAAGCCCTAAAAAAAGGGAAGAAAAACAATACTGAACACCTGGAGGCATTGCATCAGAGACTGGAGGTCCTCAGGAGCGAGGGCTCCTGCAGGGCAGTGCTCCTGCCTCCTTCTCCATCCCTGTCCACCATGGTCCATCTCCATGCTCTGCAACCTCACAGGGGAACAGGCAGTGATGCCTCCTGCTCCCTTGCATGCACTACCCTCTGGTGTTTGTTTTATTACCCGTTGTAGTACTATAAGCTTTGACTCAGGACTCCCATAAATCTTTCCCTGGGTGAACAGCACATCCCTTTTCTGTTCAGGGCTGCTCCTCCATACCACGCTGTAGTTTCATTTCCTCGTGCACTGTGGCCCCAATCTGATGGATGGTTAATTAGCACTCCCATTCAGGCCAGCTCGTTGCCTTGGAGAAGTGTGCCACCATGATCCTTCATCCTCTTCCTTGTTTTAGGGGAAGCAGGGAAGGATCATCATGTGGGGAAACTGAGGCACACAGAGGTGCAGGCTTGAGGTCGGTAGCTTCTTTGCCTGCAGGAACTTGCTGGCCAGTCGGATGCAGCCCAGCAGAGATGGACACCATGCCTGAAGCACTGCCAGGCTCTCTGAAGCCTTTCCCCTGCCTTTCCAAGGGAACGAGCTCAGGTTGACACTAGATGTCTTTTCACACCAGCCCTACCCACCCGATCCTGTCTAAAGCCCTTCATGTGACAGGGCTTGACTGTGGCACAGGCAGCAATGATAACTGGAAGGAGCAGGGAAAGGCACCGGGTGTTTTCCAGCAGGTTACACCAGTGCTCCTGCACTGGCTGGTCCAAAGCTGGCTTGAGTCCGTCGTACCCGAAAGCCCTTGCCACCAGCAAAATCAGCGCTGCCAGCCGCAGCAGTGGCACCAACTCACAGAAATGGCAGCGAGCGCTGCGGCTCTGCTGGTCACCAGGGGCTGGACTCGCTGTGTGGACCAAACGGTTCATCAGTGTCAAACCCAGCCACATTTGTAACAGTTTGGGAATTGCCTGAGAAATCCCGCAGGTAAACAGTCTCTAGTGCATACACAACATATATGCATAGGGATACCCGTGCCCTGGTGCTGTCACCCCTCTGCCCGGTGACACGAGCTTTCACGACTGTTGCAGCCAGTTCGCTGTTAAAGTTGAACCCGATGACCTGGAATCGAAGTGATTTTAAGGTAACTCGTTTTCTTTACGCACGCTGCTGAGTCGCAGCGAAGAGGTGACCCAGCGGCCTGACCCCGGGCCCGGCTCCTCTCCCCGGCCCCCGCAGTGCCGGGGCAGCGCGGCCGGGGTCCCTGCGGCCACCCCCGGGGGCATCCCCGCCCCGCTCCATCCCCCGGAGAGGCGGCCAGACTGCAGGTAACGTTGCCATCTAGTGGCTTCCCCACCCCGAGCCGAGGGAAGGAAGCCACTTTCGGGATTATTTGGGAAGAGGATGGAGAGGGGGTGTGAAGCAGCACAGGTGCACCGGTACCCGAGTGGTACCCGCTGACACCCCAGTGGTACCCACGCCCAGGGGCACAGGGAGCAACAACGGCTCCGTGGATGCGATGGCCAAGCTTTGGCCTCTCTGCGCGGGCAGCAGCATTCCATCCTCTTCCTCAGCAGCTGGAACCGTGCAGCAGCTCCTACCCCCAGCTGGGACCTGGAAGCAGGGCAGCCAGACCCAGGGCTGAGAGCATCGGGGGCTTGGTGACAGTTCCGCCAACCTGTGACAACACTTGAAAGCAGCTAAGACCTCTGAACAACCCAGAGAGAGGAGCAGGGAGCCCTGAGCTTTTGCACAGCACAGAAAGGAGCCAGCCTCCAGCCTGAGGGCTGAAGGTGGGGACTTGGTTTAAACCTGGCAACACCTCAGCTCCTGGAGCTGTCAGGGCTTGGTCACGGCTGTGACATTGCAGCTGCCTATGGATGGTACTTGATGGGCAAGATTCCTGCCAAAGCATCTTTCTTGACAGAGCATAAGATCAAAGGCGGATGGGGCTGAGTACATGTGCGGCTCGTCTCCGCACCGGGCTGCACCTAGGCCAAATTCAGAATGGCCCCATCAGACCCCAGCTGGGAAGTGAGCACAGGGGCATGAACAGAGGTGTAAGTACATAACACAGGACATGACAAACTGCCCACCTCTGATAAACACAGGAAAGTTTTCCCAGTCTCCTCAGCTCTCCCTGGAGGCCAAAGGCAGGGTGAAGGATCCTTCTCCCCATTTTTCCGGCAGGAGCAGAGGCACAGAGTCCTGCCGGAGCCACCACCTGGCACGCCCTGGGGAGCCTGCCCTCCCCTGCCTCTTGCTCCCCATCACCTCTCCTGTGCTGGCAGCACCCACTGCTCTGCTCATCTCTCCATGCAACCTGCCTCCCAGACTGTCAGAGGGGAGAAGCAGGGTTTGTTTGATGCCCAGAGAGGAAAGCTACAACTCCAGAGCTCCTGTTTGGGAGGAACAGGGTCATTGCCAGCCAGCCTCACGCTGCTGGCTCTGCAGATGGGGAGCACACTGTTTTTTTGGCCTGGTTTTCAGAGAAAAGGAATCTCATGTGTTCACTCTGCATTTGCTGGCCTGTTCTCTCACAAGACTTGCAGGCTTGTAAGCCAGTCTCACTCCCAGCTGGCAGAGGCAGGCATCCTGACAACAAACTCCCTACAGGCTCTGCACAAACGTCTTTTTTTTCCAACCCCAGAGGAAACATGCTTTGCCATGTTGGTACCAAGAGCTGTTTCATGTTAGAGAAGCAAATGGACGGATCCCTGCCTATCCAGGGGAGTAAATCCAATATTACCACAGAAAAATCTCATAAAGGAGGAGAATATTCCAGCATGAGACTTGGGATTCCTCTGGTTCCTCCTCTGGGAGCCCTAAAGGAAGTAGTTTAGGGATTACCTGCCCCAGAATAAGCTCCTGACTGTCCCTTCATCTTCTGCACTGTCATTTATGTGTTCAAGTGCAAGGAATTTTGTACCCAGCCCCTTTATCTTTTTACAACTTATTATTTTAAAGCTCTCACTGTTCTTGCTATCTTCATAGTTCTCTAAAAGCTTTATTAGCCCTGCTAAGCCTTTGGTAACAATTGTGTCTTGTGGCAACGCGTGTTGCACTGCTTTCATGTTATTTCATTCTGAGTGGAGATGCTGAGACTGACCATTCCTCTTGCCTTTCAGAGGCCAGTGTCATGGCTGTGCTGGCAAAAGCATTTTGCAGCCACCCCTCTATCTCCTCTCTGCATCTCACACATGCACAGAGCCTGTTACTGCATTCCTCACAACGTAGTCACCTTGTTTGGCTGGTGTCTGATCCATCTTGGTTTCTCTCCTGCTCTGGAAAACACACCCACAGGAAGGCAGCCACCTCCTCTTTTCCCCTGTCATGTCCCTGTTCCTCATGGCACATGTGGGGAGAGGCACCACTCCGTGCCTGGTTTGATTGTGGAAGAGGACGCAACGGCAGGGTGTTCACTTTTGCGTGCCCAGGATCTTTATCTTGTCAAGGGAGAGAGGAAGTGCAAAGGATTTGAACTGGGAGCTGGAAATTAGCTAGGGAACAAGATCATCCCGCACAGCCTTCCAGCGGCTGTAGGTATCACTTCATCTGCCGTAAGCCTCCCCCCGCCTGCGTCCTGCAGGAACTCTCCTGGCCTTGCCCAGAGGTTCCCACGCATCCTCCCGGGGACGCTGCGGGCAGCTCGGACTGTGCTGGTCCAAAGCCACATCCCCCTAAGAGATCCGGGTGTCTCCTCTCCCCCAGCATGGCTGCAGTGCCCCTGAATCCTGGGGCTCAGGGAGCGTGTGCCACGCACCCCCCATGGCACACGCCCCATGCCATGGCAGGCATGTTGGGAATGACCAGCTCTGCCCCATCCCCACTAACGGCTACAGCCAGGTCCTCCAGCTGCCAAGGGCTTCTCCATCCTCAGCCTGCCTGGCGCCAGTGCAGATCTCCACATCTGCTCAGGCTCATGTCCACGGTGCCTCCTTTCCCTGCTGCAGGCTCTACCTCCCTCGCAGCCTGGGCCCCCAGTGTTCCCGTCCCCCGTGCAGAAGCAGCACAGGTCAGCGCTGGGCGTTCAGCAGCCGGACCCTGTGTGTAGGCTGCGGACAGTGCCACCGGGAGCGTGCTGCAATCCCAGCCCGGCTCTGCTGTGTTTACTTCTCCTCCCAGCTTTTTTGCAAGCTCCTTGGGGCAGTGCCTGTTTCTCAATACAGTGCTCTGCTCTCTCTTGGGATTTCTTTCTGCAACTGTGAGCTAATACTCTTGCCAGAGATGATGCCCAAGATTAAGAAAATCCAGGCTATAATCCCACCTAAACCAGGATCCTAATGCTACTCTCCATGAGCATTTCTGCATGTGCCAGGTCAATCTCCAGGAAAACCCTGACCAAATTGCATGCTCTGGGTGAAGTCCAGATTCCTCCACCCTGCAGCATCGCTGCTACCACAGGCAACTACAGAAAAGGCCACTCAGTACAGGAGGGAAGGCAGTGCAGCCCAAGCAAACCGGAGCATCCTCCCGGGGTCCCTCCCAGAGGTCAGCACAATGCCAGCCCATACCCAGGCAGCAGCTGAAGTTAATGAAAGGATCCTTGCTCCCATCCAGCTGCAGTTTTGGCTGCCAGTTCTCATTCTCCAAGGGTACAAACACAGCCCATGCGAATCTCTGGCAGTGCAGGGCTGTCACCAGCACACAGGCAACTGCCAAGCGTCATCTCCAGGTGCCAGTCCTGTCTGCAGAGGTTTCACTCTTCTCCAAGTGCTGCTTTAAGCCTTCTCATGGTGGCCAGCCAGCCTCTGAAGCTGACACTGACAGCTCCTGTTCTGGGAGTGGACAGAGACAGACACCGATCACACGACCAGCATTATTTTCTCATGGTTTCTTCAGGCTCCCTAGGAAGTGTCCACTCATTTTCCTCACTTTCTGCCAGGCTACAGAGCCCTAGGAGCAGAAATCGCTTCTTGTTGCTTGCACTGCACCTAGCCTGGCAGGACACTGGTTTGTATCAGGGATTCCTGGCTGCTACAGCAACCCAAACAAATCAAGGACGTTCATTAAGTGTAACGGCATCTTCTGCTGTGCTTGCATGGCACCTACAGCCAACCTCGGCTGTGGCTGGTAACCCAAAGAAATACAAATGGAAATGGCACGCTCATAAAGGCCAACAGCCAAGTCAGTTTTGCTGTAAGATAACCAGAAGAGTGCCTGTCCGAGACAAACAAGTGTGACACGGTCACGCTTTTCACGCAGGCTCGGGTGTGATTAATCCCTGAAGCCTGCCAGGGAAGCGCGCAGCTAAGCAAACGCAGCCTTTGATGTGCAGCTTGGGGATTGATGAAACTGAAGCACATTTAGCGCAGCATAGCTCTAGGGTGGCCAGAGGAGAGGAGGGGGAAGGGAGGAGTAGTGGGCAGATAGTTAACCTGCCTATTCCGTGTGTTATACAACTCACCTCGATGGACTCAGAGCGATGCCTAAGGTACATAATAATAATAATAAAAAAAAGATGCTACAGAAATTTAATTTAATTTAATTAAAGAAAAAAAAAAAAGAGAGAAAATAAAATAAAAAGGCCGATGAGAAGAAAGGATTGTCCCAGGAGACTTCCCCTTGCCCAAGGGAGGTAGCGTGGCCCTGTGGGTGGCAAACCAGCCTAGGGATTTGGGATCTGCTCCAGTCAAGGCTACTAACCCCTGTGTGGTCTTGGTCAAGTTCCCTTACTCTGTCCCACCGCTTCGGTGAAGCATCTCTCAGGCTGGATGTCAGCCTGCAGTGAATCTGGCTGGAGATCTGCTCTCCGCAAAGGCAGAGCGTGCTGTATCAGGTGGGCTTTCATCCTCGTGGACCTGAGGTTTCTAGCAGGCAAGATCCTGCATCACCCCTTGCATCACCTTGCTGTGTGGGGCAGTGGTCAGGAGCGCAGCTCCACTGAACAGAGGAAAGGTAGCAAAGGGATGGAGCTGGGCAGGAGGAATGTAAGAGATCTTTGCTTATCGTGTACCCTGAAGTAGGGACAACTCTGCCTTTGTCAGCCCTGACAGGTGCGTTTCCAAACCCTCTCCGACTGCCAGCAGCGGAGACCTGACGCTTGCTACAAAATGGACCTGAGCTCCCAGCAGAAGCCAAATGCAGAGCTCTGATTTTTCTAAACATGGGTCCTCAAGGGAGAAAGGTGAGATGTGGAAACCATTTCTGAAGCAACACAAAACCACAAATCTGGGTATTTTTCCACCCTCACTGGCTTGTCACGCTTGAGGGGCAAGACAGAGGTCAACCCCCCCAGTGCTCTCACGCATCATGCCTCCAGCTCAAATCCTGCTGCTGAGCCCAATTCACATCTTCCTGGGTTTAGCAAGGTGCAGGCACAGGATCAGAACCAAGCGCAGAGGATGGATGACCTGACCTGGGGATTTCCTTTGACTTAACCTCATGGAAGGAATTGCAGCAATCCATGATTAAGGCTTAGCAAAGATAAAACAGGGAAAGTAAACTATACCTGTGCTTTGTAGGGAGATAATGCTAAACCCCAGCTTGGCTCCATGGTTTTGATTCTTTTCTCTATGTGTCCCAGCAAACTTTAGCTGGCTGTGTAAACTTCTCTGTTGTGATGCTATTTAACCTTAAAAAAAAAAAAATAGATCATGAAGATTCATGTCCCATACAAAATACCTCAAAACCAGATATTGGCTCCTTCATGACCCCTAAACTAAATTCAGAAGTGCAGCATGCACTGGGTGGAATAAAAAGGGTATGTCTGGATGTCTACATGGACACAATTCACCGCTGGTGGTGGCAGCAAGGTTTGCTTGGTTCTTAGTTTGCCTTTTCCCAGCCCAAAGCTGCTTTCTCATGCTCCAGTCCCCAGTCGGGACAACAGCAGAGAAGGATCCTCCAAGGGCTTTGGAGACCAAGGGGTGATCTGAGCCGAAGGGTTTTCCTGTTGGCTGTTTTTTTTCTGTGGTTTGATTTAATTTGATTACAAATGTCTGTCACAACAAAAACAATCCCAGGAAGATGCAGACAAACTTCAACTTGTGTTGGAGAAAACTCCCACATGTTCTCTCACATAGAGTTTGATGAAGCCATTTTCAAATGTCCTCCTCTTCCCCAGAGTGAAATGTTTCCATATAGCCTCCTCCCCACAATCACACACATACACAATTTTCCAGTCAGTTCTGCCCATGGCCCATGCCCATGTACCCTCTCCTAAATGAGATTGACAAACCTTCCCTGGAAACACCAGCTTGTGTGAGTGCAGTGGAGGACATCTCCTCCCCAGCGATGTTATTTCATCCTCACACCCACCTCTGCCCCTCTGTGGGCTCCCCAGTCGTGCAAGGCTGCTCCATCCGAGCCTCCTGAAGCATCACCCCAGGATTGCTCCATCGCACTACAGGACCGTGACTCCATAAGGTGGAATCAACACTTCTCTTTTGGGGGCCAGACACACTTATTACCCAGGACAGCACAAACTGGTTCAAGAAAATAAACTCACTCTCCCCTTACCAACACTTGGAGCCTGTGCCTACTTCCAAAACAGAGCTTTTGTGGTTCCTACAAAGGCTAGATGTCCTCTTAATTTCAAACGTTCTTCCAGGACCAACAGGAAATGTGCTGAAACACCGTGAGAAAGCTTGTTCTTGTGGTTATGTCTGGCCCTAACCAGAAACAGAAGCGCCAGGAGGTGGGATGAGAGTGCTTGAAATCTCTCCAACTTCCCGTTACAAACGCTAAAGGTCTGCGTGCTTCAGATGAACTTTTGGATGCTCCCATTGAGCTTTTGATGTCTGCCCTTCCCTACTTGCAAGGCGCTGAGAACAGCAAAGTATCAGTAAGTGAAAGAGTCTGGTGTAGCAGCCTCCAAGGGGACTGTGGAAGACCCTTGTCCTTGTGTGTGCTGCAGACCCCATCAGTCCCCAGAAACAGCTGTGGCTGGTTTGGCTCAGCTTCTGCTGCTAGCTCTGATGGCCCCAACTCAATTCCCTGCATGCTGGCCCAAGAGGCAATCTGTTGGAAGAGCTCCTAGAATTACTGCGTCGTGTCTCAACCTGAGTGTTTTCAGCAGCTATGCATGTCTGAGGGTATCTCATCACGCTCCAGCAGGGACGATATTCAAATTACCGCTCGCCTTTCCAACTCCTAGGGTCTAGAATATCTCCTCTCCTTAGACCCAAGCCCTCCAAGAGATTCAGTCAAGAGTTCATCTCTTGATCAGATGAGGAAGAGGAAAGGAACCTAAACAGAGGAGGGAACCCCAGAGAGGGCAGTCTGCACAGGTGTGGAATGGCATCTCTTTAATGCCCTCAGTTACCTTACCTAACCCTCTGCACCAGCATCATGAGATGCTGCAAGAGCTGCATGGCAAGGAGAGACCAAAGGGCTCCTGGGTGGCTCCAGAAAGCCCAAGCCATTCAGGTATTTCGGCATCCCGCTCTTATGTAAGCGCCGCGGCCCGACTCGGTGCCAGGTGGTTCCAAGAGATGGTTCCAAGCACCACCAGCTCCCTCTGCAGGCTGTGGAAACGGGGGGAGGTGGCCTCCCCCACGGGGGTGCTTCAGAGCCCAAGTGCAGTGACTCGTGGTTTGGAATGGCTGCTCTACTCAGGAGGCAGGCTCTGGTGACCATCCTCCTTCCGCTGGCACCTCCAGCACTCCACACTTGTGTTACACAAGGCCTGCTTGTAGGGTAAGCCCTGGCCCCAAATCCTGTAGGGCTCCTGACAGCAAGGAAGGTCAACACCTTTGTGGATTTAACCCCAAAAACCTCAAGTAATGATGCTGTCCCTAAAGCAAAAGGACTATCAACGCTCTTGGAATTTCTCGTTCAAAACAATGCGTCACTGCCGGAGCAAGAGAAGGACCAGCTCTAAGTGACTCGTCACCTACCCAACACCCCTGGGCAAAGGTGGGGTGGCTCTCAGTGGTCCATCCCTCGGCTTCCTGTTTGCTCTGCCCACAGCACGCTCCCGGAGCACCTGGAATGGCCGGCAGTGCCCTTTCCTGCACACCAAGGTGTCTTGTTTGATTAGGAACAGGTTACCTGGATACCGCGCTTCATCAAAGGGAATCCTGTGTTGATGGCATCCTGTAGATGCTTGGGTAATTGCAGGTTCCTACTGGTTGGGGCCAGTTCAACCCCTGGCCTTGGCTCTGCTGGGAATTGTTATGCTGAAGAGGAGCACTGCACGCAGAAAGCAGGGGGAAGAGCAGCGAGCTTCCTGTGAAAAGATGCTCTCATAAAAATATCCTGGATAGGTGGCCCCCAGAACCCCTTTTACTCTTGAATCCCAGCAGTTGCCTAGCCAAGGGAACAGGCAACAGGGCAGCAAAGGCAGCGCTGCCCAGCTGCTGGGGCCAGATCCAAGGTCTCTCCACGGCTTCCCGCTGGCCTGCTGCACAGCTGTGGTCACACCACCTCCCTCACGTTAGCACTGCTCCTGTCCCCCGGAGTTAGCACTGCTCCTGTCCCCCGGAGCTCGCAGGTCTCCTGCTTGTATTGCACCCGGTGGGATGGAGCTACCAAGTGTGGCTGTAACATGGCAGCTGTTCTAGCCTATTGCCTCTAATTCACCAGGCAGAGGCTTTCCCGGGTGACCCCTCCTTCTCCTCCTCCTGAATATTACTGGACACATTACAAGAAAAGAAAGTGAAATTAATCAGACTTCACAATTCAGAACAGCTCATACTACCTCGTGTAATTTTACTCTTTCCCAGGCCAAACCTACCCAGCCGAAGTACTTATTTAATTACTGCATTTTCTATAATCATCTGCTAGCAGCCCATAAATGCAAGTAAGACACCAGGCTCCAGTTAGCAGTCACCAGCGAATTATGATGTGCTTGAAATAAAGAATCACTTAAAACCAGGATGGCTGGCACCCTTGAGACATCAGCTATTATCTAATTTTCACCTCTTTGGTAATAACCTCAACCTTTTCTACGAATGCAGAGAAAGCCCTGATGCTTGAGGTGTGAGACACTAACAGCTTGATTTGGCTCTTATTTACACGGGTATAAATGAGAAGCAACCGCCCTGCAGTCCATGCAAATAAATAACGTGGGGTCAGGAGCAGCTTCAGTCGCTGGCTCCGCAGCGCAGCCGGGAACGGCACCTTTAGGCAGCTGAGCCAAGGGAAGAGGATGGATTTTTTCAGCAGGGACAGGTTTCCCAGCTGACAGTGGGATTGAGCACTACTTAGGGAGAAGCTGCTGGAAGTGGCCCTTTCCAGCACCTGGGGATCAGCGCGATCCCAGGACGTCACACCCTCTGTATAACTCATCAGGAGGGCGGAGGTAGGAACAGAAAGAGTTGAGCAATAACCAGCTGTTTCATTTTGGGAAGAGCTTCAGGATTTTGAAATTTCTAACTCTTTTGGAAAGAAAAGAAAACAAGAAATTATGTTAATGTTTCCCAAAATCCAAAGCTGAATAAACAGCAAAGAACAAATCTCTCTCCCAGACCCATGCAGAAACCCAGCTACTCAAGGGCTGTCAGAGTATTTTGTTTCAGCAAAGTCTGGCCAAATGCAATGCTTGTTTCATTCTACACTGTAACATTTTCTTTTCTGGAATTATTTCTTCTCAAAGGTCACAGAGTTTTGAAAAATATTTTATTTTCAGCTTCTCAGCATTTTTTTTTTTCTTTTCATCATGAGCTTAAAGACAGACCTAGAGTTGCCTGAATCCAGTTGATTTTCCACAGGTTGTTGGGTAACTCTTGAGATAAGGCTTTCCACCTGGAGATAAATTGTCCAGGCAGAAGGCTTAGGTCAGAAAAAGACTGAGCATCCCAGATGGGGGCAGGTAATAATTGCCTCCAGCACACAGAGAAACATCCAAGTGCATTATTCAGCCTTGGGATGACCGCGGCTTGCCAGTGTGGTGCAGCAGCGTGCATGGGGCAATGCAACCCTAGGATCACCAGGCTCAACGTTCCCAGTAGCGATGGAGGAGGATTACCTCGACGTACCTTTGAGGGATCTCATCTGGAATATAGTGTCTTCTTTTAATCACCCTTGAGCAAGAAACTAGGGGCAGAGGAGAACTACTAGGGCAACGGAGGGGTTGGAGAGACCACCAAGGGGGGTGCTGGGCACCCTCGGCTTCCGCAGAGAACGAGAAGGGAACGGTCCCGCTCAGAGAGGCACAGCACAAGTACCCACCGGGTGGAAAAACAATGTAAACTTGAAGGACAAAGTTGGTACAAGGACAGGTTTGTATAAATTGGACGTTAATAAGTTTAGGCTAGAATCTAGCAGGTTTCTTATCAGCCACTTAGCCTTTAATGTATGTGAGAAATGTAAAGGGTGGCGTTTGTTTCACCCAGCATTAGATGTTCAGAGTAAGGATGTCTGCACCTGACAGTGGAGCACCTGGGGCTCTGTCTACAGCCCATAGAGAGAAATGGGCTCTGGAAATCCACCCAGCCTAATGCAGGTGCCTCGCTCAGCAGGAGCTGACATCCTAGAAATGCTGAACCCTCACAGTAAATTACAAAGGCAGGCAGGGTGCCTGGCAAAGACAGGGAGAGATGTGCGAAAGGAGCGAGGTGAGCCAGGCCTGGCATTGCACAGATCTTTGGGCAATGCTACATACACACAAGGCATAAGTGGGAAGCAGCATAAACTCTGCTGAGAAGCTGGGATGTGCCCAGGGCAAGCATCACTGAGAGATAAAAGGCCAGCAGGATGGACAAGGTCAGAGCACAGCCCAGTGATGTTGAGCAGGAACAGCAGGGGCTCTATTAGCTTTTTAAGGAGAAAAAGGAAGGGCTTGGAGTTGTAAGGACAAGAAAGTCTAAGGCATGTGGGCTGTTATTAGCTCAGCAGACTCATCTCACCTCCCTAGCTGGAGAACTGGAAAAATTGCAGACAACTTAGAGACTGGGGGAAACTGTCTTCCAACCCCTTCCAGGAGGAGTGGAAAAGGTCCCAAAGCCTTGTGGAGGCTGGCAGGACATCACCCCATGCTTCTTGGTGCCAGAATGATGAATGAACCCTCACCTCCCTTTTCCCAAGCCCATGGTGACCAGCCATCCCCGCAGAAGTGCCACATTGCACACAAGCAGGTGTCACCAAGCCACTTCATCCTGTGCAGAATGAGTTTATGGGCCTGATGCAATCCCCAGCAGGCAATCGCTCCGTGGCAGCATTCCTGGGCACAGAGTCACCGGGTGCTCATGCAAGGCCATTGGAAGAGGGCACTTGGCGTGGGTGAGCGCGTGTGTGCCAGGGAGGACAGCCACGCGTGTTTGCAGCAGGCAGCAACTGCCTGTGAGGGGAGGGGGGTTGTGTGCATGTGCATCACACACCCCCGCAGCTGGATTCATAACATCCTCCCTTTTACGAGAGAGGAACTGGTGAGGAAGGCTTCGGCTGGCTTGGGGAAAGGGTGCCTGGTCCAGCTCTGCCCCAGAATCCTTGGGAGACCCCAGTTGTGTTGTTCATGCTGCCTAACACATGCACCTCGCTTGCTTGCATGCTTCAAAGCCCCTTCTGTAGTCAAGTATAGGAAATCAGAAATCTCCCGTTTCATTAACTTAACAGAAGCCAAAAGGATTTTGAAACAGTGGGAGGCATGCACTTGGTCCTGATTTCAGAGCATCACCACGTGCATCAGAATCTGAACTCAATCCCTAATTCACCAACTCAGGCATAATTCCCACAGATGTCGAATCTGTACCCCCAGAAACCACTGCCAAAGACCTGAACCCAATCCATCAACTGTTTTATTTAAGTATAACTTAATCTCACTAATCAGTTTTGTTAATAACAGTGCACTTGGTCCATCTGCAAAGAGATCACAAAGCTGTCTGCAGAAAATAGGTTGTTGAAAGCCTGAGCAACACACAAAATAACTGACGGTGGTGGGTCAGAGGACTCACCACCAGCCTGTGAAGCCATCGCAGGAATTTTACATCCGTGCACTTGCCACTATTTCATTCTGCATGACCATGGGCTCTCAACATTTTTTAGGGAGTTTGGCTCCCACTGAGGTTTTTGTAGCAGTTGCAATTCATCGGGTGCATTTTGAAAAACGCAATGGGAGTTGCCAGGACCCAAGCACTTTGGAAAACCTGCTCCCACCTTGAAAAACCAGCTCCCATCTCTTGAAAATCTGGTCCACACAAAGCAACAATCGCTTCTCCCCTTGAAAGGTGCTGCGTGGCAAAGCAGACTGTCTGGCCCCCCCCCGTGTCTCCCTGCCTTCAAAGTTGATCTAAAAAAGTAATTTCTGGGCTGACAGATAAGGAGTGTGAAAATGCCACAGGGAATGATCGGCATACACTCCAGTGGAGACACCGGGCAAGGTTAGCTTTAATTACAGACTGGCCTGGTGGCAGTACCTGTCAGATGACTCACTTCCATCGCATCCCGCGAGGTTTCTCCTCTTCTCTCTCTCCCCTTGCACCTCTCTCCACTGGGCTCTTTCATCAGATGCTGGCTCTCTGGCTTCCTTACAAGCCTTGAGGCACTGAGTCACCTGTCATCAGGCAGGAACCTGGCAAAAAGCACCTCATGGTCCACCTGACACCAGTGTCATGCAGCCATCCAGCTCTGCCAGTGGAAGAGCCCCTGCTGGGAGACAACTGAGGAAGCAGAGACTCATGGAAGGGGAAGCAAAAATTAGAGAGGAAGGAGCATGCCACCTTTACCAAAGCAATTAGAGGGGTTCCTTGCCTGAAATAATTTAATACACAGATTACAAGGGGTCAGAACATACCTGGGATTGATGGGAAACCTCCAGGAAGCATCCTCACATTGCCAGTTCATGGCATCGTCCTACTCCTATTTCTGTGTAACGAGCAAACCATCGACTTTTTAATGTTTGTGCAACATTCTCAAGAGTACCTAATCTTATTGCTGCCTTCGCTGCTTTAGGGGCCTGTTTTTGCTCAACTCCTCTTATTACAGCTTCTGGCTATGGCAATCCAAACTGGCATTTTGGGAAGGAAGACAATGTCCTATCAATCACGTGGAAATGGAAGCAATATATGGTTTGCAACTCCTATTTCAGAGGGAAGAAAAACCATTGCTGAAGGCAAATACAGCCTCTATTGGAAGAGTAATCCAGAACAGCACAGGAAATGGAAACTAGAATAAAATGCAACAGGGGAAGATGGTGCCAGACTTACCAAAAAGCTTTTATCAAAGTGACCCACTCCAGGCAAAGGGAACATGGACAAGCTCACCTGGACTGGAGTGAATGTAGCACCAATTGCCATATGGCTCCACGGTGGGGATTAGCACAGGAAATCTGCCCTGGGTATGGAAGTGCCAGAAGTGAGACAATGATGAGCGATCGGGGAAGAGGAGTCTGCGGTTGAAGACGATTTTCCAGGGAGCTCTTAAGGAAAAGACCTTGAGAGAAATCCTCTCCATCATCATCATTAATGGTCCTGACAGAGATAAAAATGCAATTCCCTGGTGGCACCATGGTGTGTCCTGGGAAGAGCTCACTGTCACCATCAGAGATGATAGCTTAGACCAGGACAGGTGCAGGGAAGGACTGCAGAGAGTCCACTGTAGAGGGCAAGGGAAGAACAGTGGGGTTTTCTGACATGAACAAAATGAAAGTTGAAAGAAAATGTGTTACAAGGCAGGTCGGTTTCAAATAGTGAAGATGATCAAAGACGGGATTATTTAACGTAAGAAGAGGTAGGAGGTTAAGCCAAGGAAAGGTGCACATCAGAGAGCTGCTCTCGTGGAAGTTTCTGAAAAGTGGAGAAAGTCTCTATTACTTGGGAGACTTTCACAGGAGACTGAAAAGGATGCAGAGGACTGTTCAGGAAAGAATGGCCCAAACGTAGGGTAGCAAGAGTTGGGGTTTTTTATTCCCCTTTCAACACACTCCCTCATTTTTTATTTGTTCCATTTCATATAACACTTTTTAAAAGATCAGTCTAAATTAAACATTTCAAGTTTATTGAATAAAGGCCACTTTCACAGAACCAAACAATTTTCTTTTCTGCACTTCTGTTTTACAGAAAAAGATTTTAGATCTTTGCTTTTCTTTTATCTAGGAATATTATTTGGACAGCAAATCCATTTCCCAGTGAGGCCCTCTCCAAGACCACGTCTGTTGTCTTAGATACTATGCACACTCCTTCAAGAGAATTTTCCACCTTCGGAAAAGGAAAGGATTCTATCTGCTTTTTCTAAGAGCAGTTTTAAGTGGGCCTGATCCAGTACAGCGATAAGATGGAAACACAATGACTGCCAGTCCAGCCAGTGCCCCAAACCAAGATGAGATTTTCTACTTTTTTACAGTTCTAAGCTCAGAGAGGTTTTTTTTCTTCTCTAGGTTGAACCATAGTCCTGTTGAAGCTGGTGGGATTTTTCCACGGACCTCAACAGCACTAGCTTGGCCAGCTATTTCTCTTTTGTTTTTCCCCTTTTCTTCTGAAGGGTCAAGAGTCAATGGGAAACAGATCCCCCTGGCACACAGCAAGCAAGCCAAATTAGAAGCACATGTTTCCCGCTCCCAAAGAGGTACACATGGTGCTGATTCTTTCGAAGGGTTCATTTAGTCTCCCCCGTTCCTCCCAGTGAAGGAATGGCAAATCCCTTCAAGCCTGACCCTCCTTTCCATGCTCCCATTGCCACCCTCAAGCTCTCTTTCCATCCCTGCTTCCCCATCCCGTCCCCGGACTGGAGCTTAGAGGTAGCTCAGCTCCAGCTGATGTCCTCCTCACAGTGACCAGATCTTCCAGAGCTCAGTTTTCACATGGATCCCAAGCACTTCCGAAGAAGCTAGTGCTCCCCTCCAGAGCTGGCTGCTCAGGCTCCTGAGGAGGAGCTGAGCCCTGGAAAGCTTCTTCTTGGTTGTGAGTCTAACAATTAACACTGGCAATTGTCTCCTAACACATCTCTTACGCTGCCACAGTGAAAACTGGTTCGTGTGACGCCTTTATATCCCTTGCTATGGAAAAACACAGCTATGCAAGCCCATGCACTAGAAAACCACTGGGTTCCTGCAGTTTATTAAACACTTAATAAACCCCTTCCTACTAGAGCCAACAGCAAAATGTCTACTGACTATAGTAGCAGAACCAAGGCCAAAGTATCAAATCTAAATTGAGATTAATTAATGTCTCTCCAGTGGTTGCCTTGTCCAAGGCTAGGGAGACCCTGTGTGGAGACACGGGGCAGCACAAGCTCTGCAAGTCCGTGTGGGAGGAGAGGAGAACAAGACTCACCTGCACTCAGCAGAGTGGTGAAGGATGCCCTGTGTGCTTAGCACAGCTGAGCTAAGCTGGCTGGAATTGGTGCTTCAAAACCTCTGGTTAAAAAAGTTGAAAAAAAAAATATTAGAATGTGTTTGGTTAAAATTTCTGCTTAAAACCCCCCAACATCAACCCAGAATTCTAATTACTCAACTTTGATGTTTTTTTCTATTTCAATTTTATCATCAAAATGGTGGCAAAGGTAGGAAATGGGAGAGCAGGAACAGCAAAGACATCAACTACCAGTAATAAAATATTCAGCTTTGATTAAAAAAAAATGGTTAAGTTACATTTTGTATATATATTTTGAATAAATGACACTTTTTGTGGAAAACAGTGATTTTCAATAGGCAGCCAAAGCCTTTTGGGTACAAGGAACATATTGAAGACAGGCACCAAGGAGTGTTAAACCAATTCTTCTTTCTCCACTGCAAAGACTAACATTTACCTTTTTTTTGGGGGGGTGGGGGGAGGGATGTAGGAGATTCTCATACTATGTTATGATTCCCACAATGCCAAGAACAAGAGGACTTTCAGCAAAGACAGCAAACACCGCCAGGATCTCAACAGCCCAGCAAGAAGCAAAACCACAGAGAATTAGAACAAACTTTGGTGTCGTTTATCGTTACAGCCCTGGAGCAACTACTACAGGATCCCCTGGAAGGCAAATGCTTTAAAGGCAATACTTTTAAAGGCGTTAGGCTTTCATGCTGTCTCCTGCCTGTCCCTTCAGAGGCTGCATAAATGATTAAACCAGATTCCTGAAAAGGTGAGTCACAGGACTGCAGATGAATGTTATGGGGGAAGCACCATAATTTTTTCTCCTTTTGTGCCTCCCCACCATTGTTTGGCTGATGAAGAGCACAACACATCTGAAGGGGAAGCCTGCACCAGCAGCAGGCGATGGGTCAGCACTCTGGCATCTCCTCATAGATGGCATTTAGGAATGCTTCAAGCCAGCACAGTGACACAGATCTCCAAGTACCTGACCTATTTCCCCTTAGGCCCATTGTCAGAAAGGCTTTAAGAACCAAGGAAGATGTTTAACCTGAATAGCTTTGGCAATACCCACCAAACACCTGATCTTAAGTGGGTTGCATCTTCAGTGAAAACATGGAATGGGTCCATGTCAGGACCTTCAATCCAGCTGCCCTGATGCTAACATAAAATGGGATTCAAACTCCCAATGTTTCCTATTGCAATAAACAAATCCCGCCAGAGAAACCAAGACATCCAAAGAAGTTAATCTTATATGCAAAGCGTCTATCCTGCATGAATCGAGGGGGGAAGGCAGCAATTCCCCAAACCAATCCAACCCTCGTCTATGTTCCCAGGAGGGGACAAAAAACTATCCTAATTCATTGAAATGGGAGAGCAACACAAAAAGAGGGGAAAGTAGACAAGTGAAAAAGTGGAAAATTTAGCATTTTCCATTTCCACCATTCTGCTACAGTAGTAATCCTCTGTTACAACAAGCAAAGCAGCTCAGGCGCCATCCAGGTTTGTCAGTCCTAAGCATTCCCTCAGTCCCCTTCCCCTCAAAGAGACTTGTTTGAATACGGCAAGAATCAGAAATAAGCTAAAGGCATGCAGTGTTCATGCTGGATCACTACTTGCAGCATCTTTAGAAACTCTGATTTTCTTCTGCAGCTGTCAGGAGCTCTTAACAAAAACTGAGATTTTGGTGTGTTTGCCTAATTCCAAGAGCTAGGACTTTAAAAAAAATACAAACCCAAGTACAACACAGAACAAATGTGATGAGACAGAACTAAAATCATGAAAGTTTGCAATGCTGGTGTTGAAAGAGGAGCCCTTTGTATGTTAATGATCTTTCCCCTTCTGTGCCCAACCGCTAAAGGGCGATTCAAGAGTTCCCTGTGCTGAGAAATGGGAAATTAAACATGTCCAAGGACAGCCACATATTCTGGCATGTTGTTAAAACCTGCCCCACCCCAGGAGGCCACCACGAGGGAGCTGCGTTGCTCCAAGCCTCCTTCCTCCCCCCAGTCCCAAAAAGGAGAGGGAACAGCTACGCTGCAGCTATTTCTAGATGCCTGCGACACCAGAAGGGCTCAGAGATGCTTAGGGAGGGAAGGGCTTGGGCTGCACGCGGGCTGGCTGCAGTGAGAAGGACCCCAAAGCAATGTCACCATGTGCAGGCTGAGGTGGTTGTGCTGTCACTTGTCCCGAGTCCTTCCTGTCTTTTGCTAAGAAGAAAAAAGCTACACACACACTCACACACACCCCCCACCCCGGTAAGTCCTCATGGTTCAGAATTAGTTTTGCTCTGCTTCACTGCTCAAAAGAGCCATGGCAGCAAAGCCCAGAGCATTTTGCTCATACTTAAAAAAAAAAAACCCAAAACAGGCTGATGTGTTTGTTCCCCACTGCCCACTATTGATGATCTCATGCACTTGGAGATGGGGATATATTCAGCCACAAGGTCTTCCTTCGAATCCATGTGGCTTCCAAAATGAGGGTCATCGCTGTGGTGGTGCTTCTTGCTGGCAGATACCTTCTTTTTCCTCTGCTCCTGTGGGTTTTGGTGTCAAGCGAGACCAGGCTCCCCCCACAGCACATGAGCAACCTGCCTGGAGGGAGGCTGGGGAGCCAGAGACCTGCCTGTTATTGCCAGCTCCTCCACATTGTGCAACTCTGTGCAAGACGTTTCGTACTCCTCAGCTTCCTTTTCTGCACGAACAGATACGTGGGGCTCCTTCCCCTGCTCCACACCGCTGTGGCACCTCACAGGGCCAGGGGCTCACCAGAGTTTTAGCACAAGTCTGGCTCCTCTCTCCATGGGCTGCACCACCACCACCTCCAGTGAGTTACGCCTGCTCGCTCCGGCGCCAGCTACAGCGTAATCGGTCCCTATGATAAACCAACAACTCCACACCCACAGCAGCCACAGCAAGGTAGTGCCACGGAAGCAGCAGCTGGCACATCAGCATGGGCTCTGGAGACACCCGGGGTACCTCCCTTCCCTTTGCCCACTGCAATCATCACAGCGGTGAACATGAACTCCAGCTCGAAACCTGCTTTTAATTTGCACGGCAGGCCCGGGAACAAACCCCTTTCCTCTGGGCTTGTTTGTCAGAGCCCAAACGGTTTGTCGGGTGTTTTCTCCCCACCTCTGTAATTTTAGTGGGGACCAAACAGTCAAAATAAGACTCCAGGCTTTTTTAAACCACAAGCCATACAGTAAATAAGGGTTAAAGGCATTTCTAGGCATGTCTATCAATTTTCTGGTGACTGTTTCATTCTTGATTATTTTTTTTTTCCTGTCAGACAAGCTCTTTGCCCAGCTTCAAGCACACAGATAGGTTCCCGTGCAAATTTTTCCACGGGCTTTCAGCATCAGCTTTTGCACATTCCTGAAGTGCTCTGTTGGGCTGGGAGTTGGAAGAGGAAGTGATACTACAGAGCGGATTTTTAAATAAGTGACTTTGAGTTGCCTGTTACAACGTTGGATTATTATAAAGAAGAAATGAACACCCCAGAACCAATCCTTTGGGATGTTCCACATGCATTATTGGAGCAGTGAAGCGTCATCCAAGCTGCTTTCAATCTTGGCAGTATAATTTTGGCTTATTTGATGGTAGAGAGCAAAACTCCTTCCCCATAAAGTTAAGCTATTTGCAGAAGCCACATCTGTTAAGTGCCATGGTCATACAGAAGACCAGCGGCAAAGTTGGAAATAAAATCCAGCAGTCCTGAGCCCTTGGGCTCTATCTTATCCATAGTATTTAGCTTTCTAAATGTTTATGTTAAACAAACTCTTTTTGGAATTATTCAACATAATAATTATTGGTAGATAATTACCTGTAACATTATACAAGTAATAATAATCACAGATACAAAATAATTTTTAAATAATGTCAGGTCATGACACCACCCCAGGAAAATAAAAATCCTTTCCTAGTTTACAAAGCACATGTTATTATGTCTAAGGCAGTCACAGCCAAATCTTAATTACCTGTCAAACACAGGTTTCTCTGCGAAATATTCTGGGAACATCACTATATTATACACTGCTGAGGACCACTTGGATTCCCTCTTCACATGTAAGGGATCATCCAGTGACGGCAGCAAGAGAGAAGAGTGTCCTTATGCTCAGCTCTCAGGGAATATGGGGACAACAGAGGGTCAATAAAGACTCTGCTACAAGCTCCCTGATGTAAGTCCATCTGCATTTAAGTTTGCATATCATAAAATGATATGCACTCATTTGGCTCACTTGCCCTTTTGGTGTGAGGTCTCTAATGCCAAGCCCATCTCCTGAGATACGTTAGCTGGTAAAGCCTTGCCTGGCCGTCTGCAAACCCTGGTCAGATATAGCCTATAGGTAAGGCTCAGCACCACAGGACCCAAAATGACCAAGAAAACCAGCACCAGAGCCTGTTCTCACTGAACTGCCTGTGCTGAGCACCATTTCTGAAGGCAGAAGGGAAAGAAAGGAATGAGTGACAGGCAAGAAGGGGAGAAATGAGCCTCTAATTAGATGCAAGAGAAGTCTAAACCACACAGTGAGCCCCAAGGTAGCTTCAAGGAGGCTGGTGCGTCCACACAGCCCACACATGGAGGCACAAGTTCCTCACACTCAAGGTCAAACACCCCCCCTCCTGAAAAATATGCAACAATGAAGGGCCATGAGTGAATGTAGTCATTGGGATCCTGAAAGCACCAGAGGACAACAGGGTGGCTGGGCAACTGAGCATGGGGGCTGAAGCTATGTTGGGGCGCAGGACTACACCAGAGCAGACAAGATCCCAGACCTGGGTGAACTTGAGATGCCAGCAGAAAGTCCTGGTGCATGGGGTGGGCCTGCCAGCACAAGGCAAGGCAGGTGAATAGAGAACCAGCTGAACCCTATTCAATGTACAAAAATGCAAAGAAGACCCAAGAGCCAGTAAAGCCTGCTGGAAGACTAGATCACTGATGTCCCAGTTACTCCTCCTGGCAACCTTGCGAGGCTGGCATTTGGCTCTGCGCAGCACAAGGGAGTCAGAGGAGAGGATGCCCAAGGTGACGTTATGGTGCCTCTGCTTACAGGAGAAGTCTGATGAGACGTGGTCACTTCTGCAGATGCTGGGTTTGTAGGTGGTCGAGAGCTGACCTCCCCTGGGATGAATAGCCTGCTTGTTCTTGAGATAAAGAAATGGAACAAAATGAAAGAGCACAGAGAGAAGAAAGGGCTCCTTGTGATTATCTGAGCAGGACAAAGACACCCTACAAAGTGCAGTGGGACACTCCCAGCAGCAGGTCCTAGCAGGGCGAGAGGAGTCACCCATCCAACTGCTGTTGACAAGGACACAGTACCAAGCTGAGGCACTGAACAGAAAGCCTGGCTGGAAACTAAGAAGAAGATCTTTGCTATGAAGAATCACCAAGTCCTATTGAACAGGCATTCAGGGCTCTCTGGGGAATCCTTTGATCTGAGTCAATGACCCCTGGAGATCTGCTCACTTCCAGTTAATAAAGAACAAGTTTAATAAAGAACAAGGGTCCCCCAAGACAAGCCTCAGACTTGGAGCCAGGAGCAATGAGAGAGTAACGGGCTCTGGCGTTGAACACAACTGCAGATAGACAGCAGCTCTGCACCACTGGGTGCCATGCAGCCGCTTCTCCCAGAAGGATCAGCCAGAGTATTGTCCATGGCCAGACCACCACCAGGCAAGCGATGCCAGAAGGCAGCAGGCTGCCCACTCTGCGCTCAGCCTGAGCTCCCATTGAGCAAACTCAGCTGCCCTTGCTCCATCCTCTAGCCAAACCCAGGGCTAAGCCCTTGATGGAGCTTCCAGGTTGTGAGGATAAAACAGAAACCTGAACTGCAGCAGCGCAGATCATCAGGCAGCTCTCAAAGTGGTGTGTCAGCACCAAGCAAGCTAAAAGGTGCTGCTGGTGCGAATGCAGACTTTGCTGCCTTGGTAGCATTGGCAGGGCTGACATAACGCTTCCAGCAAAAGGCAGAGCACTCACCCACAGCTGTGCCCAACAGATCACGATGCCCATGTGACGTCAAGCTGTGTCAGCAGAAGCGTGTTGCGGCGTGAGACGACATTGCGATGTCCTCCATGACATCACCACAGGACGAGTGTTTGTGGCTGAGCCCACAGAGCAGGTCGTGCTGTAAGTTACTGGGATTACAACACACCCCCCAGAACCGGCTGGCATGGCTCTGAGCCAGGGTCACCCTGACGTGCCCATGGAAATGAGGGCAGCAGCAACAGGACAGCTCTGTTCAAAATACCCATCCAAACAGAGCCAGCAGCGTCCAGTTCCAAGCCTGGCTGTTTCCTTGGGCAGTGAAATGTCTGCAGACTGAAAACAGATGGCACTGGTTCATTCCCAGTTAACCCTTCCCACCCACACTCAGCTCAGTACCTTTTGTTTCTCCTTAAAATCAGCAGGGGCTCTCAGGACACAGTGGTGCTTGTGTCAGAGGTAGCACTGGAAAGTAAAGTCAAGATGAAGTTAAATTCCCTCCAGCAAGCCACCCACGGACTGGGACCTTCCCCAAAGGGTTGTTTAACGGCCTGGATTTGGTCCATTGTGCTGGAGTTGGGTTTGATTTTTTTTCTTTTTCATTTCAATATACATCCTCGCAGATAAACAGGCTGATAACGTGCTTGATGACCACGGCAGGAACGAAGGAAGTCTCATCCACAAGTTCAACAAAGCTGCATTTGAAAAAAAAGAGGGATATCTGCTCTGTAAGATTTTCCTTTGGGTTCTGGGCAAAGCAGTTCAGCATGCAGGAAACATCCTCGGGCCACCACTCAAAAGGCGAGGATTGATCAAAGGACAGAGATGCAGGGGAACTGCTACCACATCTGACCTAAGACTCCACCACCCATCCCAGCCCCAGGGAAATCATTTGTGCTTGCGCTGGGGCCCCAGTCCTCTGGCAGCATACGCTCAGGTAAGTCCAAGAGCTCTCATGCCACTGTATGTTTTGCAGAGGTAAATTCCCCTTTGTCTCCAGAGGACTTTCTTGACTTGTAGACATTGACCCTTGGGCAACAGAGGTCAGGAAAGGTCAGCAAGGTGGGCACGGGGCTTTGAGCATTTGATTGCAAACTGGAGCAAGAAGCCCATTTCCCAGCTATTCACAGTCTCTCTAAGGTCAGTGACTCTCTATAGACCACTCCGCTTCCAGGCACAAGGAGGGGGATGTCAGTGCATTATGCCGGCTTTTGTAAGCAGGACCCAGGCATCCCTTACTTTGACTAGTGGTTTGTCTGAAGGGACAGAGAAAACCCTCCAAAGGGCATTTTAGGATACAGTACCAGGCTAAGAAACACTGTAGCATCTCTCCAATAGGAACAAGCCCCCCAACACAGGGTGACAGAGTCTCTAACATCATCTCACCCTTTCTGTGTCACTTCCTTGCTACAGGCTGAAAAATGCTCCATAAACACAAGCAGAAACAACTTCACAGCCCACAGAGACAGACAGATGTGCTACCTTCTCAGCATGGGAAGGAGCATCAACAGGCAGCAAAGAATGAGCCTGCTTAGGGATGTGACTTGTAAATGTGAAACGGGGAGGAACAACAAGCAAGCAGGATCTGTACCCTTCCCTTAAACAGCGATGTGCTTGGAAGTGTATTTACTGTGCCTTGGAATGATGGACGCAGCCATGGCCCAGATGGGATTCATCACCTCAGAGCACACAAAACAGCCTTAAAGACCAACCACAACTCTTTAGGTGCACTGCATGGATTTCAATATTGCAGTCAGGATACATCAAGCAAATACATAAGGAGAACAATGAGAGAGACAGGCCAAAATCTGGAACTCAGTTCTCTGAATACTCAGGATCTGCAGGGCGAAGAACTAAGCAGGACACCTGCCCTGCTTCATGGGGAGAAGAGGCCTGTGAGGTTTATTTTTCCATGTACTTAAAAGCACATAGAAGCTACGTGACAGGTAAAACACAACGGGACGCTGATACCAGTAGGTTGTCTGGGCCCCAGCTGAAGACTTTTACTGGTATGACATTGGGTAGAACTTTGCATCTAAGGAGGGCAAACAAAACCCATCCCTGCTTTAGAGATGGAGAGCTGAGGCTTAGAGACAGGAGCAACACACAAGGTCACAGCACCCTTTAAACCCTGGCATTAAGGTGGGATTTGTCCCCAGTGTCTGGAGCTGCGTGCCATCAGCTGGGCTGTCCACTCCAGCCCCAGCTTCGCCCAGCAACAGGTTTTCTCTGGAGATTCATGGCTACCTGGAGGCTGGTGGGATGTTGCCATCACAAGAAAGGTGCAGCTGAAACTTGGGTGACTGAGCTAGGGAAACATTTACCTGGTCAGACTTTCCAAAACTCTTGGACTAAGACTCTCATGAGGGAAGGTATACGTTGGGTTTGCCTGCTTTATGGACAATTAATGCTAATAAGGTACAGTACTCCTAGGTTAACCGTCTTTGTTTCAACCCCAAGCCTTTGAAGGAGACGTCAGCTGAGCAATCAACATGAAACCCAAATCCCAAGTGTTAAGAGGGCGGGGGTGGGGGGGAAGAACAGATTAATCCTTGAGCACATTACAGTTTTTCAGCCTTTCAGGACAAAAATAGCACAGGGAGCCCTTCTCCTAAACTTAAGTTTTCAGCCAGGACACATCCTCTAGACCCTGGAAACAGAGGAGGGAGGACTGGATCCCCACCTAACACTGACCTGCTACTAAAGATGCCCCCCCCCCGTCCAGCAGCTGCTCCCACACCCGCTACCTCCCCAGCCCAGGGCAAATACGAGATACCAGCTGGATACCAAACAGCCAGAAAGAAGGAAGCCAAAGGCAGGCAGGCAAAGGGTTAAGAAAGAGATTAGTGCCTGTCATCAACAACCCTGGATGTTGGTACCTGGGTGCCTGCCTCTGTCTCTGGGGTGGAGCCCCTGTAACCACAGGGCAGCCTCGCCTGCATTCCTGCTCCCTGAGTGACAGCGCCGGAGCAGCTCGCTCAGCCTAAGCCTTGGCAGGACAGAAGATGCCTCCTGCAGGGCCAACTCAGACTCGCCCTGGAAATCTCCTTACTTAGTAGAAACAGGTTAAGGAGCCAGGAGCCAAGGGCTTGGCACTGGCGGGTGTTTTGCTGGAGATGTTTAGGAGTGCATTGAAATTGCCAGCTTGCATCTCCTTAGATGTCTGAGCAATATCCTAGCGCAGAATTAGGCAGGTAATAAGGGCTTGAAAGCAGGAACAACCACAGCTGGATTAAGATATAGGCACTCCAGGCCTTTGCTCAGTTCCCTGGCTCACAGAGGCCGGGGATGACATCAGTCTTCGCTTTCGCTTAGTAAAAGCATTTCTGACACTGCTTGCCAAGAGAAGCTGGAAGAAGAACTGTGCGAGAGCTGCTGCTCCAGTGACACTTGCCCAAGTTCAAAGGCAGGGTCCAGCAGCGGGAAGAGCAGCAGATGGTATTGCTACAGCCAGGAGAAATACTCACAAGTGCAGGTCCGTGACCCCCTCGGTACAGGGGTGGCTTGGCTGGCAGGGGCACCAGAAGAGCTGTGGCTGCCACATGGAAGCACCACGCTGGTGGGTGGTAGCTCCGGGGCACCCACAGGCAGTCTCAAGGGTACCAGGTGGTTTCCATCCATCCTGGGAATGACCAGAGGTGTACAGAGCTGGACTTCCCACCTGCTGGAATGCATCCAGGTCTCTGCCATCATCTTTCATCTGCTCATTCATTAAAACCACAAGGCTTGCTGCGAACCTTCTCCCTGGCAAAGCCGAGAGATCTTCCAGCCCCAGTCCTTCCAAGCTGCCCTGGCAGCAGCACTAGCTGATGCCAGCCAGGGACAGTGCCACAAGTGCCAGTGCACCACGGGCCAAGAGAAGGGACCCCACAGCACCCAGAGGCAGCTGATGGCAAGGACACGTGCAGCGCTTAGCTGGGTAAGTTCAAGATCCACAGACACTTGCTCTCAGTTCCAGTGCTCCCCTGTACTAAGCGAAATAGGGAATATCATCACATGCATGCTGGGTTTTGGTCAGGAATATTTTACCTGTGTCCATTGGAAGAAGAGGTGGTTTCCTTGGGGAAGTGAGTGTCTACTTCAGTCAGATGGGACCAAATATTGACTTTAGGGAAGGGTCCAGAGAAGGATGGCTCGGCTACTGGGTTTGCAGCCTACAAACCAGCTGAGCACAGACAGCCAGGGTTTTAACCTATACCATTATACAGCTACGTCCTGCTTATTCCCACAGAGCAGGGCAAGAACTTTGGTGTTTCACAGTCCCAGCCTGCCCAGCAGCATTTCCCCAGTTCTGGGGCTGCTGGACTTACCCTTATGCGTGAAAACCCACTCTGTCACCCAAACAAGCACAAGGCAAGCTTTATCTCCCCTGGCACAGTTGTCCCTCATGCAGGTGGGTCATTCTCTGCCAAAAGCCTGGCTGAGCACAATCATCTTGCCCAGAGAAGTCCAAAGAGTCAAGGTTCATGCTGTGCTCCCTGCCCTCCAGCAAGGTTCTGAGTCAGCAGGTCTCTGCAGCACCCAGCTCTTGCAGAGCTCTCCTCTCGAGCACCAGCACTCGGGCCATGCCAACTGTAAGTGCAAACCACGCTCAGGGCAGCTTATTAATCTGCCCCAGTTCACACAAAGCTTGTTGATGATATTAAGGGTCCCAGTGAAAATCACTGCTTTTAAGTGTACGGGTGGGTGCTGGCACATGATCTTATTGGTGTGGCTTAATGAGTTACTGAACATCAGCTGAACCATGGTAGCTCAGTTCATTAAAATGCAAAATAGGAAGAACTGCAGTAATTTGATCACTTGTAGTCCTCCACACATTGTCTTAAACATCTTTTGATTCACTTTCCTCTGTAAGTAATGCAGTGAAACCACTGCCAGTTTTTGCAAAGTGCTTTGATTTTTACAGATGAGGAGCATAAGTCCAGAGTATATTTCCTCCTCCTGCCTTCTGTCTTTTCTATTTAAACTTGTAAGATATTCAAAGTCAGAACAGAAAGGGAACTTCTAATCTGATTTGGTCTCTAAAAACTATCTTTTTCATAATTCCTTCAGTCCCAGAAATTATATCTTCTTTGTCTCACCCCAACAGCAGCTGAAGCATCTCTAGAGACACAGATCTCACCCATGGAGTAGCAGTTTGCTCAGATCTTTGCAACTACTCCCATCAGAGCTGCGTGACTGCAGTGCCAAACTCTTGAACTGTGTTGCAAGACAGCTGCACAGGCTCCAGTGGCTTTAGTCCTCCTTGTTACTGAACATCAGAACAAGAGCAGAGCTGTTCCAACAGTGAGGTCAAGCCAAGGGCTGAGGGTGACCACAGCAGGGTCCTTCAGCAGTCCTGAAAAGGCAAAGCAACCAGGCAGCTCCCAGGTCCATCCAGAACATCTGGTCAGGAGCAGCAGAAGGTAGAGACAAATCCACAGTGTAGGTCTGAAAGGTCCATCTAGGAGAGGCTACCTCCAGCATGAGTCCTAGAGCCATCCAGTTGTCAAAGCCAGACACACACACACACACATGCAAATTCCAAACCCTCTCTGTTCCCTTGGACCAAATTCCCATTGTCTTTCACAGAACAAACTCATGAAACTCAACAGGAAAATTGACGATGTTTGTACAAGCAGCTCCTAGCATTTGGAAGGCACAGTCCTGACATGCACAATAAACCCCCTCCATGTTCCTAGGGCAAGATGACAAATTTTCATAGCCCATGAAAACCCATGCTGTCTGGGTTTGCCACTGGCAAGGAAACCTCTCTGTTCCAGTCCTGGTTCAAGCAGTCTGGTTCTGGCCAGGATGACGCTAAGCCTTGGCCCTGTAGGGGTACGAAGTCTCTACCAGCCACGTAAGGCTGTGTCTGGTGTGGGAGCTTTCAGAAAGCTGTGCTCTTCTGATCACAGCGGGCTTGTTTGCTCTGCCTACATCCACCAAGGAATAAAGGAAGCAACAGCTCTCCAGAGTGCTAGAGGCTGGCTGTAACCCAGCGTGGCTTCATGAGGCTTCCTAGGAAACGAAGATGGTGAACCCTGGACTGCTGGGATCCTGGGCAGGAATGGCTCCTGGACTGTCCCAGAGGGTTGAGGTCAGGGCTGAAGAAGAGTGGTCTCAGAGAAGACCTCCTCCCGTGGTCAGTGGTAGATGACCTCCCTTGTACGTTTTCTTCTCAAGAAGTGCTACGGGATGCTCTGGAAGGAGCTGGATTTGGCTGGTGGCAACCTTCTGCCCATGCAGTGCCCTCTGCTTTAACCCCATCACAGGTGGGGAAATCTTCCGATTTACTCGGTCTTGCATAAAGCAGCACAAACAGCTTTCACCGTCCTGCCTGACCACCACGGCTCCCTCCAGCACAGGACCAAATCGCTATCTGAATGTTATCTCAGTGCTGTACCCCTGGCAGATGGAGAGAATCAGGGCTGAAATTGCTGGTTCCAGCTTTTGCCAGCTAACATACAAGTGCTTATTCCTCCTGGCTTCCCCTCACCCTCCAGCCCACGGTTCACTCATGTTCATAGGCAGCGCTTCGCCAAAGAGACTCACGGGGACTATGGAGTACTTTTATCCAATTACTTTTTAACTACACCTGTGATTCCTGGTAAGGTCTGGACACTGGCAAGGAGAGCAAGGCTGGCTTTGTGTTGATAAATTAAATCATTTGCTGGGAAGCAACCCGAAGAGCACAGCTCTTCTCTTTTATGCCCCTGTTCCCCATTCCAGATCATTGTGGACATGACAAGAAAAATGGAAACATTCCAAAACAAAATTTTACCCCCCAATCTGTTTCTGTTGAATCATATCAAGACCTGATGTCACAAGAAGAGTACAGTAAAACCATTTTTTCCCCAATTTAATGGAAAACAGTGAAACTAAAAATGAATAAATGAATAGTTTTCCTGAAGGAAATGAAGGCAAGCAGCCTTCAGAAGTTCTAAGAGAATGGAATAAAAAGGTAAATTGATTCTTGCCCAACAAAATGCTTCATTCTGAGAGAGCCTGAGGGTGACACTAGGCTCTTTTTCAAACACTGTTCCAATAGTGAGGACCTCCAGTAGGGACTCACAAAACTGGGCAAAAATCAGGCAAATTATCTTAAGTGTACTTAATGTTAATACCCTAGGAAAAAGTAATCTAACCCATGCCTACACAGTGCTGAAGTCAGAGCTGGTAGATTCAGCTCAGGGAAGAGAGTCATCTTGGAGCCGCCACGGGCAGTTCTCTGAAGTCTTTGTCTTAATGCACAGGGGCAGCCAAAGAATCCAGCCGAATTGGGTATCACCAGGTAGGTGGCACTGAGGATAACCCACAGTGTGCTGCTTTGCTGCTATATAAAACCTTGGTGTGCCCAAGTCTGGAGCACCGAGTGTGGTTCTGGCCACCATGTCTCAAGGTGTGGAGTTACAGAATGTCTGGAGAAGGGCAACCAACATGATCGAGGGCATGGAGAAGCTGCCTTATGTGGAGAGGCTGGAAAGACAATTTCCTCAGAACGGACACATTTCTCAAACTGTTGAAAACCACCTTATGGTCTTTGAACAAAAATTAATTCCAGTGACGGCCTCTCTGGGTACAGGTAACATCACTGCAACTGGGACATTACCCGACGAAAGTGCTGGTTTTACCTCTTCCATTATTCTTTTGTTTCTTCTTGCGCAACTGAGAGCAGCCACTTGGGAGATGCCAGGCTCAAGTGACACAGGGAAGACCAGACTGCACACCCGTGATCACATTGTGGGTCAGATCTTCAGCTGGGAGCACTTAGCCAGTTTCGCTTACTTTGCTTGTTTGCTGTGCACATCAGCCTGGAAGGGCACAGTGAGTGTGTGATCTGCTGCTGAATCATACCAGAGGCTTGCAAATCCATGAGCTGATGATTAGTCTATGCTAAAGGTAAGGCCACTGCATCTTATGTCACTTTTGGCAGCACGGAAAAAGAGGGCACAAGGTGCCAAACAGCTTTGCTCTGGTTAAATGTATTTGCCAAGGGTGCAATGACAACACAAGAGGGCAGGAGAAAAAACAACACAGGTCAAATTTTGTCTCTTCTGAAATTACTAGCAAAACCTTGATGCCTCTGGTGTACTGATACCTGAAAAGTTGCACCCAAGTACCCCGTGAGAAAGAACAGGAGGCACCAAAGAATAAGACACTGGCAGTGGGGCAGAACTATATGTATACATAGAGTGCTGCAGAGGAAGGCAAACATCTAGGCCAACCCTGCTTTTCTGTCAGCTGGAGGGTCACCAGTACCACCAGTAGTTTTGCTGCTTCTGGAGATTTCATAGCTTTGGATCCAAAGGAGGGCATGTGTTATAACTCCCTTCCACATGTTCCAACCTCACCAGAACTGCAGGTCCCTCTGGCCCCTGCCTGCTTTTGTAATTCTCCAGCAGCTTTACCCCAAGTTTTACTTTGGAAAGTCAGATGCTTCACTTTCTCTGTAAGATTTGCTGGTCCTGCCATAACTCACCACTTTTTTTTTTTTTTTTTTTTAAGATTCTCCTAAAACTAGAGGATTCCCCGATGGAATGCCGTCAAGACACTTTGAGGCATAGACGGGAGGTCCTGGGAGGCTAACAGGCTCATCCCAGTCTTACCATGTTCTCCAGTGCTATATGAAAGAGTATTATTAATGAGAACATTAATACGAAAAAGGGTGATATCACATCATGGGAATTTGGTGGGCAACACATAATGGTGTTGATGAAGCCTGGTAGGGAGATTACTGAAAGCAGAAATGGCATTTCAGAGCCTAATTCCCATACACAAACCTCTAAATCCACTTGTGCATTTGAAAACCCTTTTTGAGTAGCTGCAGGCTGGACATGTCCAGATTTATGGTAGATTTAATCTCAAAGTTGCCATAAAATCCCAGCCTGAATCACTGAAATTTACTTGCCAGCCTTGTAATTTGGGCAGAAACAACCAAGAGGGGATTTTGGGATGCTTGGGGTGAGGCTCCTAGCGTGCACCAAGCAGATGGACTTGCACAAGAATGGATGTCTCCTTTTTCTCTCATTCCACCCCTGTCGCTGTATTTAATCCAACGTTGAGTGGCGGCGATGCTGCAAGCTCCAAGTTCATCTGTCCAGCGGGAGCGGGAGAGGCCACTCCTACAGGCTGCCATCTGGCTCCAGTTCTCCGTGGAGGCAGGACAGGTGAAGGCTGGTTATAATTGACCCCAATTCCTCAAATAGCCCCAATTGCTGAGGAGATGGCTAAATAGTGGTCTCCAAATCTGCTCCGAACAGACCCAGGTGTCCTGGTGCCCTATGGCCTGGGACAGAAACCTTTTAGCACCCCTGCCTCCCTCCAAACAGCCCTGACAGTGTCTTACTTCAGGGAGTATCTGTCAGGCCAAGAAGTTTAAAAGCTCTGGATCAAATTCTTAATTACCCTGGACAGACACAATAGGGGCTGTCAGCACACAACAGCTCAGCAGCTGGCATTGTCAAAGGGACTGAAGTGTTAAAATACTACTTGGCTTTGCCAGAGAAAGTTGACTACTGGGGAGGGGGATAGTGTTGGTCTAGGGGTTTTTTCCTTTATAAAAAGGTTAAAAACAGGTCAAACTCTGTAAGTGCCATTTCAAAGAGGACCTGGGCGCTGGTAGGAGGCAAAAAGGTATATCCTGTGTATGAATAATCACGGGGTTTCATGGCAATTCTAGGTGATTATGTTAATCAGAATAATAATTTAAAGAATTATGATACTTTATGATATTAAGGTCTTACAGTTTTCTTTCCCATACCAAATCATGTGCCATCAAAAGATTGATTTTGATTCCATATAGGAGTGAGGTACTCCTCAAAATCTTTGTTATTTCAGAAAAAAAATTCAGATGGCACCAGTATATTTTTTTCCTTTTAGTCCCACAGAAAGTTCACTTCGGGTTAACACAAAACAAAGGGGGAAAAAATCCTTGAACTGTCAGAGAGTGAAAATATCAGACATTTGCAAAGTTTCAGTTATAGGCAGCTCCTCTAGGATGGGTCATCCTTCTTCACATCACATATTCCAGGTCCTTAAACCAAACCTGTAAAATGCACTTGTATTTAACCTGGAACTGGATTTGTTTCTAGCCCTGATGACAGTTTTGAGCTGTGACATCTGTGCCAGTAAAATTTTTTACCTCTGTAGTCATGTACACATAATCACTAGTCTGGTTATCATCACAGCAGTATAAACACATCTTAACCAACGTGGCCTCTTCACCTTCCTTTACCAGCATCACTACGGCAGCACAGTGTCTCCTGCCGCGAGCAACGTGCCCACGATCAATGGGTGCCGCTGTTCAACTCTACTAACCGTGAAATACGTTTCTTGGTCCTGCTCTTTGCTGCTGCTTTCTTTCCAAATTTTTGCTGGAGCTATAGGAAGGACCATGCCTATGACAAATTTGCTTGCTTTGCTGCATACCCAGCAGAGCACCCCCTGGCCCTCAGGGACCGTGGGCTTCAACTTTGGCTCTATCTGAGCCTTCACATGCATCAGGGCAAGCACAGCACCAGGGGAGTTGTCTGTCCCCAACCACGCCATTACCACCGTCCGGCCACGGGACCCAACAACGGGTTTCACATCCACCCCGTGGTTGCGTGCTGCCACCGGTACCCAATGGGCAAGCCCAAATGGCCATTCCTCTTCCCGCTCCTTGGTAAGGCCCCACAGCCCTGCCTGGCGTGGCTCCTGGGGACATCCATCAGCTGGTGTCAGAGTCGATGTGTGTCTCAGCCTTGCCCTCTTACCCCCGAGATGATGTCAGGGAGAGGCTGGCCCAGTGGCCAGCCAAAGATCTGTCACTGGCCCTGCCAGAACTAACAACAAAGACAAATGGGCCCATCACAGTAAATGGCTCTTAATGGGCTGCAGGAGGCAATTGGTCCACCCTGCTGGCTGGGCACCATATGTGAATTCTTCACTAATCACTCCAAATCGGTCCAATTTGTTCGAGAGCTGTGTAGGGACTTGTGCACCAGCAGCCCTAGAGTTTTAACAGGAGCAAAGCCTCACATGGAAATAATTTTGCACTTGTGTGGATGCTTCCTGGGGCGCCAGCAAAAATGGGGAAAAAAAGCAGCAGCAAAGAGGAAGTGGGAGTTTTCAGCTGTTCGACTGGGGCTTTTCATCATTTTGCATTTAATGCTCCTTGTCTTGAGGAGGAAAAAAGACAAGGATCTAAAGAGATTGGATGTGAATGAACGAGACAGTGAGGTTCCAGGTGACGGCTAATAATAGCCTTGATCTAGCACTGGAAACACACTGCTTTACTGCTTGCAGAAGGAGACCCTACCCATGGGAGCTCCATGTCAAAACTGTATCGTGAGTCTCACGGTGTCTCCGAAAGCCCCAGATCCCGGGGACAATTGTTGAGAGGATAACTTCTCTTTCTGGCATCTCTGAAGCTTGGAGATCAGGCTTATGCACACTGAGAACACATGCAAAAGATGTGGATCTTAAAAAGGTCTTCTCATTTGGCGAAGAGAGAAAGGATTTATACATTTCTGAATGCCTGATACTGAAATTTGAGAAATTTGGGTTGAAATTCCCACATGTATCAGGACAATGGAGTGAGCCTGGGCCAAGCAGGGAGGCCCCTTCTGTGTTAGCTTCCCTGTCTGTAAAACACGGCAACCAGCCTCCCTCAGCCCACCTGATGGAGAGGTGAGGTCGTTCATACACCAGAGTCGGCAGCTGGGCTGACGGGATCTCCTGCGGACCTGGGGAAGGTGGCTGATACCCACAGCACCCATCTGCCCCAGCCAGGAGATTAGGTCACACCTGCAGACTGAATGGCACTAGGAAGATAAAACCAGCTTCCTGCACCCTTTATCCAAAAATAAGCTACTTAACCCCCCTTTAAAACCCTGCACTCCTACCCCCTCCCCAGCCCCTCTGTGACCATCTCAGCAGTCACACCTGCGATTGAAAAGGAGCATTGTTCTGCCCCTACCTTGCCTTCACCTCTCCCCTGTGATCAGATGTTGCGGCTCTAATTATCTTGCTCCCTGCCTTCTGGACTATCAAGACATTCAATCAAAGGTCACCTGGGTCATCTTTCATTGGGAAGAAGAGACATCACCAGGAAGGTAAAGTTTCGGAGCATCCTTTGATGCTAAGGTAGCAGAAATTACAGTCCAGCTCTCCTGGGATATTCACCACTTGTGGCTGTTCTAAGGCACTGAAAGGTTTCTCACTTGAACTATTTTTTTATTTTTATTTTCTTGTTAACTATCAAACCGTTGAAGATTCTGCAAGTCCCACTAGAAGAGAAGAGTGATGTACCAGCACAGACTGCTACTGAGCCTCCTGGAAAACAAGCTGTCACCCTCTGGGTCAAGTACTGGGCAGAGGTGTCAGTGCAGTCCTGGCTTACACCTTGCTTCTGTCCTTCTGGCTCTTGTTGAGCAAGATGATGAGTCTTCTATTGGTTTATAACACTTGGCTTTTGAACTCCAGCCATGGCCATCTCAAGTTCTTTCAACTTGATGGTAGGATCTGCTGCACCTAAAAATCTCCTGGAAGGAGATCACCACTCGTGCACCAGCCATTCTGCAAAAGCCATAACAGGCAACTGCAAGTGAGGTCTTGAAGACGTCTCACCATGTCTGGCCAGAGCTTATGAGGCAAAAAGGGTCCAAGAGCACCCAAATTGCGAAGCAAATTTTTGTAAGAGTTCATGCAACGGGAGCTGAAAGGCTCAGGGCACTCATTTAAGGACTCTACAGACTGAAAAGCCTCAGGCTGGGTGCCCAGCAGCAAATCTGTCTCTGAACAGTCTGCAGCGAGAGTCTCTGCCTCACTCCTGCCCAGCCTTCCCCATCCCAGAGACCTGTACCAGCCAACAGGCTTTAGCCTCTGCCAGCTAAGGAGGAGAGATGGTTTCTCCTTGCCTGCGCACTGATGAGACCCACAACAGAGCTGCCCTCCGTACCGGTATCTCCTGCCTCATCGCGTGCAGAAAGATGTAGAGATTTCAGCCTGGCTCCAGCCTGGAGGGCCTCACAACTGGAAGGGAAGGACAACCTGGCTTTGCTGCATCATCCCTCCCAAGGGCTCCAGTGACTGCAGTTTAAAGAACCTCCCCATCCACATGGAGTTTGCAGCTGAGCTCACGGCTGTGAGAGAAACCGCTGCAAGGCCAGCTTTGCTGCGTCCTGTCTGGATTCGCACTCATACCATGCACTCTCTTGGTACCTTCTTCTTTGCCAGTTTTAATTCCCTTCCTTCCACCCTCATCTTCCTGCTCCTTTGGAATCCACAGCTTTTAGACAGGTGCCAGGACGTGCCACGTTCCCTATTATGCTTCCCTACATTGTCTCCTTGTCTCTCAGATAAACTTCTTCCACCGTGAATAGGAGAGAAAAAGCAAGAGCCAAGAGAAAAAAAGAAAACAAAATGTGCTGGAGGGACTTGGTTATGACCCACTAATCTTGCAGAAAAAAACTGCTTAGACTTTAAAGTAACAGAAAACTGGAGAGTTAGTCAACATTTTCTACCTGGAAAGGCTTTTCCACAAGGTGCGTTTCCCTCAGTACATGTATTTTTCTTCAGCAAACACTGATTTCAAGAGAATGGTTCCCCAAAAATGGGAAACACTTAAATCTCATTGTATCCACTTCTGGGCACTGCACTTTAAGAGACTACATAAGCGAATCTGAAAAGACAACACAAACAATAAAGAGGATTAAGAAAACACAATATACAAGGAAAGATTTCATGTGCCCTCATGCCAGAAACTGCCATTTAGCCCTGGGCAAAGAGGCTGAAAAGTGCTAATGTTGCAGAGGTGCAAGAAAGTGAAGAATTGTGTCCACTCTGTGCAACATGGGGTGGACTGACACGGCCCAGCCTTACCAAGAAGGTGCAGAAGTGGTGGGACAGAAGGCAGCCCTGGGTTAGCCTACCGTTCCCAAGTGGACTAGAGACAGAAGCCAAGGTCTGTCCTGCCTGAGATGCCTAGAGAGAAGTGGTCCCCAGGCTTCCTCTAGCATCCAGTGGAGAGGATGCAAAGTGGGATGATCCACCCTTTGAAGGTGTGCTTTTCCATCCATGGGTGCTGGAAAGAGTCTACAGAAGCTGTGCTCCTAATTCAGTCACCTCAATGAAGAAAGTCAAGTGGCAGTGAGTCCAGCCTGTGGTATAGAAATCTAGATTCATGAAAAGCTGTGTCCCCTCCTCTTTCCTAACTCCTTGGCTCAGGGGAAGTTTCCACCTGGTTCACAGAAAGGATGTGAGCCCCCTGGTCCTGCACCACTGGTGTGTGGGGCTCACCTAAGAACCTTTGCAGAGACAGTGATGCTACGGCACCCAGCACAGCAGCTGTGGCGCTGCAGATGCTCTGCACCAGCCTGCGCGCCCCTGCCCCCAGGGAGGGGTGCACTGGAAATCTCTTCGCCTGCACGAGGGGGCACTCCCACATGTGCCTTTGCCCACACAAAAAATACTGGAAATTTTCAGGGAGAAGAGGGAGGTGGTTAAAATAGAACAGAACCCCTACGTTAATAAGCCGAGAAAGGAGGAAGAGACAGGACTTAATCTGATGGTGCGGGAGAACATAATCACAAGGGACTGTGCACGGGAGAATCGATACCCAGCGTGGCTGTGGGGGCCAGGATTTTGGTGCGGGATGGGAAGTGTCGATTTGTTTAGTTCCTGCTGATTTTGGGGAACCGGGGAGCAAAGGGATGATGGGATGGGTTCCAGTCAGTGGGCATGGGGGAAGGAGAGGCTGCCTGTGCCTTTAATTTCTGCAGCCCAGGTTTTAGAAATGCAGCTTTGCTTGGAATGCTGCTGAGTGTGTAGCCCTGGGACAACTGCGATCCCTTTGATTTGGCAGACTGGAGCCTCTGCAGGTTGCTTTGTGGGTGTATTTCATAAGAAAACAGAGGAGGCAGCAGTCCTGCCCTGTAACAGCCTCCAGACATTCTGGCCGGGTGCTGCCAAAGCAACAGCCAAGAAAGGCACCGCCTGGAAGAGTGGAGTTTCAAGAAAGCCTTCTCTGGTCGGGATGTTTGCCCAGCTTGCAGAAACCTTGGCTGCATTCTGGTTTCTCCATTCAATGCAGAGGCAGAAAGGTTCCTGCAGGTAATTACATAAATTCTGCCTCCCTGCCCCCTCTCTTCCACCTTCGTTTGCAGCTCAGCAATGCTGAGATGGAGCAGGAACATGCATGTTACAGGAACTGCAGTTGCAACTCAGATTTCCCCAATGGAACCTCAGCTCCACCAGGAGGAGTGATGCTGATGGTCGGGGTACACATAGCACTCAGGGCCTGAGCCCTGGTGTCCATCTCAGCCTGAGGAGCTGTGCAGTAGCTCTCCAAGAGTGTTTTGACATAAACACCCAGGAGAATCTTAAGTCATGGCCCTGAGATGAGTAAATACAGAAACTGGGGTTTTGTCATTGCACCAGGGCTTCAGAGCAGGATCTCAGAGACTTACCTGAGGATGCACTAAGCTCAGCCTAACACCAGAGAGGGATTCTCAGGGTCTTCTGCCTTTTCCTTTGGTCTAGGCCAGGGATCTAGGAAGAAAGCACAATTGCCAGCACAACGCTTGCCATATCGTGTCACATGAGGATGCAAGTTCACGTGTTGTGAACCAGTGCCAGGCAAATTCTGCACACAGCTCCCTCACAGTAAGGAGTAACAGCATGCCCTTGGGGTGACTCAGCTTTTCCTCCGAGCCCTTAATCAGTGTTGTTCAACAGCACCACTGCACTAATGCGCATCCTCAATAACCTAAAGAGAGAGTCTATGCAGTCTCTGTGTAAATGTGTGTCCCAACACGCCTGTGAGTCCCTCTTTCACTGAAAAATGTTCAGTGCTGGACACTGCAAAATTGGTGGGGTGACAGGGGAAGTGGTGGACGCTGTTTCTCTCTGGACGCTGCGTGCGATGGGCCACACTGCCCTCCACGTTTCCTGGAGCAGAGGGAAGTCTGAGCTCAGCACAGTGCAAATGTAGGTGTCTGTCTCCGGTGAATTGCTGTCCAAGTGAATCAGGCTGGAAGTGCAGCTGAAACAAAATACCCTCTGCAAACACCTGAAAAAGCTGGAAAAGTTTGAGGCTAGCTCCAGATTCAAAGGCTTGGCCCAAACGATGTCAACGCTCATGGAAAGACTCCCATGGACTGCCCTGGATTTTCCATTAGGTCTGCAAAGTTCAGGCCTAGTGCTGCATCACTCCAGCTGTCTCACAACCCTAAAAGGTTCCTTGGCTCCAAGTCCTGGCTTGCCACCCTCCCTGGCTGGGCCCCTGATTTGGCAGCCCATGGAAGGGGGATGTGCTGCACCATACACCTGCTACGTAACACATGTCACCCCAGGGCCTGATCATGTAAGGTCCTGAGTTAGCTCAGCTCAGCCCTTCAGCCAGTGGTCAGCATGGGACAGCGTTTCTGTACCCAAAGAAAGTCCTGGGCAGATTCAGCAGGGCTGGAAGCATTGCTGCCAGACGGGAGGCACGCCAGGCAGCGGCCACTTTCACCGAGAGAGGTGCCAGCACCAGTCACCGTTAGTCATTGCTCCTGCTCATTCAGGCATCCAAAAGGGCCAAGAAAAGACTGGGCTGAAATGCGACCAGTCCCAAGAGCAGAGAAGCCAGGCTGGGTCTCAAGAGCTGTGAACTGTCCCGGCTCTGCTCAAATGGGAAAGGTTTTGCAGAGCTTCTGTCCAGGGGCTGGTGTCACCACGCTGGCACTGCTCCTGCCAGCTGCTTTCCCAGTCTCCATCATGTTAGATCCTCCACCAGAAGTGCACGGTGCTGGAGTTTCACAGATCTTGAAGGAGGTCAGAGAAACCCCATGGCAGCTACTGCTGCTTATATAGAGCTTTTCACATCAAAAATGATTGCAGCCAGCTATAGGTAAGGCCATATCAAAGGGAAGAGCTCAGAGCAGCAGCAGTCAAGGCAGTCCTTATATTCTTCCAGGAGCAGACAGGCTGACCAGATCAGCATGGTCCTCCAGCTCACCGAGCCATGCTGGTGCCCCACACCAATCCTCCATGGAGGTTCTCATGGGCCATTTCCTGTGAGAAATTTCTGCACAGTGAAATTCCTGGTAAGACCTTTTTTCCTGCCTACATGCAGACCCTGGTAAAGCAATGAAGCTTGAAGCTGGAGCCGTCACAGGACTGACTCAGGCATCGCAGCTGCAGCAGTAGTGCCAGCAGTGTGGATGAGGAACAGGATCAGTGGTGGGGTGGGTGAAGGGAGGAGTCAGGGAACGTGTTTTACAAGAGTTACACAACCCTGCACCTGGTACAGGGGTTTTTGGCTCCCCGATGGGTGCCCCAAGATTTTAATAAGGAGGAGGAAACATGCACGTTGGTACCACTGTGAATCTTCCCTTTCCTGGCTAAAATAATCTGTAAATTAGATCCAAGGGGAAAATGTTAAGATAGAGGTGGAGGTAGGTATCCCACGAGAATAAGAGCAAACCTGCAGGGTAGGAGGGGAAACCAGTTGCCCACATGAGAAGGGACCTTCTGGGCCACCATGTGCAGTGTGTGGATACAGCAGGTACCCTGCTGCGCAATCCTTTTCCTAAGTGCTACCACGGGGTTTCACTCCCCCTGTACTGACTTGGATGCTGCTCTAGACCTCAGTGCTTGGAGGGTCAGAAACCTCACCATGAGTTACTGCTGGCCAGCTCGTCTCCCTGGCTTTGTAGAAGCTCAGGAAAGGGGAAATGAAGGAGAGGCCAACTCACACCGATGTCCAGAGCACTGCACGTGCATCGGCCCCTCTCTAAGGAAAACCTCCCGCGCCACACTGGTGCAGAGGGACAGCTCTGCTGGCTGCGGCAAGCCACGCTGTGCCTGGGCAGCTCAAGAAGTCACACCAGCTCTGGTACAACCAGTTTTCCTCCCAGCTTAGCCTTTCCTGTGCACCTCGTTCATCTGGTAACTTCAGCCTTTTCTGCCAGGCAGTTTTGGTCATATGACCTCTTCACTTCTGTTTTTGTGTTCCCAAAAAAACGTGAATCAGCCCCTCGGAGCCCGCTGCTGCC
The DNA here is from genome assembly GCA_035590215.1 of Microhierax caerulescens. Taxonomy (NCBI): domain Eukaryota; kingdom Metazoa; phylum Chordata; class Aves; order Falconiformes; family Falconidae; genus Microhierax; species Microhierax caerulescens. Next base: position 296,754 of record JAVJGJ010000042.1, on the reverse strand, counting down.
TGCCACTGGCAAGCCCCCTGTGTGCCTGGGAGGCAGGAACCATGCTGCCTGCAAAGAGAGGACTCGGGGCTTTGATGTCCGTCACCCGGCAGTTGGTGACAAATGTCTTGAGGAGGTGCGTGCCCATGCCACGCTGAAGACGCCAGAGCTGGAGCACAGCCCAGCTGGGGCTGGCACTGCGCGGGCTCCTGCAGGCAGCACAGATGCTGCCACATTACCCCAGGCTCCCCTGGCTGCCTGTCGTCACCCGCTGCCTGTCATCTTCTGCTTTGATTGGGTGCTCTTCGGGATATCTGTGTGGGATTTGTACAGCGTGGAGAGCAACGTGACCCTGGCCCGTGACTGTGGCTTCCTGGTGCTGCCACAACACAAATAATAAATAATAATTATGCTGGGCTCAGAGCAGTTGACATAGGAGTGGCTTGGCTGGGATCACCATCCCATCCAGCCTGGCATGGGCCTCACTTGCCTGTGAAGTAGGACGAGAGGGAGGAGGACAGAAGAGGAAATCCACGGCAAACACTCACCTTCTTCCTCCTGTGTAGGAGGGAGCACGCAGAGCGAGAGTCAACGCACCAGCTAATTTTTCTTCTGATACAACGCCAATTGCTGCACAGGAGCTGCTCCTGGGATGAATTTGGCCCAGTGTTTACATGAATTATTATTATTCATTAAGATTATCTTGTGGTTAAAACACAGGAGCGGGAAGCGAGCGATATGTTCCTGGCTCTGCCACTGACTCTGAGCATGGCCCTGGGCAACTCACTTTCCCCCATTCCTTTCCGGAAATGTATTTTCAAGTGAACAAACACTAGCATTGAAATGAGGGAAAATGACACAGATTACGAAAATCTGCATAAATACCTGATCGACATCCAAGTCCTACCGAGAAACAACAAAACAATGATCTCAAAGTTCAGCGAGAGCTGCTTTTGTTTCTTTTATTTGCTAATATATTTGTGAATAGGGCTTGGTTTAAATGTTACAGCAATTGCTGGGGGCCTAAATTTTCAGCTCATTCATATTTTGTCAGAGAGACTGTGGAAAAGGAATGGGCATGGATAATCACAAGCTAGAAGCTTTCCCATCCAGAAAATCAGAGAAATAGGGCTAAAATTACTAAACAAGCAAAGGAGAAAAAGCAGTGCAATGAAAAGAGAAGATGCAATGAAAATATTAGATCCCTTGTTGTGGTCTGGCTACTTCACACCATTCATGCGGCCCAGTGAGCTACTGCCAAAGAATCCTGCTTTAGGGGGAAACCCTCCCGGCTCTGAAGCTGGCGGGGGGCCCCAGCCCTGTGCACCCCATCCTGCCGGTGCTCTGCTCCTCGTGTGACAAACGCCGGGGCAGTGCTGTGGCTCTGCTCCAGCCTGGGCGAGTAAAGAGGATTACAGCTGGCTCCTGGATGGGGTTCCCTGTGCAAAGCAGCGCTCAGGCTCAGGGGTGCTGATCTGCTGCTTCACTGGGGGATGAAAGGAGCTTGTTTCTACTGTTCCAAATCTGACAACTTTTACATCAAATAAAGGGCATGGGTTGCCTTTCAAAGAAGAAGGAAAAAAAACCCCAAACCCAACTATTTTAATTGACTCTCCCTTAGGGAAGGGAGGAGAAATGATGCAATTATATGAGGGAGGTGGGGAGAGGGGTGAACGGGATCCAGTTTTGTGAACCAAAGTTGAGGATGTCCTCAGACTTCCTACTCCATGGGCTTAATGCAGCTCTAGGAGAAGGGTGCACCCTTAGCAACTTTCCCCAACGTGATTTATGGTGATCCCTCCAAAAGCCCTGTACTGCTTTCAGCATATTTTCTTGCTCAGCCAGGGCATCCTTTAATTATCCTGTTTGTAAATTTGCAATTAATTAATTAGCTTGTGTCTGAAAGGGCTTAGAAAATGTAAGTGGCTGACTATTGTTAATGTCAAGTTCAATTATTATCATTAAATATTTATCTAGCATTGTAACTAGTGGCTGGCATTTTAGAGAGATTAAGAAAGATACTGTTCCTGCCTGGAAGGCCTTGTCATCCAAATTAGACAAAGAGAGAACATGGAGATTGACAAAAGAAAAGGACTGAGATGGAAAGGATTGAGACACCATAAATAAAGGTACTTGTGAGTCATATTGTAAACAAATACCTCTAATCAGAAGGATGAAGAGAAGCAGGAGAAGAGCAGGGACACCAGTTAAGATTAGACCTGTCAAAAATGCTTTTTACTTTTCAGTAAACAAGGCAGCGGTGTGAGGACCTCCCTCTGAAGCTCGGGTATCTGGCACTGCTTCTTTGAGGGACATTTTTAAACACGGCTGCACTCAGGGCAGGACATTCTGCCCCTAACTCCCCGCAGGTGAACGCAGCACCACAAACCCTCCCCACCCCTTTGCTCCAGACCTGGCTGGACGCGGGAGAGCAGCGATGGCCCCACAGCTGCCTCTGCCCCACGGAGACACTGAGGCTTTGCAGCAGAAGTGCTCGATATGCAGAAGGGCACAAGGATTTTTGCTGACCACTGCCAGACTAGCAGAGACTGTGCTTGGCACTTTCAGGGAAGGGCATATTTGTCCCTGTGGAGCTGGAGTACAATGCCAGCCCTTCCCTCTCCCCCACACCACGCACCACTGCCTGCCCTCGTTCCTGGCCTGGCTCCAGTCACAGCTGGAAGCTCTGGGCAGGAGGAAGGCAGCTCTTGAACCTCAATCAAGCTGGCCAGGCCCTGCCAGCATGGGGAGGTTTGGTAATGGGAATGCCCACCGAGGGTGGGGTGCATCCCTCCCCCTGCCCACCTGGTTCTTCTGCTGGGGAGGATGCTGTGTGCCCGCCACCCCGGCGAGCCAGGGCTGCTGCTGCGCGTGGAGAACACTCCCTGGGTGACACGCTGCCTCTGGGACGTCCTTGCCCAATGATGCTGTGGTGAATGAAAAACAAACAAGAACCCTGTGCTCTTTATTGCATGTTATGGGGTGACATGGCTAGAAAAATATAGGAGAGAAATTTGCCAAGACGGGCACGGGAGCGAGCAACAGAGGAGTTGGTTTCCTCTAAGTGTTCACTCTTTGGCCTTGCACAAATCTCAGTAATATCCATTTCTCTTTCTTTAAAACTGGAAAATAACAGCACTGCTCCTCTGGGCACTGACTGCTGCTCTGTTTGGGCCTTGGTCTTGCTTCACCTCTCAGTGATACTGCAGAAATCACACAAATCTGTTCTGTGCTACACGTGCATGCACTCACAAATTCTGTAATTAGTGCTTAAGACTTGATTCAAACAGGGCCTTAGTGACTTATTCCCAAGAGTAAGGGATCTTCCCAGCCTTAGGAGTTTCTACCCATATGGGACAAATAAAGCTGGGTGGAGAATAACCTTTGATTTTCTAGTCTTTGCTTTGGATGTCAGCATTAAATGACCCGGAGTGCTGAGAAATCGCACTAAGCGATAAGAAACATTAAGGTAAAATGGGTTATAATAATCTTTAATGGTTATCTGATGCTTTATAATTCCAAAGAACTAATCAGACATTAATTAATTCTTATAATGGTCATCTAAATCTTATCTTCTCTCTGGAGATGGGGAAGCTGACAGGTGTGCCTTGCCCAGGGCTGCAGAGTCCTGCAAAAGCAAGGTCAGCACTACAGCCTGAGGACTCCTGCCTTCAAAACCAGCTTCTGCTCCCACCATATCCCAGTTCTGGTCCCTGCCCACGTCCACAATGCAATGACCTGGATTTCTGAGGCACCTCAGGCTGGAGGAACGGGCATGTCGAAATCCAGGGGAAGCACTGTTTACTGGAAGCCAGCCTCCACATGCATGCCACATGGTCGCATGTGGCAGCCTGGTCAGATGTGACACATGGTCTACAAGGTCATTAAAACCCCAGCCTCTGACCAGCTCAGCCAGCCATCAGATGGAAGGAATGCAGCAGGCATCTGGGGCTGAGCAGTGATCACCAGCATCCCCAAAGTGGGATGACCCCTCTGGATTTAGGGACAAAGGGAAAAAAAAACAACCCTCAAAATGGGCAAAACAGGCGCACGGCGTCTGCTGCCAGCAAGTTCTTGCAGGGCTCCTCCTGCCCCACCACTGCCCACATGAGGATCAGAGGATGGCATTTCCTTAAATACTTTCTGCGTTCTGGGGGAGATCCAAATCTCAGTAAACCAACAGCCTGGCAAGGCTCCACGTGTTTGCATCTCACTGCACCAGAGCTGGCCCAGGACTCCAGTGGGCTTAAATATGGGTTAGCTGGCTCCTTGGCTCACACTGATGCCTTTAAAGCTCATTCAGATCTCTCTCTAGCATGCTACAGTCCCAGCAGCGACTACAGTATGGACCTTCCTGCAGATAGTAAATGTGATCACACAGAACCTAGCTGTGTCTCTGCGGTTTTCTCCCACTACCAGGCCTGTCGACATGGAGCCACTCTGGAAAATTAATTCAAATTAATTAAAAGTATGAATTTAAAGTTGATCAGTTAAAGCCCGTTAAACTCATGATTCAGATTTCAGAGTTAAAATGGTTTTAATTTAATCTAGTTCAACACACTCTCGAAGTAAATTAAACTAAACCACATTAAAGCTATTTTAATTCTCAATAAGCATGTTTAATGTGGTTTAATTTATCCACTTTCAAAGTGAATGCAGATTAACCTTCCTGAATGTCCCCAGGTAGACAAACCCTGCTATAGGAAGCAAAGACGCAATTTAAGTCCACCAACAAAACCGATCAAGAGTTTTGATCTGGACTGGGACCAAGCCCTAATTTAACAGTCTCTCCCAGCAGAGCCAGGTAAGTCCACACTGCAATTTCAGGTCCAGCAGCAGTGCCACACAGTAGTGCGGTAACTGTAGCCCAGCCAGCAAGGCTAAGGCAGGCTGCAGGCTTCAGCGGAGATGCACAGGCTGCTGGGGTCCCTTGGGCTCTTGGGCTGAGCTGTGCTGCCGTGTTCTCCCGGTGGGTTTTGCTCCCGGGGCAGCACAGGTACCTGCCATGCCCATCCTAAGCTGCCGTGGTGGTGGAAGCATCCCTGCAAGGACAGCCGAGATGCTGTGATGCCATCTACAGGGAATAATTCAGTTCGGCACAAGGTCCATGGGGCCAGATCCTGCTCAGCTCCCTGGCAGCCAGGGCCAAGTGCTCCCAAGGAGCCCAGCACCTGACACTTTGACGCTGAGCTCACTAGGAAGCTCAGGCCTTTGTACAGCTGCTTAAGAAAGGAGCTCTTTGAAAATGCAGAGCCTGGGGGTGATGGATGTTGAGCTCTCCTAGAAATCCAGACCTCAGACTGGTTCAAAGAGATCAGACAGGCAGCCCTGAACACTTCCAAGAGCACTGAAGTCTTCTAGGACATTTTTCCAGTGTGCTCCATTCCTTCTAAAAACATCAGTCATTTTATTCCCTATGATCCATGGCCGTTCTACTGAGCCAGGAACCACACAAATGCCAGCTATATTTCTGATGTGAAACCTCTTCCATGGTTTGCTCTGACATCTGGGTCGTGAGGAATCAGCTCCCAATACCTATGAGGAAGGCGAGGGACCAGAGGGCACCGTTCCCTCCCCAGATCTCTGCTCAGTCAGCACCACGGACACTACAGGGTCCTGCAACTGGAAGCAGCGTGGCTGAGGGCTTGGGAAGCCAAGTCTGGGGGTTAGTCCCTCTTAACATTCACACTGGGCTTAGCGCCAAGGCGCTTTCTATGCACGTGAGATTCATGGTGATTTTGTGCCAGTGTATACTTAACCCTACACATAAATAATAGCTCTGCATTCAGTAGGTAATGCCATTAATTGCCCTCACATTACCTTTCCCTTTCAGGCTGCACAGAAGGAATCCCAGAAGGGGAACGTCAGCCTTGTGTCAGTGCAGAATTTGAGCTATCCCCTCAGCTGCACAGTTTCTGACCTGAACAGGAGCTCTGGTAGTTATAACTTCACAGATGTTAGCCAGCTACAGGCTTCTCACCCTGCATTGGCTTTCACAGTGTGTGGATGCATGCTAGCTTGAACCTTGCCTCTAATCGGGTCCCATCCCATATAAACCCTCCTTGCAGGGGTGCAGTGAGCCTACACAGATCATATATTTCTTTACATACATATATAATTTCTGCTACATGCCTCCCCCTACCCTAGACCTGCAGCTTGGACTTTACATTACTTTAGGCACCCAGCGCTTCTCTCCCAAGCCTCTCCTTATCCCAGTCCATCCCACAAGGGAGCAGGGAGAAGTTCCCTCCATGGTCTTTTCCTTGGCTACTCGGAGATTGCAGCACCAAGAATCTCACAGCCACCCTGTACCTCCAGCGTCTGGGAAATCCATTACAGCCCCCAAAGCACGGACCTCTCCACCTGACTCAGCCCCAGTGGCTGCAAGTCTGCCCACCAGAACAAGGAGGATAGGAGGAAGAGGTAGCCCAGGGTATCTGCTCTTGGGGCTTCAATGAGGCTGCATTTGTGGGCTGCCGAGTAATTAGGAGAGAAGATCTTTATCAGCTGGGATCTGGGGCTGGCTGGCAGTTCCTGTTGTTGATATTGTGGCAGAGTGGTTAAGGGTAGGTGAGAGGAGAGAGAAAAACAAGCCTGATTCCTGTAGACTTTGCTGGAGGGTCCTTTCACCTTCTCATCAGTCCCCTAGACTGACTACGAGCCCACGGGATCCAGCAGCCAGGCAAGGCTCAGCTCTCACCCTCCGCAGTTTTGGCATCAGGAAAGTGTCTCCTTGCACCCCCTTGGGAGTACACAGTCCTGGGTCCCCCTCCTCCAGACTGGGAAAGCAGCATTGCACCAGGATGTGTCACTGACCTGGAGAGATACACCAACGCATAGGTGTCACGAGAGACACGTGGATCAGGACACACACGCAGAGACACATGGCTCTGAGCAGCGGCCAAAGCCGTGTGCTACAAACCCAGCAGGAGCACAGCACAGGGGGAGGCACACATACAGCACAGAGAGCGAATCCAGATTTTGCAGCTGAACGTGCTGTTACCCCATGCATTATGCTAAAACCAGTCGTTTGACTCCCAGCTTTACTCCTTCCCTACTCCTGAGAACCTCTCCCAGCTCCCCACTGCAAGCCACCGGGCTGAGCCAGGGACGAGAGCAGGGGCTACCAGTTTAGGCGATATCCTGGGCCTAATCCAGCACTTCCCAGGGCTCCCCTGCCCAGACCCTGGAGTGGCTTCTGCCTTTAGCTCACATTCACTCCTGGCCTCCCCAGTCCTCCCTGTGCAACATCATCTGCTCCACTGCCCACTGCCAAGCACAGACCTGCCTGTGCCAGCCTCCATTTGTGGTGCAGTACCTGCTTTGCTCTTAATGCTGTCTTACTCCCATCTTACCTCTTCTCCTCCTCTCCCAGACAGGGTGATAGAACCATAGGAGAGCTGAGATCTCCCAGCTGCTGTCAGTAGGTGGGTGATTATGATGGAAACGACACGCTGCTTTCTGTCCCCATTTCCCTATCTGGAGAATGGAAACCACGTGCGAGGGCTGGGGCGTGTTGTTGTTCTTTGCTCTGCCTCTTTACAGGATGGTGCCCAGACCCCAGCAGTCCTTCAGCCCTCCACCACACAGGCTTTAATATCACCCAAACCATTTGTTATAGTCATTCCTTGTCCCCTCCTAGCCTCAGCAATGCCACTGGTCACATTGCTGCATGGTACCCCAGCAAACCTTCACCCTGCTAGGAACCCATCCAGCTGCTCTGCTGCCCGCTCCGAGCTGTGCAAGCACCTTGCATCCACAAGCACCTTTCGTCCACCCTGGCCTGGGGGAGCTGACATGCTGCTCTTCATTCCAGCAGGATGAAGAGTCTTGCATGTTTCCATGGCTTGACCTTGCATCACCATCAGGGAATTTCTCTCGGGCACTTTGCTGGGGGCAGTAAATCAACCCCTGGCAGTAACCTGATATATGTTACATTTCATACCTTTCTACCTACAAGGCCAGCCTGCCCAGCAAGGTGTGCTGCCGATGCAGTCACATAGAAACTACCTTTCTCTTGTGCACAAACCAGCCCTAAATGAGTGCAGAAACAGCCTGGCATGAAAGGGACTGGTTCTGCACAGCGCTGCGCACCCCCGGGCTCCAGCACTGGCTGGAAATGCTCTGTCAGCACTTGTGAACCTGGGGCTTGCCAGGAGTCCCAGCAAACTCCACCTCTGAGCCTCATCTCTCTGGTAATAACAAGGAGAGGATGGCCAGGCTCCTCCCAGACACCAGCTTGGGGTTCAGTGTCTCTTTCTCCTGCACACTCTCCCACCGATCTGCCGGAGACGTGGTCTACCTGGGAGGGCTGCGGCAGGGGAGAGGGGCCCTGGGCTCCGGCTGGCTCCAAAGAGGAGCCTGCCCCGGCACTCGCAGGGAGGCAAGAGCCAGATCAGCTGCATTCCAGGGCACGAGATGCCCTGTGAAGTGGGAAGGCCCCAGGCCAGACCACTCCTAAATCCTGAAGGTGCCAGAGTGGTGTGGGTTGGAAGAACAGGTCGGGGCTGCCGCCCGAATGGGAGCACAGGGACGGTCTGTTTGTGCAAGGTTGCACAGAACAGCCAGCTCCGAGGTTGAGAAAGAGGAGAGGGTGTGAGGGAGAAGGCGAGGAGAGCAGAGGGACCTGGGGTGGAGGAGCTCCTCCCTCAGATGTCACCTCTGCACCCGAACCGTCCCCTGAGAGTGCAGAGCTGGGATGAACCACAGGGACTCAGGGGAAGAAGGACGAGTGATGCAAAGGGCTCGTGTGTTTGGTACTTGTGTGCTCTGAGCCACGCGGGCACTAGCTGGGAGGCACGGTGTGGTGCTAACACAGGGCTAAGCCCAGGCTAGCTGGCCTGGGCACATTTATTCTGTCTTGGTACCACACTAATCCACCTACCTGGCTTTGGGATTGAAGTGACTTTGTGTTTGGGACGCTTAGAGCCTTGGAGGAAAGACCAAGTAGGTGTGACATGGCAGAGAAATGGCTTTCAGATGGGGTGGAAGAGGACAGGTTTGGTACCAGGACTGATCCCAGCTCTGATCCCATTCCCCAGTCCTAAAAGCTGAGCTGCCACAGGGTATTCTGCAGACTCCTGGCTCCTGGACAGGGAGAGCTCCTCGGCTGTCTCTGTGTAGGATGCACAGATGGACCAAGAGCTGGGGAGGATAAATGGCCCCTCCTTGAGCCTTGGAAGCAGGATGTAGCCCTAGCTGCACCTTCCCGCCGGGGGGGTTAGCCTCACCCTCCCCACAGCCGCAGAGCCCCAGCGTGCCCCAGCCCAGCACCCTGCATCCCAGCCCCGTGTGCTTGCCTGACATAATTGCCCAACCACACAGTCATACCACTGCACGATCCCCAGCAGCCGGCATCTCACCGCACCATCGCACACGCGTGCACACAAATATTTACGGAGAAGATTCACGTTTCTTTACCAACAAACTTGAAAGCATTAAAAAAAAAAAAAAAAAAAAAAAGGCACCAATAAAATGATACCTTCCAGCAAAATCACAGTGTCTGGGAGCGATGCTGCTCTTGCTCCCTTCTGGCCTGAGTGGTTAGCCAATTCCTGGTGCCTTGCCAGGGTGTTTCCGTTAGAAGGGGAAACTGATTACGTGAGTCAGGTGTTTCTTTGGTGCAATCTGGTTATTTACAGAGCTCCCAGAGAAGCAGCTGCCTCTTTCAGGCACTCATATCTACTTTTTCAGGTGTGCTATGCCCTCAAAATACATCTTTCCCTTGCTCTCTCCCTTGCCCAAATGGACACAATCGTATCTGTCATTGCTGTATATTCAAGCATAATCTGACCAGCCATGCCAGGAGGCTACCAGTTTAAGCCCTGGGGCATCCTACTATTTCAGCTGTTACTGTCTGAAGTGGCAATTAGTAATTTCTTCCATTATCTTTGAATACACGATGGCCAGAAGCCCCCTCCACTTTTCTACATAGCAGTCCATGTATGGGATTCATCTGTTTGCTGGCTGAACAAAAAGGAAAAATGTTCTATGCTGGATCATAACCTTCACCTAAAGTTATTTTATTGTCTTTTTCACCTTGAAAAAAACCCAGATTAATTTGAAATCAAAACACTGCTTTGAACCCCCAAAATTTAATTTCATTTCTGATCTTTTTGAAACAAAGCAAACATCTGAACTTCCTCCAGATTTTCCCTCCTGCCTTCTCCAAACTAAACTGCCAAATTCAATCCAAATTCATGAGTAGTTTTGGTCTCTCTTTTGATCATCATGCCCTGAAACATAATTCCTGGTGCATTTCCTTTCACCAAAAAGGCCTTTGTTCAGTTCTTGAAAAAACATTTCTGCCTATTCCAGAGATCACAACGTTACCAACAGCATCTCCCAGCACGACAGCACTCTGCACTATGCTCTGCTCTGGCACACAGCCCGCTGCAGAGAGCTGGCACAGACCATCGTGCCCAGTACCTGGAGCCTTCTCCTATAGCCAGACAACTGCAGCACGCTCACCCTACAGGTATACCCCACCATTCTGGCAAGCAAACAACAGGGGTCTTATGTCTATTCATCTGGCCCAAGCAAAACTGAGCAAAGTCAGCTGCTTCGACACCGAGTACCGAAATTAATGGAAGACCCCACAGATTTAGGAAAGCGGCAGATTCTGCACAGCTCGCTACAGATCCCATGACCTGGTTTGGATTGCCTCTGGAGTGCTGAGATCCCAAAGCTATCCAGAGCAGCTGGGTGGCCCTTATAAAGAAGATATAACAGGAAATCTCAAAATGGTGGCAGTATGAATCTTAAAGTTGTTGCCACATCTTCTGGAAGTAGCATGATGCCCCAGAGGTGTCAGTTCTACTCTGGGCATCACAGGGGAAGTCCCCAACTTTTTAAGTCCTCTCCTCAGCACCATGCTGAAATCATTCTTCAAAGGAGCTTCTTTCTTCTTGGAGTATAAAGTCATTGTACCTGCACGGCACATTCTCTGCCCTGACTCTGGGAGTAGTTGCAAGCTAAATTGCAAACTGAGTTTGATTGATCTACATCCATGAGGAAACACATGACACAGGGTTTTGAAAGAAGCTTGATAAAGGGTTTTGATCATGCCTATCTCTAGACTGAGGTCTCTTCTCTGACAGATCCTCCCATGGAAGACACAGAGAAGACTTACAGGGAATTTAACAAAGATAGGGAGACAACACTAGGGTGATATTCCCCAGGAAAATAATTTAAGATTTGGTGTGCAGTGGAGATCCCAAGTATTTTGTGAAGTTTAAGAAGCCCGCTGCATTTTAAGATGTGTCAGAAATCAGGAAAATCGTACTCAGTCTCATCTTCTCTGGGGCTCCAGTGCCTCCTAATGAGCCCTGTGCATTGTCTTCATTTTAGTGTTCTTGGTTAATCTTTATCTCTAGCCATGCTTCATTATTATTTATATTAGGATAGCGCCTGGGGGCCTTCACCCAGCTCCAAGCCCCACTGCGCTGAGCACTGCACAGACATGCTTGCAGAGAGAGCCCAGCCCTGCAAGGCTTCCAGTCTCACTAGACAAAGGAAATATTATTATCCCCATCACTTTGAGGAGCACTCCAGAAAGACTTGGGGAAAGTGCCCAGGGTCACAGAGGGCTTCCACCTCCAGCCTATGCTCTATTGCCTTGAGCTAAGTTCCCAAAGTGGCCAAATCTGTCATGACTTTGTTGCATTGAATAGATGCCACAAGCTAAAAGGAGGTCCTCTGTCTCCTGCTCCGCAATGTGGAGTCCTGCCAGACTGCTCTTTGTCCAAGCACCCCATCCAAAGCCTGCTAAAGGCACTGAGACTTTCCATGAGCTCAGTTAACACCGGATCAGGACTCTTTGATATTTTGTGACTCAGTTTCCCTGCCACCATGAAGCTGGGATCACGTGCAAAGCACAAGCATTGGTTTTGCTGGTGCTGGCACGGGCAGGGATGAGATCACCCAAGAATGTCCTGGGAAGAAGAGGACTACTCTGGGATGTCTTCATCCTCAGGAGGAAGGAAGTGGAGGGGGTATAAATCACCACAGCTTCACCTTATCAGAAATCAAAATCTCTGCAGCTGATCCAAGCCCAGACTGCCGTGGGCATCCCTATTGCCTTTCCTGTCAGTTCCCTTGTTGTTAGAAAGGCAAGTACAGAACAGCACATGCAAACAACCCAATTAGGATTGTATGTGCTAATAAGGGTTTCGGCACCATGCAGCTTTAATATGCAGTGATCAGAGAATTTTCCCTGGCTCCTCTCCCCAAAGAGTTATTTGCTTAGGCTGCCTTACTCAGTTGCCTGGGAGCTCTCAGCACCTTGCGCTCACTCCAGAAACATCCTCCACCCCAGCAAGGCCACCTATTGAGGTTCTCCCTACCACGTACGCTCCACCAAGCAGGAATGAAAACATTGCTCCAGACAGAGTCTGAACTGCACCCTCTACCTGGATCCCCTTATCTTGTCTCAGAGTCTGGGAGGTTCATTTCCCAAAGGGGCTCCCTCCAACATGCCCCCAGACATGTCAGCAGCTGGCACTTCACGCCTGTTGGCACCATCTCTGGCAAGATCTGAACTGGCAGTGGCAAGTTGGCATAGCAGGATCATGCACCAGCCACGCTTTTTACAACAGTCCTTAGCACATGTGGGTCTGAGCTTTCCATCCAACTTACATATTGCTTTACATGCAGAGGCCAGAATGACTTCCAGGTGGGGAAACTGAGGCCCAGAGCAAGGAACAAATATTGTGACAGTATTGCCTAGTTGTTACAGCACAGCACTCAGTGTAGGCTTCAGCTTTGCCACTGCCATTTGTGTGTCCCTGAGTGTGTCACTTCACCCTTTGCAATTCTTTGGCTTCTCAGAGTCACTTTGAAGCCTGTTCAATGGGTGGTGGTGTGTTAGAGCTGAGATGGATGTGAGGGACCTTGTCCTGGTCACATCCCATCCCCGTGCCTCAGCTGCACTACAGCCAGATTCTTTGATGCTCAGGTCACAAATAGGCACACAATTAAGAGGGACTTTGTCCCTCTGGTTCCTGGGAGCAGACTGGCAAAGTCAAAGTAATCCTCCCCATTTCCAGGCATCACTCATTCCCAGCACTGAGATGGTTCTGGGCCATGCAAGGCAGAGGCAGAAACTATATTTTCTCAAGGCTTTTGATAAGAGAAAGCAGAAGGGAAGGGGACGGAGGCCACTGGACTCCAGAATAGTGAACTTCATGGTCATTTCTTACCAGTTTGGGATTTGGAGCAATTGTCATCAGGGGACTGCTGCTACCACTAAGACAATTACAGACAGGCCACATGGCAACATGAGTGAGCCCCAGGGCTAGCCCCAGGAGAGCCACAAAGGGTCACAGCACCATCTTCTGCCCACCCCAGCAGCAGTGGCTGACACAGGGTGGTGGTTGCCCTGCTACAGCTCAGGGATCTTGGTACGTCCTTGGCCCTCTCAGAAATAAGCAGAAGGATGCTCTGCAGAAACCCTTTAGATGCAAAAAGTTATATTAGGCTCCCACTCACAACGGAGGTGGTACCTGCAGAATTGACTGCCTGCCTTCTGCCAAATAATGTAATGCGCTCTGTTTTCCCCAGGGACCTAATTAGCTGTGTCCAAGCTGGCCTGCAAACCCCATGCACCCCCCATCAGCTGTGCACCTCCTCCTTCTGTCACCCACCCACCCCAGCAGATGAGGCAGGAGCCAGCTGAATGACACAGCCATGTGGCATCATGCCCTGTGTACTTTTAA
>JAVJGJ010000042.1:223717-278283 GCA_035590215.1 Microhierax caerulescens | reverse complement strand
TCCCCAGCTACTCATGCTGGCTCCTGTTCATTTATTCAATGAACGATCCCTTTGACCAAAGTCTTTATCAGTTTTACTGGCAGCTTACAGCATTCCCTGCCAGGAACAGAGGCACAGAAAACCTGCCTGAGGCTCCAGGGTTTTAGGAATCCCATCTTTGCTGCCTTATGGAAGCCAGCAGTCCCTGCCCAGAATGGTGCTGGGGTTGGGAAAAATTCATGTGTAGAAACCATGAATCTGAAGCTGCCTCAAAGAAGATAGCTGTTGGGTACTAGACACATCTCCTCCCAGGCTCAGCACTCTTCACGGCAGAAGTTATTGGTTCGATGTAACCCTCAAGGTCAAAGTGGGTCATGAACTTTTCCAAGAGGTGACTCACGGAGTCTTCTGCTACTGTGGGAAATGCTGGGGCAATTTTTCAGCTCAAGTGATGGCAGTTTATGCTTCTAGTGAGTAAGATCCCAGCTGCGGTTGCCTGCTGATGAAGCCTGCATGCAGGTGGCACCCCAGCAAACCTGCCCATCACCGACCGCTGGCGAGCAGCTCCACAGGGTCACGGCAGTCTTGAGGAACGGGGAGACAATGCTGACAGGAGCTGCACGATGGGCAAGTGTAAGGAGGAGAGAAAGAAAATCATTCACAATCAAATCACAGGAGGAGGCCACGCATCACGCTAGCTTGGAGCAGAAGAGAAAGACTAAGATCTGGAAAGGGTTAATTCCATCCAGGTAAGCTCTTCCAGAGCTGCATATTATGAGGCACATCCCATCTTAACCGCAGACATCTTCAAATCCTTGACGGAAAGCTCTCCGTGCAAAGTCAGACTTGTTGCGAGGGAGCTGCCGGCTCGGAGCAGCCCCGTGTCACCTGTCAGCCCCGGAGCCGCCCCCAGGGTCGGGAGCTCGAGTTACGGAGGGAACCGGCTGCCGGGGCTGGCGACAGCCCGGGCGCGGGGCACGGCGCATTCCTGCCGGCTGGAAACCGCCGCTCGGGCTTTGATCTCGGGGCTCCGTCTGCACCACAGGGAGACAATGCAGAAGGCCCCTGGGGAGCGGGCGGGGGGAGGTGGACTTGACAAGACATTCCCTAAACCAACCTTCTCTTCAGGTCCCAGAATCAAAGGGGATGAGGGGGCGGGCATGGCACCGAGGATGAAAGCCGAAACGGAGCCTGGCAGAGGGGAAGATACCACAAAGAGCCGATCTGGGCCTCCTTCTAAGGCAGGGAAGGCTCCAGCAACACAGGGCCAGATGGCTAAAGAGAATGGGAATGAGCCTGGAGATGTTTCTTCTCTTCCCTGGTCTGAATGCCAGCCAGGACAATAGGAAATCAGTGCTGGCCATGGCTTGCTAGCCATGTGCTTACGGGAGCTAAGAACGTCCTCGCTGGCAGGTTCCCTGGTTAGCCCAGGGGTTGGATGGGTGTGGAGACTGAACTCAACTCCTGGCAGCCTTGTGTGAAGCCAAGGAGAGGATGGCCATGGAAAGGAACCCCACTGCAGGCACATTTTGGCATGCAAAAGTGGCAAATCTGGAGTCACGGCTCTGCCATGGGTGGGTAAGTGATGGAAAAGTTAAGAAACCACAGGAAAGCCAGGGGACAACATTTCTTGGGAATGCTCATCTGTTAAGAAATCTACCTTTGGCATCTGGTGAAGACTCGAGGAGATGGGGTCAAAGGGGGGCAGATGGGGATTATCAAACTTTTAAGATTTGCTCAAATAATGATTACCGCTATGCGGTTGTCAATGCCTTGTCTCTGCCTGTCCCTTTAATCTCCTGTCTGGAGGAGGTGGCCACTTTTCTGTTGGAGCACCTCTCCTTCGGCCACCAGGCACTGCCAAGAAGACGCCACTGAACTGGGCTGCCTTGTGTCACTGTACAGTGTGACTGAACATGGTAAACATCACTAAAGCTTTTCTGCCTTCCAGATGTCTAAGACTAGGCTGAACCTCTCAGCTCCCTGCCTCCTTTGTGCCCCAGAGTTATTGAAATACAGAATCTAGAACTGGCAGAAAAAAATATTTATCTCCACGCAGAAAACTTGCAAAGCAAAACTTAACCGAAACAGAACAATTTTCAGAAAGTTTCATTCTTCCTCCACCCGAGTTTTCAGCTACAGGAACTTTAATTAGGATGGCCACCTTGGAAACCTGAAGCTTCCATAGGCCATTTCCCCAAGTCTTTAACTTTTTTCTCACTACTGTATGGACATTTCCCAGTACAACTCACTACCTGAAGGGTTACAACAATATCTAGATGAGTTACCTGACTGGAGCCCGACCACACATAGCATCAGGGATACAAGGGAAGATGCAGTCCATTTCCCCAAGGAATGCATGACAGAAAGGGATGCAGTGCATAAACAGAAGGTTGGGAAACTGAGGCAGGGAAAAGCTTGACAACTTGTCTAAAACTGCACTGAGAACTGTGGCAGGAGAGCAGGTTTTCTGAAATCTAGGCCAAGACTTTAACCACAGGGTCATCCCTCCTTCTGTATAGCACTGAACCTTCATTCAACCTTCAGAACAGTTCTCATATATTTATATAAATATATATGTACACACCTGAGACATTATTGCTTGGGAATCTTCAGGCCCTGGGCCCTATCCCCACCCCACTCATTAAACCTCCTTTTTTCCTTCCTCACATTCATAAGGAATGTCCCCTCCAGCAGGGAGGATCGGCCTTGGCTCCCTCCACATCCCAGTGCTGCTCCTTCCCTCTGCCCACGGGGCTGCCAAGAACAACACATGGTGCTCCCCATCACCGGGGACACTGCTGCTCTGGTGATCCCAGCCCTTACCCCATCCCAGGCAGAAGCACAGATCCCCTGGGAATTTCTTCCCCTGCCACTGTCCCCTTGGGCCACTGATTCCTGCCCTTGGCCACCAGCAGAACCCGACTCTCTCATGTTGTTGCATGAACAAGGGTGGTCTAGATGCAGGGGATGCTGCATATTTGGGAAGGGAACAGCTGGAGTGTTGGAATGGGGCTCAGGGATGTGACTGTGCTCCCTGGCTCTGTCACTGGCTTCCTGCACAGCCTTGAGCAAACTCATTTGCCTTCTTTCTGCTTTGTTTGCATATCAGTAATGTGAGAGAACAGCGTTCCCACATCTCATGTCCATTCTGATTTCTCTGCTTAAACCTTCCAGGTTTGGGACCATCCCTCCCTGGTCTCCAGCACTTTGCACAGGAGGGTCCAACTCCAATTTCTAATACCAGACAACCTGATTTTCAGAAAGTTCCTAATTTGGGCAGCAATATGTAGTGCAGAATCCAATGCCAAAGCCACTACAGCCTTTGGGGATTGAGCTGAGGACTTTCCATGCTAAAACCCGAGCTGCTCTGGTTGGAGGGGGTAAAGCCCAAGCAGTTTATCCCTGGAGTTTATCATCCCCCTGATTTGCAAAGAGGCCCTGGGCTACACAGTGTTCATTCCAAGACTGCACTCACACTCTTTCTCCCTCTCTCCTGAGCCTGCACCTACCTGCAAATGCAACTCAGCTAAATTGTAATTGGCAAATGAAAGTGAGCCAACCCCCATATTTCTTTTAATGTTTCCACAGGAACCCGGGTGATGTCTTTCACATCATACATCGTGGGTGGCAGAGACCTAAATAACCCCCTTCAGCAGTAGAACATGTTCCAGAGGTGCCAGTGTTCCCTCTCTGACTCAAATTCATCTGCAGGATTTATAGCTTCAGACTTGTCAAGCTACAACACTAGCAGCTGCTCCATAGGAATCCCTAACCTGGGAAGGGTTGTTTTTTTTTACTTCCCCATACAGACACCTCGCCGTTTTGCTGTACACAGTTCATTATCGCTTCCCTTGCTCAACTAATACCACTTTCTGGAGGGGGTCTTATGTCTTACAAACAAATGCCTTTGGAGTCTCCAAGCAAACCTTTAAAGCCCTGTCATTCCCGTTATGTCCATCGGTGCTGATGTGGGATGGGAAAGTCAAATTCTAAGGAATCAGGTCCCTCTTATGTACCCTATTTTGGAAACCCAGATTTAAGAACTGGGGCCAGCAAATACAATTTGCTGATCAGAGTACCCAGTATTAAACACTGAAATCCAGGACTTCATGGTACAGAAAAACCCCAAACACATTGCCTCGAGAATGAAGGAATATGTAGCATCCTCACAAAATTAGCCCCACAGGAATGTGTATTTAGAGATCATGTTGAGAACTGAAACCATCGTCTCTCCAAAGAGCTGAGTATTGGCTTCTTGGAGTAACAGTGTCCTTCAGTGCTCGCCAGAAAGTCAGGGGACGGATCAGGACTTGCTCCAGATATACTTTCTCACACAATTTAAAAACATTCTTTCACATCTCTCAAATTTCCCATGGAAATTTCCTTCATTTTCTGATGGAAAAAGTTGTTGACTTCCAAAATTAAAGTTTGTGGAATAGAGAGGAAATAGTCCCACAATGAAAGCACACTTTAAAACAACTTTCCTACAGAAAGCTAATGCGGGTGGGAGTTTTCAGACAAATCTTGTTGTACATACTGATCTGAAGGTGAAGGTCAGCAGGAGATGCCTGGAATACATTAGGTTGTCCAATTTATCAGCTGTTCCAGCCATTTCCTAGTGCATTTCTCCTCCTGTGCCAGTTCAGCTGTGCAATGACCCACTAACACCACCTCTGTCCACTCCTCAGCTCTCAGGAAGGGCAGCCTTGTGCAGAACACCCCGCTGCAGCAGCCCGTGCTGGGGTCCCTTCCATCCCTTCTGTCCCAGGAGCAGGCACAGAGGATGCCACACTTAAGCCCATTTTCCAGGACTACGTAGCCTGTCTCAGTGGTCCCAGGAACCTTGCCACCAAACTCTATATTCATGTGGGGACTGAGGCTACAAGGACATCTGCAAGGATAATGAAATAAGCAAGTACTTCAGGGCACTATAAACAGCCTGTTTTGTACAGCTGGGAATGGCTGAAATGCCCTTCCATTTCAAATGCTTGGCACTACAACTGTTTGACACGTTTTCTTTCTCAATTTATTGTGCTCAGAAGATGAAAAATTAATGATAATAGCTAACTATAATATATAATGCTTGGAGGCAGAGACCAGAGCACTGGACAGGGACTCAGGACTCCTGTATCCAGTTCTATGCCTGGGTGTCAATCCTCTTTTACCAATGCTTCGAGATCTACCAAGGAAACTGCCACGGAAGACCTGGGTTTAACAATATCACCTTATTACTAGAGGGTGGAGCACATACTCGATAACTAAGAACTTTGTGGGAACTGGACTTCAAACCCACAGCCCCCCCATCTTCCTGTGGCCTGGGCTAAATCCAGGAAACCTCGATCCCAC
Organism: Microhierax caerulescens; assembly: GCA_035590215.1. Classification (NCBI taxonomy): domain Eukaryota; kingdom Metazoa; phylum Chordata; class Aves; order Falconiformes; family Falconidae; genus Microhierax; species Microhierax caerulescens. The sequence goes on along the minus strand of JAVJGJ010000042.1, from coordinate 272,955 downwards.
ACAGCTGAGCTCCGATTCAAAAAACCCCACCACTCACATATGTGCCTAGCTTTAAGTATTGGTAGTCTTAATTATTGACTTAAATGGGAATTAAACAAGCTTAACTTTAAGTACTTGCTTACAACACTTTTGTCGCATGTTTAAACACTTGGCCCAACTGAGACCCTGAACATGTTGCAAAAGGACTGCAAACCCCTCTGCTTGTAAGGGGCTGCAAGAAGGACGTGGCTGGCATACATAGGACGTGCTAAGCAGAGGGCATTAACGCTTCTCAGAAAGTTTTGTTGCAGGCTGCTGATCACCAGAAGCACACACCAAGAAGCACTTACCTGGTCCAGCATTAACCCTCAGCTGCCTTTTGTATGGGAGCTGGCACGGAATACTTTTGTGCAAAGGGGGACAGAAAGGGAGATGAAGATTTCAGAGTGAGGAGTCAGGGAGAGAGAATGCAACCACCTCTGGTGCAAAACACCCTAAACAGTGGCGCTGAGGTCTTCTATAGGTCCTATAGAATGCTCTATAATGACACCAAGAACTGTCTCACATTTCAACCAAAGCCAGATTACACAGGCTGCTGCAACAAAGATACCTGATAACCGATCTAATGCGGGCGGGCAAAATTGATCACAGTGAAATTCTTGTCTTCATTTGCATTATACTCTGATTTGCTTCCATGCAAACAGGACCAGGAGATTCCATTCATGCAACTACATGTACTGAGCATTTCAAGCCAAAGGTCTGCAGGAAGATTTTGTAAAGAACTAAGTTCAAATTCTGGCTGGAGGAAGAATAAGACACTCAGAACAGGGAATTGCAATTCTTTATCTTTGAAGCCAAATTTACCAAAGAACTTGAATCCATAGAGATTTCGTTACTGAACTTAAGCTCTCCATGAGTAGCATAGCCAAGGCAGAGAAACTTGTGAAGAAACCCAGGCCAAACAGCATATGAGTTTTAAAAAAACTGTCAGCTCTGGCCTCGTTCCGCTCCCCCTCAAACCAGAAGTCAAATGAGGAAATTTCTACTGACTCCAATCATGCCATCATTTTTCAAACCTTCAGCCCACAGCTCAGGCCAGGCTTACCTTCTAGCCTCTGTAAGCACGTCGAGTTCATTCAGGGGAGAATCTGGCCTCGAGCCATCCCCTGCGCCAAGGGCAAAGCCCTTGCACACATGGCCCCTTGCTGCGAGTTCCTGCGGGCGTGCTGCCCACTGCGCCCTGCTGGGCTGCTGCTGGCCACCCTGAAAGGACCCGCGTGCCCAGTGGTGCTACAGCTGAACTGAAGATGCAGAAATGGACCCAGGAGGCTGAATCACAACCGATGGCTTAATTCTATCTAAAATAATAATTATTCATTTATATTGTTCACTAGGCAGAGGACAGGTTTGTTTTAGTGAATAGCAGGCACAGCAGTGAGTACGTAAGCGCTCTCTTTCTGTTTAGTCAAAATCATTTGCATTCTGGAAGCAAGATCAATAGCTACAGACACCAGAATAATTTGAAAACTGTCTGAAATGTCAGATATCCTGAGATGCTGATCATGTAGTAGGAGTGGAAGTGAGGAATTCTTTGGGAACCAACCTCCCTTAACATGAGAGCTCTCAGAGGCTCTCCTAACTAGAGTAAGAGACTGTAAGCAAGACCTTGGCCAAAAGCAGGACTGTCCAACACAGTTGCTAAGGCATCATGATCTGTGGCCCCAAACTATGGATTAGCTTTAAGGATTTATCACAACATTTTGTTCCCTTTGTGGCTTTTGAGCTTGTTGGGTTAATGTTTTTCAGGTTTATTCTGCTGTGATGAGGGTTAGTTACATACTTTTCCATTTTAAATGAAAATTGAACTCCCCAAGTCATCATACCACTCCAGAACCTGGCTCCAGAAGAAAATGGCAAATATAATCAGATGTGAGAGTTGGCAACACAATAAAGAACCAAATAACAGGACAGGATTCTAGAATCAGCAACGTCAAGGGGTGTTTTGTCACTAATTTAATGGAGGCATGATTTTGATCTCCAAAAATAAAGCAGTCTCCTACTGAACTCCGCAAGCCCCCACCAGCTCTCCTGAAGACCCAAGATGAAACAGAGACACCAGAGTGCCGTGCACCAGCCAGCCTGCCACGCTGCAGCACTCGGGAGATGAGTTCATGCAGCACATGGAGATGAATCTGGCCCAAGCTGAGCACAAAGCATCAGCCACGGGTACCTCATGAGACTCTGTCCGAACTAAGTTCCACTTTTTTGGGTCATGTTTGGCTCAGCTCCTGACCAATCCCTGATCCTACCCTGAATCCTAGAAAGCTCTGGTCTCTCTGGGTTTACACAGTCCCCCGCCACAGTAGCCTCCTCAGAGTAGGCAGGGTGCTTATTAACTGCAGGGGAATATCGCAATGGGAGGACTAAATTGTAGCCTTCAAGGAGACAGTAATCTATCATTTTGCTTCCCTCAGTCACCAGGAAGGGCACTGCTCAGTTCAGACGTGATTTCATGAGCGGATCAGCCTCCCTGTCCACGCCTTCTCATGCTCCTGACCCAGCACTGTTCCTGCCACCCCACGTGCTGCCAGGGCTGTGTGCTAAGGATTAAAGGGCAAAGAACAGCCCTCTTCTAGGGGTGGGCAGCGCTAAGGAAATGACCAAAAAACCAACCTAAAGTGACTCACAGACAACCGTGATCTTCTCACCAGGACAAGGACTAAATGTGTTCTACAGGGAGTGGAGCAAGTGCTGGTGGCTGGAGCAGGGGCTGTTGGCCGGGGCTTCTCAGCTCTATTTCCAGCTGTGGGTGGGAGTGTGAGATAGGAAGGGGAGTGGGAGTCAGGATATCAGACTCTGCTCCTGGCTTGAGGGACTTACAGCAAAGGGACCAGTCAGCTGGTCCTTGGATCTTGTTCTCAGCTATCACTGCAACTGTCACTTCGTGGCTAGAGATGGGGATAATGAGTGGAGACTCCTGGGCTGCATTTCTGACTATCCCACTGCCTCACAACATGACACCAAGCAAATAGCTTCTGCTTCCACTCAGCTCTGAAAAGGGGGTGATAAAAATGATGCTGTTCTGACTCACAGCTGCAGGACCACAGTTTAAATCACCAATTTATGCAATGTTTGTACTTATTGGTGGAAAGGCACTAGATAAACACAAGATGTGAAGTAAAGAAACTGTGGTCACCCAAGACCCATCCCAAGTCAAAGCTTTCCAAAGCTGAGAAGTGTGTGAAGCCAAGGAAGATATCAGGAGAGTCATGCACAACCAGGAAAGACCAAAGAACGTTTTTCTTTTTCTCCTATCTAGCTCTGCCTTAATCATGATTTATACCAGAGAGCAGTGGGGATTAAAGGATTGGTCAGGCACTCACTCACAGCAGCTATATATGCAATAAAACCACATGGTAATTAGAAAACAAAGGGCCACAAAAGAATCATGTTCTTTGACTACTTTCCAGTACAGGAAAATGTTTTCCTGCTTCATCACTGATGGGTTCCCCTACCTTCCCCGCTCACACCCTCTTCCCCTTGAAGCATTCACTTTATGATCTGGTCTCCAACAAATCTCAATATCTGAATGTCCAGCCAAGATTAACTTTCTCAATTCTGCAAGTCTGTGTATACAGAAACAGCAAATTAAATTTCAGCTTGTGCAGTTCCTGCCCCCAGGCCCTGCATGAGAACGGCCCCGAACGGGGCCTGGCCCTGTTTGGAAGGCAAACCTGGCGAGTTCAGCCCTACCCCGAACGAAGGCTCAAACTGGGTGGGTAGCGGGGGTATCCTGGCTCTTCTGCAGACACTGCGTCTGGCTCTCACACAGGCAGGGATCGATGCTGGACCCTGGTCGGTGGGTGCTAAGGGATGGGTCACTTTCCATCTCCCTTTCCCCCCAGCACCTCTGACCTTCCTCACTGGTGGCCATGCCACCTCCTCTCCCAAAGTGCAGCTGCACTAGCTGGGTGTCCAGCCAAGCTGAAACTTCCCAATATGCATATCTACTTGTAAAAACACCAAGTAAGTACCCTGTACGAACACCCAACAAATAATCCAGGAGAAGCTCCTGTCAGCTCACATGGAGCACATGGAGCCCCTAGACTCAGCAAGCAGTCACCAGAGGAAAACAGATCAGGTTATTTTACAATTTTCTTTCCCAGCCCAGTTTTCTCAGCAGGTGCAACTACTGATTTCATATGAGTGAGGAAGGCAGGATTAGGCCCGCACAATGGCACTCTTTGCTCATAGAGCAGAGATCCTCCTCATAGCCAGAGGCCCTTTGACTGGTCAGATGTGATGTTTATTCATTATTACATATCTGTTGAACAGTAAAGCTTGGATCTGCAGTCAGATATGACAATCCCATGCTGCTGGCACTGCAAAACACCAAATTAACGACAGTGCCCATTCTAAATAGCTCTTAACGTCAGGTGACGAATGAGGGCTTGCTCATCTCATGCCTGCAGCAGTTAAGCCCCCCAAAGAAAAGCCCCAGATCTGGTTCCCAAGAAGAAAGACTTTCTCTGTAGGTGGTACAACTCCCCTTCTATGATAACATTAAACCAACCTTAAAGGTGTGACCTTTGTGAACCAGCTACAGTCACTAGCAGCCCCTTAATGGCAACAGAAGATGTTTCCACACTTGGCAGACTTGGGCGCTATCATAAACTTCCCCCACCCTCGTCCTGCCTCCCAGAGCGTGGTGCGGAACACCTATACAGCCCAAAGCCTAGATGCCAACTGCTTTTGCCCAGACAAGAGGAAAAGGAAGCACTAAGAGCATGTAAACAGGCAGGCCATTGCAGAAGGCACCAGAACCATCCCTTCCCTTGCTCAGCATCCTGGGGCCTCATACCATGTTTAAGCCCTGCCTCATTCTCAGAGCTGACATCCCTCAGAGCTGACATCAGCAGTGACATCAGCTGAACGCACCTAAGCGGTGGCCTTGCCATGAAGCAGCAGGTTCTCTGCCCCCAGTCCTTCCTGCACACGACCTGAAAATCAACCTGAAAAAAAACCCTGAAAAAAATAAAAGCCCCTAATCCCGGGTGTCTGCTGCCAAAGGAGCTCTGTGGGCCTGGGCTGGGCCCGTCTCCAGCAGGAGATGCAGGGGAAGAGCGAGGTGCTGCAGGGGGCACAGAGGGTGACTCAGGTGACGTTCTCCTCGCTGGGCAGCACAAAACGGCTCCCGTGGCTCCCTGGACCTGCTGGACCCTGTTGCTCTCTGCGGGGAAAGCAGCACCCACAGCGAGTGGGCCAGGCTCCAGCGCAGCGGATGGCACGGAGCAGAGATGTCCCCTCTGCTTTCCGCGTTCGGATCAGGTGTTAAACTAAACTGCCTAACGGCTACTGCACCAGCCTTCACCCCCAGAGGGTCTGCATGGCAGTGGTGCTGCAAGTATGTTTTACAAGAAAGGAAAAGGATGAATTTGTGGCTCAGTTTCTCCAGTGGGAATCAGAAAATCTGCATCACATCTCAGCTGTGAGGCCTATGGGAAACATCCTTCCTGTGTGCTTCAAGCCCCACGAGTGGGAACAATCACGCTTCCTTGTCTTTTCTAGGGAGGTGACAGGTGGGCAACTGTTTCTTGCAGCCTGTGCACTTTTTATCAGAAGGAATCTGCTCTCAGTTTGAGCCCCTACAGGTGATTATCACACAGGTAAGAGGGACATGGAAAATGGGATAAACTAGTATTGCATCATGCAAATATTCATAACTTCAATTCTTGCTATAATTAACTGTTCTGTTTTAAATCCATTTTGTATCTTATGGTAAGCCAAGAATAGTATTTGGAGATGGATTTCTTAGAAGGACAAAAAAGGGAACAAAGATGCAGCCTTTGTTATTATCTCCCAAGGTGTGGTGCAAACTCAGGTGGTGGGAAATGGAACCGCTGCACAGCCTGATACTTTCATTTCACTCAAGTCCAGCCCTGGAGATAACCTGCTCTTCCAACCTTGCATGAAGAATTTTACCAGTATTAAGAAAGTTAAAAGAGACCTGTCTTCTTTCTAACCTTGCAAAAGATACTGGCAGAGCCAGGGCTAATTATGGGCTGCCTGGGAGCTCTTGCAATCTGCTGCATGGGCAAAGTCAAAGGATGGAAGAACACACAAGGAGGTGGACATAACCCCATGCAGGTCTGCGTGTCTCTGCCTCTGCGGGGTTTGCTCTCACTTGCTTTTTCTCACACACATGCATGTACGTACACACACACGTAAACCTGGAGCCCGTGCGGCACCAGCTGGGCCCTTGGAGGAGACGGGAACAGGGCGAGGCCATCTCACAGCAGATTCTCCTGCAGACCTGCAGGCACCTCTCAAAAACCACAAAACGGTAACCAAATAAACAAGTGGGGCGTCTCCAGCTCACCACACCCCCATGTACCCCTGCGGGCACTCAGCATCCCCTGGCTGCCAAGTTGCTGACGGAGCTGGTAAATCAGCGAGGAGCCGCCGAGCGCCAGTGCTCGGAGCGGTGCTGGGTACGGTGCTACCGGCAGAGGTGAGGGTGGCTGGGAGCGGGAGGTGGCAGGCTGTTTGGTACGGCTCCCTGCTGTCCCGATAGGAGCTAAGCCACCTTTCCTCAGGCGTGTGCATCACAGGCTGACACATCAGACAGGTGAGTGCTCCGGCTCCCCGCCTGCACAGGCTCCCACACACCACCTCTGCTGTTCCCCCAAAATGTCCCAGCCCTCTCGGGAGCTGCCAAGGCCCCAGTGGCAGCGCAGGAGGAGGTGCCGGTGGAAGAGCAGGCACAAAAGGATGTGTCAGTCACCGGTAAACCTCAGAGCTGCACCTCATGATGCCTCCTAGAGAGAATGGCTCTTCTTATCCCAAAGAAAGTTGTAAGGAGTAAGGGTCCCGTGTGACAATGCTGAAGGCAGGCACTGGTTTGACATACGGGAGTAATCCCTAGATGTCACGCTTGCTGTTTCACTCTGAGCACACATCTTCAGCACTTCCCACTCCTTACCAGGCTTCCACACAACTTCTAAACCCAGTTTGGCTTCATCTTTTTTTCTTGTCACCAAGAGCAACCGTAGAGCAGTTTGTGCAGGAACACCAGCCTGGAGGTTTCATTCATTAGTTCAGCCTTCGTCTCTTGTGACACCCCTGGAGTCCTCCTAACTTTTTGATGTTTTGCATTTTCCTAATAAGGGCTTGACATTTTCCTAATGATTTGTAAAGGTTTATCTTTGCCCTTTATCAACATACAAAAGCATGCAAACAGGGGAAGCTAACCTGGATGGACAGGATGTTCCCCTGTTGATTTCAGCGAGTTGAGGATCGGGGCTTAGTTCAGACAGGGGAAATAGCACATCTGCCCTTGCACAGAGATCTTGTGGAGGTGAGCACTCAGAAAAAGAACAGAAGCGAATAGTTCTGTTTCAATTACAGTGATTTGAGAGTTGTTTGTCATGATGTCAAACAAAAGGCAACTTTCTCCAGGGAGGGAGCATGATGCATCTTTCACCTGCTGCATCTGGCTTGCCTGACGCCACCGCAGCTTCCTCTGCAACCAGAAGACTCCTAAAAACTCTGAGATGCAAAACGCAGAAAACAACACTGGCAGTTGTTCTGCTGCCTAAGTTAGTCTCCACCCTCCAAGCTCCGATCACCTCCACCCCTCTGATGTCCCTGCCCTTGTTTTGTACCACAACCCCTCTTGCAATCTCCTCTGCACCCTGCCTTCTCTCCTCCCTAGGAGACACCATAACTAGGTGTTAGGGTACCTCCAATGCCAGCAACTAAGAACTTCTTAGTTCTTCTTAGGAAATGTTCCTTGTTTTCCAGTGTGTCCCAACTATTGAATAATCAAAGTCACAGGATTTTTTAGTACTAGCTGTTAGAAGGAATGGTGTGTTGCAATAATGCCTGGGAAACCCAAACACAGATATTGCTGCTGCCTGTAAGCAAAGCAGAAAGACAGTCCTAGAGAGTTTATGACCTCAGATGACATCTTATCAATTTCACGCACTGATGACCACCTGGGAGCAGAAACAGGAACAGGAATCTCACTCAGACTACGCTTGTGAGAGGCTACGGAGCCTTCTCTACAGCTCAGGAGTTTTCCTACTGGTACCAAGGAGATAAAAAGGGACTTTCTCAGTAGCCATAAATTACAGTGAGCAATGTTATTCTTAAGACTGCCCTGCACTGTCTCTCTGGCCTTTGCAAAATCTTTCCCAGCCCAACTCCCGCCTGTTTTCCTGCTAGAAATTACAACAAATAAAAATAACAAAAATCTCCATGCTGAAAAGAGAACTATTGATGATGGCTGCACTGCACCCAGGCTCCGTGAGCAAGAGCCACTCGGCAACATGAGCTGTAAAAACGACTGGACCAAGGGCTCCCTGGGCACCAGTTAACAGTCAGGGACCAGCAGCTGATGCAAGGAGGGCAGGAACATGGCTGTGTGGAGCAGCCCTTCACCTGGTATGCCCTCTCAGCTTCTACTTTATTTTTGTTGTTTAAAATATGTGCCTGGTAATTGCATAGGTACCCCCTACTTCTTGTGGTTTTGAGACAAACACGATTTTACAGACCTTGCAAATCGTTTCTCCAAGTCTCCAAGCAGGACACTTACTTTGTCTCTTCCCATATGGAAGCCACTTCCCAGCTCCAGTCTTACCAGTTGCCTTTTAGTCACAGCAACAGCAATCATCCAACTTGTGCCTGTCAGGACAGTGTGCACGTTGTTTGTATCCTCAGACTGTTAAAGAGCAAATATACTACCAGCAATTTAAAAAGCAGCTGTGTTTCATAGCTGCAGTGTCTCTTTTAAGGAAGCAAGCTAATTGCACAAGCAAATATAATACAAGTAACATGAGATGGCCCCAAGCTATACAATCCATATCAGGATATGTATATGTTCAAAGGAACAAGGACTTTGGATTGAGCCTATCTTTAACAGTAAATATACTGGGATTAAATGAGTAAGCAAATATTTAAGTGTCTTTGGTGGTCTCATGAACAGTGCGAAGACATTAGTTAATCAATAATATATTGACGTTTACCTTTGCAAAAACAAATTCAAATCAGTTTCAGGCTCATCCAGACCTTCAAAATTCAAATGAGCGCAAAGACTTACCAGCTTTGCCTTGACATTGGTGGGACAACCTCCAAAGTACTGCTGTCCTCGATGGGAAAGGCAGGAAGTTTTGCTTTGGATAAGGCCTGTCTTATGCATGGCTGCATTCAGTCTTTCAAATAACAACCTTTCTCAAGGAAGCCGTGGAGGACTGGAAGATGACAATGAGCTGTCACCCCTAGTTTCAGGAAAATTGGAATATCATGACTTTCTAAACCAAAGCTATCACTAGTTCCCCACTAGTCGTCCCAGGCTAATAGGAAAAGCTGGGTTAAACCTACATTGCTGGAATGCCAGCTGTTAACAAAGATCATTTCTGCATGATGCAGGGGTACTTGTGGCGTTGCTGGAGATGAAAAGCCAGGAGGCTACAGTTCACACACACATGTCTTTGCTCCCTCTAGCTACCCCTCACCAGCCCTCAAAACAGCAGTGTGTCTGCCAGACAATTGCATGTTTGAGTGTTGCTGATGGTAGACTTGGTGATTAAGGTGGTGGTGAGGGGGGAGGAGGGATGTGCAGTTGTCTAGGACTGTGTGGCTTCAGTAAGGTTTGCCAGGGCACAATCAAATTACTTCCAAGCCAAAAGAAATTGGTCTGTCTGTAATCAGGGAGACACTCAGCTACAGCCAAAGGAGAGGATAAACATCCAGGTTTATGATCTCCACCAAAGCAAGGGAGGGAGAGGCCCTTGCAAGCCTTGTTTGCCATCATAAGCTCCTCGTCATGTAGAACATGGACATTTCCAAGCCCCAGCAAGAGCCCATTTTGCTCCTGTCTCCGAGAGTAGCTGGTGCCAGGTGCTTCAGAGCCGTTGCTTCCAATCTTCTCAGGTCCGTGGATTCCTGACAGTTTTCAACATTTCTTATAGATGAGCAAGTGCTACCGGTGCCCAGCAGCTGGCATGTCTAAAGGTGCTCACACTGAGCCAAGACCAGGCGTGGGGCATTCTGGTCTCAGTTTCCTTTGCTCTTTGTATTTACAGAGCAGCCGGCAGCTCAGCCTACAAAGAGAAGAGTGTAGTCCAACACTTTCACGTTCATCTCAGGTTTGGATGGCCCCGCTTCATAGCCTGCTGTGCTACAGTCATCTGTGCCACATAGGGTGAGTAGTTCTTGTCGATGGAAAAGAGAGCCCAGACTGTGCTCAGAGAGACAGGCTGAGGACAACAGCATAACCTAACCTCAGACTTTGTGGTCACAAGCAATATACAAATATGTATGGTACGTAAATGAGTCTATGGGTCCCTTCCGACTTGAGATAGTCTCTGACTCTACAGGGAGGCTGTACAAATGGAAGTAGGAGTATAGCATGCTATCAAGAAAATGTCACGAGCAGGATCCCTTTGAAAGCATTGCAACCAGTGAAGGCACCTTGCCTATATGCAGAACAGTTTCAGGAAGCGATAGGAGCACTCAGCCTGCTGAGAGATGGTAGGGAATGTGTCCATCCAAGGGTAGCAGGTGGTGCCAGGCCACCCTGGCCAGAGGATGGAGCTGGTCTGGGCCAGCCAGCATTAGGGAGAGATCCCCAGTTCTTTCCAGTTGATGGGGAACCTCTACTTTGCACAGTTTAGTTTTGCTCAGGAGTGGAAACAGCTGGTTGCACATGCACAGGTCCCACCAGGGATGTGCTTGAGCATTTGAAGGGTTAATAAAATATTTGGTAGATAGTTTATGGGCTCACTTGTTTTTTTTTAAAGCCCTCATTCATCTCATTTCCTTGTCCCCCTTCCACTCCCACCTTCCCATAGGGCCCCTAGGGCAGAGCTGCTAGGGAGACTGAGCTCCATGGTATGTGTGTGTGTGGCTGCTGGCGAGGAGGCTGGGTGGTAAAATCACTTCAAAGGGGCTGGAGTACCAGTGAGCTGCATAAGGGTGTAATTACCGCCCTGGCTGACCCACCCTCCCAGGCTGTTTGAAGTAGCTCAGAGCGGAGCAGCATCAAAGGGGAGTGCCTTGCAGGAGCTGGAGAAGGAGGGTAGGAGCCACTGCAGGCACATCCCATAGCGTCAAGAACAAACCTACAGGCATTTTACACCTGCCACCTCAAGCGCTCACTGAAGATCAGGACTTCTTGCTTCTGATCCTGGGAACAGCTTCCAGGCAACTCTGCCAGCCAGGAGAAGTGGGGCAGGTGTCTTCACCATGCAGAGGTTAAGAATTTAGGATTAAGGCACTGGGAAGAGTGCCCTGAAATGAAGATCCCACTGCACCTAGGAAACGCAAACAGAGCTTGCATTTGGTGGAGCAGACTAAATTTCCATTGCATGGGAAATGATGTCAAACCATTCCTCTCCAAACTGTATCCCAAACCAGAGAAAACCATGTTCTTGACCTTTGAAAAAATACAGACTTTGGCTATCAAAATCACTGTCCTTGGGAGTTTCTCATGTTAGAACACCAGAATGTAACATGAGGCATTATGCAAATTTGTCTCATATATACACATATATACAAATATATAACATTGCTATAAATAATTAAAATGGTATTTTTTATAAAAATCAAATTAAGATGAAGTCAGATACAATAAAGCCAAGGTGAAGCATCCTGCAGTAAAAAATAAAGTTGAAATCAGAAAAATGTTTCAGTGCTGATGAAAATGCCCATCTTGTAAGTCCTTTAGGTGGGTGCAACTAAACTCCAGCCAGTAAAGTTGCTTAAAAAAATAGAAATCATACATGATCATAGGCCTCCCATTCACAGTTAATCAGACGTCATCAATCTAGCTGGGTAAAATGGCAAAGAAATCCTGAGTATTTCTATAAAATTAATTACTAATATTCTTCTTTTGACTTCCTCTTGAACTTACAGAATGCACACTAGATGCTTTTTTCTGGTTTATGATGGCTAAAAACTTGTTTGTTTGATGCTGCTTTATGGAAGCTGCAGCTTCAACTGGCTGATTTCCAAAACCAAGAGTTGTAAGACAAATACTAAAACCTGCAAGACTCCAGTAACACTGCCAGAGCTCGTGGAAGTCACCCCCCAAAATTCCCCCGTCTGGGCTTAAGGTATCTGGCTGGAACCCAGAGCATGATGTGAAAACTGAAACCAGGAAAGTTCAGCCCAGTTTCATGTTTTGTAACTGATGTTGCACAGCTCTGGCTAATGCTCAGCCCCATGGGCTCTGCGCTGGATGTGTCCTTCAATCCCTGGCCCCAGACGGTGTCCGAGGCTCCCTTTGTGTGTTCCGGAAGGCATCCATGCTTTCCTCTGTGGGCCAACGGCAAACGGCTAATTCTCTAGCTCATGTTGTAAACAAAGAAGTATAGGAAGCGTTTGGCCCTAAGAAACTGAGCATTAAATGTCAGTATCACTTCATCTCTTCATTGTCATCATCCTATGAGTGAGTCACGCCAGTTGCTAAATAAAACGTGAATTAGCAAACTGAAGTGGGAATGTGAATGTGGCTGGTAGTGATGACTCAGTGAAACTCAGCCCAGCAGTCACTGAGGCACTGGTGGGCTCGGAGGAAGATGCTGGAGGGTAACCCTGGAGGGACACAACGGGGAAAGACTCTCCTCACTGCTGCTGCTTGACTGTGTAAATTTATGGCACGGTAAGTGGATTTTATGAATAAATAACAACTACAAATTGTTAACAAAGACGGTAATTAAGTTAGTACATGTTACCAAAGGATGTGGCAAATTGGCCATCTTCCGGAGTCGGCAGACGGCGCCCTCCTCGTTGCTGTACAGATTTGTTTCAGTGAGCCCTACTCAGGCGTGTAAACACTGCTCAGGCTTGACAAAATGCTTGGCTGTAGTTTTGTGATGCTAATTCTTTCCAGGAGCTGTTGTAAATAGTAAAAGCTCTTGCTCTCTCTGTTAATCTCTCCATCTAGAGTCAGTCTGGCGAGAGGAACTGCCCCCTGAGAAATGAAGCCATAGGGGGTTTCTTTTAGTGCTCTTCTTGCACAGCGCTGTCCCAGGGCCGAAGGGTCCAAGCAAAAGGAAAGCCCAACTGGCAACCACCTGCAGGCATCTGCTACCAGTCAGCAGCGGGAAGCAAGTGTAAATCAGGATGAGACTGCACCACATAAAATCTACAGTCTGGTTGATAAACCTTAGGGGTTTAGCTCTTCAGGTCAACCCTACTGACAGCTCATAAACTCCATCAAGAGGAAGACAAAGGTCTCATTTCTTGTTCTTTAGTAGATGTTTACCCCATCCTTTAGGCAGGCAGTCTTGCCCACAATTGGCAGTCTTGAAGTTAATCCAATTTTCAAGCTGGTGCAGCCCTGCTGGTGTGAAACCAAAAAGGTCTTTGCAAGTGTTGAGTGTCAGCTTGTCTCTGCTGCCACTGAAGGAGAGGCTGCTGGAAAACCTCCTACTGGCTTCAGTAAGAGTTAAATTATGGTACCACTGAGAACTACCAAACCCATTATCTTTCAGTGATTTTGCTTGTCTACCAGATGATTTTGCAATAGCACTGGACTTGGAGAACGGATATAACTTAGGACAAGATCTGTATTCAGGTCAAATCCCTACGTTAAATGATACCTTATTCACTTGCCAATTTAAAAGTAGCTCAGACTGTCTGAGAATGCCAAAATATCAATTTTTCATATTTTCATATCTGGGAGTGTTTTAATCTAAAGGATTTAGTGCAACTGAAGTCTGTGTGTGTCTCACAAACCCCACTGGTCTTGCACTTCTTACACACAGGGGGCTTCTCCAACAGTGCATGACAAAGCAGTGCTGGGGCGCTGAAACAGAGCAGGCAGACAGATCGACTGACCAGCTGAGAGGAGTCCAGCACACAGTGAGAAATGTGTCCCAACCTAGCCTGCAAACCTGGCTTTTCAGACGGTCTGGAAATCCTTTGAATGACAGGAGAAGCAATTTGAAGTCAGAGTCCGTACCTGCGCCACTCTAACGAACTTGCCCCTGTGAAGGTGCGCACACATACATGCGTACACGGACACACGTGTGCATCTCGTCCCGCCTGGCAGCAACACGCTGCCTGGCACTCAGCCCAGCTCGTAAACCAGGGGCTGCAATACACGCAGAACAGCGTTTCTGACAAGCAGGGCAGTATTTATGAGCATCTGCAGCCCTCCTTCACCTCCTAATTTGGACATTGCCCTTATTAAACATTCCTGCATCCCCCCAGCCTCCAAGTGAATGGGGCAGATCTCAGGGGACTCGAGTTGAACTCAGGGGAAGAGCAGTGTTTGCTACAACCAGAGCCCAGAGAAAAGAGTCTGCAAAGCATCTGAGCTTGCTGGTTGTGGAGCCTGACTCCAGAGGAATCCAATGCCACAGAGCACAGCCAGCCAGGCCTCCGGCTGGTTTCGAAGCTGCTGATTCAGAAACTGATGTGCCACCAAAAGCATAGCCAGGGATCGCTAGCACCAGGTTTTCGCCCCTATGCCACCTCATCCAAGCTTTTCACTGTTTCAATATCACCTTTTCCAGGTTTTGGCCTTGTCACCCACCTTTCTCTCACTAGGTCTTGAGTTTTCTCACCAGCCTTCTGGGTTTGACCCCCAGGCTGAGGTTTCTTACACAGATAACTGCCCTGGGACACAGCTCTGGTGGTGGTTTACCCATATACACTATGCTACTGCCACTTATAGCCTGTTCTGAGGCTTTATGTGTTCAGTATCTTTCATATGGAGCTGAATTTAGTTTCCATTGTTAGAGCTGGAGACCAGCATTTACCACCTGATCTGTATCCGTGTTATTATTTACTGGAGTTATGGTTCTGCCCGTAGGTGCTTATTAAGGGGAAGAGGCCATTGCACAAGGCACAGAAAGGGGAGAGTCCCCATCTGGAAAATGAATTTGGGGCCAGAGTCTCAAAAGGCACATTTTGACTTCATGGTGTAATGGGGAGCTGGAGCCTGAGCACACTTGAAGATCTGGGCCTTAGAAAGGACAGTGAAAAAGCTAAATTATTACCCCATTTCACAGGTAGGAACTGGGCATGGGCATGCGCATGACCTAGAGAGTCCACAGCGAAGCTGGACTTTGGATCTTGATCTCCTGAATTCAGCACAATACCTTAACCACAAAAGACTTCCATGCTGCCCACCTGCACAGGATGAGCTAATGCCCAGACCCCGCAGCTACCCAGGGCCGCAGCTTGCTGGCAAAAGCCAAAGCAAACCCCCCCCCCCCTCCCCAGCGCACTGGCCCGCTCTGCTCCAGAGGGACCGGGAGCGAACAAGCCCCCTGAGCACCTGCTTGGATCCTTCCTGACGCGAGCTTTTTACCTGTACGGTGCCTGCTACATTTCAAACCCTCTCCTCACCCACTGTGGAGGTGTCACAACATGCCTGCGTCTGAGCCCTTGGAGAGAGGGGTGGAAGGAGGGGAGACTGTGGGAAGTGCGTGCTCATAGCCACTGGCTCCAGCACTCACCATCAGCGCAGCCCCCTCCTGGGGGTGGTTAATCCACACACACACAGGAGACCACATCAGCCTTGCCGAGAGCTGTGTCTCACCACCAAGATAACAGGTTGCAGGAGAGGAGGGGTGCACGGGGGGCTGGTTGGTGGTAGGGGGGATTGTTCGCGCTCTCTCTCATCCATTTCCCTGCTCGTCTCTAAAGCACAGGCAGGAGCCTGTAATTTGTGGGGATGAAGAGGCTGGTTCCTTGGGTGGTTAGAGCCTCGGAGACTGGAAGTTCCTCCCCAGCAGCATCTGCCACCACAGCTCTGGGCTTGGGTTACTTACTGGGAGGTCTTAAAAGCAGGCGAGTGGAGGTGGGGAGCAAAACAGAATTGTCAGCCCCTTCCTCTACTGCACTGGCTGTCACAGCAAACTGATCCTAGAGAGAAGAGAGCCAAGGCAGCGTGGCCTCCCTTGGAAAGCAGGGACCACAGCCCTGTGTAGTCCTCAAGAGCTGACCTGCTTGCTGGCTGGGCCACTGTCAGCTGGTCTTGCGCAAAATGGTAGGATAATATTGGAAAAGTTAGTAACACTACTATTCTTCGCATTGCAGGAGCACTTACAGGCCCTCAGCTAAGACACTTCCCCTACCTCAAAGGCAAGACATGAAATGGGAAACCCAGAAAGCAAAGCACCTGAGCAAAGCACAAAGAGAATGAGGTGCTGTATCCCCTGAGTCCAAAGCCATCACCTTCCCCAGTAAGCTGCATCATCTCCATCCCAGGAAAACAGAGAACTATACCAGGACACACAGCTGCAGAGCCTCCGTTTTTCTCCACTGGCTGGGACTAGATCAGCCACCCCCAAGCTGACCAGGAGGCTTTCTGGTATGACCATTCCTTGGTCCATTACAGCTTCTCTGCAGAATCCACTTGGCTTGGCACCGGGTCCTGCCTGGAAACTGGAATTGAAACACTGCTTGATTGAGTGAGAGTTAAACGAACGTATTCTTTCCTGTGCCTCTCCCTGCTTCCTCCTGCGGGAAAGTCATCCCTTCTCCCCAAAGCACAGAGGCCTTGCAGTCTGAAGGGCTCAAAGTGTGCGGAGCTGTCATGAATGAATACACTCACAAGTGCAGATTTTCTGGCATGTTTGCAACCTTGCCCTTTAGCCTTTTTTTCACCAGATGGTGGGCTATGCATTTCCTATCTGTATTTGCTCCTCAGAAAGTAAGGATGATAGTAGTTCTAGTCTGACCCTTGAACCTCTTCCCAGAAAAGAAGAAACTTTCTCACTGGGAAGAAAAACAAATGTTTAATTTTCTGTGTTTTTCTGGGAGAGCATCCAGACACAAGGGAAGAGAAAGAAGAAAAAAACCCAAGTCTCAATATTCCCTGTTTCAGATCAACTGGAAAAATAAAGTTAATTCTTGGAAAGAGAGCAAAGGAAATGGTTTAATCTCAGACTGGTTCCAGTTCCAAACTGGTTTTGCTTGTGCATACACAGAGCCCCTCCCAAGTGCCCTGGTAGTTTCCCAGGTGGGGGAACCTCTTTAAAATCAGCAGTGTAATTCAAGATGGGTCCTGCTGCCCCAGAGCTGTAATTTACCCTGCGTACTTCAGACATCATTGTCCTTAGAGCCTAAAAAATCACCTTTTGCTACTGGCGGGGTAATGCACCATGCTGGTGGTGTGGTAATTGCAATTGCTAGAATGAACCAGGACCGTTTAGGGTTCCAAATCAATCTGTGGCAATTAAAACATCAGTGATACACAGTCCTTGGAAAAGCCAAGCAAATTGTAATGATCAAATACACTCATGCTCTCACAAGGGCTGTGAAACACAGAAACAGAGTCCAACTCCTCTCTCATCAATGCCAATATAAACCTGAAGTAAATCCACTAAAATTTATACTGGCGTGAGTAAAAGGAGTTTCCAGCCAAGTAACTTTTCCTGTCCTTGACAGCAGGTTTCTCCTTCAATGATTTTTTCTCGGTCATGGCTAAAGCGTTAGCACTGTGAACTTTTGCAGCGATGCCCCAGCAGTGTCAGGAGGGTGCTGGCAGAGCAAGCCTTCCCAAGAGGAATGCCACAGCTTTTAGTCTGAAGATCCACATGGCAATGATGTATCTATACTACCTGAAGACTCAGAAATGCAACAAAACTGTCCAAGGGGCTGTGTTCAGAAGTGAATGCCTAATGACAAACACACAGCTAGGACTCCAGGAGCCTTTCCAGCAGCGCTACCTCACATTGCATTATAAAACTTTCCCTACCATCAGCATCTTTCCTTTAGCTGCCACTTGTGTCGCTTGTGCCACTTGATGCCAGTGTTGCTAGCACCATAACGATGGCATAAGCCTCACATTCCTAAGAAGCAGAAAAATTGCCATCAGCTGCAGTGGACATCTCAGAGGACTCCGTCACAACATTGCCACTGCTTGTCCCTCCAGTAGACCAGCAGGTTTTTGCCCCATTGCCTACCAGATCAGCTCCAAATGTTATTTGTTGGTTAAAACCAGACGAAAAGCTCTGACTGCAATTTCCATTCCAGGCAGCAGAAGCAAGAACTGTAGGATCAGGGCTACGAGGCAGCTTAAACGCCATGATGCCAAGACAGCACCCAAGCTGGTTATGTCCCTGCCTCAGCTTTGTATCCCTGCCAGCTCCCGTGACCAGCCTGCTCTAAAGCTGGCGACCAGAGGCTTAGCCACAGTAAGCGCCTGTCTCTGGTGGGTCCTCCCAGGAGGAAATGTGGTTTCACAGTGGCTGCTTGTCCTTGGGATCTATTTGGAGACAGGACCCCGCCCTCCCCGGGGCTTGATGGATGACCAGCCAGGAGGATAAAAGGCTTTCCTCTTAAAGAAGCCCAGCTAAATATAAACCGTTTCTGGCTTTAATGTGTCTTGAGCACTAACTAAAACCATCTGCAATGGTAAATCTGCTGTCCTGGGCCCAACTATTGTCTCACAGGCAGCTCCAGACCCCGGAAGCTCCACGAGCCGGCAACAGGCCAGGCTGACAAAATGGCAGCGTGATGGAGACACAGCCCAGGTCATGATGCAGCAGAGATTCCAGGCTGCTCCAGGCTCAGCAGTGTCCCGTGGGAGCCAGCTACAACACAGGGTGCTCCCAAGGCCGTTTGAATTCATGCTGAGAGTGAGAGGCTGGTTTATCCTGAACGTTGCCTGGGGGAGTGCAAAGGCAGCTCAACACCTCCTCGAGAGGCTGTTCCCCCAAGAAGCAGGGTAGAGTCTACATTGGGACAGCCGGAGTTGAAGTCTTTTGGCAAAACAAAGTGGAGGGACCCCAGCATTGACTCCATCCTGCAGCTCAGCTCAGCAGTAAGGGGTTTCCCAGAAGCCAGGGCTGACCTAGTGAGTCTGTTAGAGGAAATCTGTAGAGGAATCTGGGGCTAATAAGCATTTATTAGCCCTGAGGTGAGTACACTGAGAAGTATGGTTTAGCCAAAAGTGGCTGGGAGAAACGTGGCTTATTCTACCAACTCCTTGTGGTGATGCTGTGGTGGAATGAGTATCCTTACGGCAGTGATGTGGGAAAGACCTGAGGATAAACAAGAGCCCTCCCAGGGTTGGATGTGACCAGTCTGCAGTGGAAGGAAGATCTCAGGACCTCTTGCTGCTGTTCAGAATATATTCTGTCACTGTCATAGTGTTATTCAACCCATGAAGTGCTAAGCAAGCCTTATATCAGGTCATATAGATACAAATGGAAAATGAAGGGACTTGCAAGTTTCTTTGACAGAAGAGAAGCTCCATTTTCAGTGCAGCTCTGTGGAACCAAGACAATCACCAGCTTCACTGGTGTTCCAGAGATGGAAGTAGGCCCACCAGTAAAGCCACTAGTCTCTGCACATTTGGGCATCAAACTCCGTTCTTCAGCGCAAACCACCTGATGGTTAGACCCAGCTGGGAAAGTAAGAGGTCCACAGCGCACATATCCACCTGCTCCACAAAAAGACCGGACGGCACCATTCTTCCGTGGCAGCCACAGCCCAGTCCACCCTCTCCCCCGGCCTCCCTTGTTCCACTCTCCCCACCCTCAGCTGCTGAAGTGACTGGCGCTCTCACAGCCTCGTGGAGGCAGAGCTGTGGTCTGCGCCGTGCCAGGGCTCCCTGCCAGCCTTTGCCAATGGCTCCTACGCCTCTGAGCCCAGTTTAGAAGCCTCGTTTTACTGCTTCCCAAACACAGCGGGTTCGGCTCAGTGCACCTTCTCCGGTTTACTCTGCGGAGGATGCAGGCCTGAAATAGAAAAAGGAAGGGACACCTAAAAATAAAACATAATTACAGAGGGAAAGGGTGTTTGGAGTTCAGAGCTCTTGGCCCTGCTGGTAAGCAGTAACTGAGGCTCCAGGCTCACTGTTCCTACATAGATGGGCAGACTTTAAATTCTCAGGAAAGATCCTAGATAACAGCAGCTGTCTTGAGCCCCAAAAGCCCCAGTGTGCCTGTGGGGAAACCCTGTGGCAGTCAGAGATACCAGCAACCCCTGCCAGAGCTCTGCGAGGTGCCTGTGCCATGCAAACACACACTGTCCTGTCCCGAGTGAGCAGAGGGCTCACACCATCCCTTTGGGACACATTCCACAAGCAGTGCAGTGGGCTGCTCTTGGGGTGTCCCAAGGCCACATCCTGGAGCTGAGGTGGGCTGAAAGGATAGGCAACAGCCTTAGCGAGGTTTATCAATGCTGCCCTTGGTATGGAGGCACCTGCCTCACCCCCTTGGTTGACAGTCTGTGGGGTATGAAAAGTTTCTACCAGTTTCTGGGGAACATGAGGGCAAGCCATGGGCTGAATCTGAGGCAGCTGGAATCCTCTGCTCAGTGTTTGTCCTTACCCGAGCCTGACAGAGAACCAAAGGTGATGAAAGACACTTCTCTACTCATTGGTGAAGGAAAAACTTAACGCCCAGCTGGCTGTTCCATGCAGGGAAAGGTTTTGCCAAGCCCCTGGCCCCTCCGATAACCTGCAGGGTCAGGCAGTTCGGACTTTCCAGGGAAGAGGACCAGAACAAGGAGCACAGAAGCAGCAGCCTGTGCCTGCCACAAAAACAACACACTAAAGGGATTTCCCAGTGGAGGCCCAGATCCAGCCCTGCTGGTCTAAGCAAATGTGATTTCATTGAGCTGAAGAGGAATTGGGAATTTGCTGTCAGCTGTGAGTTGCCTATAGAGCTAACGTACAGTTATACCAGGACCATGTTGAGCCCTGAAACCTTGGATACAAAGATGGAAAGGCAGCACAGAGGCTCCTGCTTCTAAGTATCACAGGCAGATGCAAGGCAACAAAAAAATTCAGGACTTAAGTCCTGTTTGCTATTACTTTGTTATAATATCAATATTCTCCTGATACCCAATTGTCCCTCTGAGGTGGTCCAACCACCACAACTTAATTAATGGCTTTCTCAGCATCTAGCCCCATCTCCTTTTACAGGTGATGATCTCCAGGGAGGAAACAAGTGTCTTTTTTCAGTGGATGGCCAAGAAAAAGTTGCCCTGAGGCCCTTTGCCTGCATTGACAGCAAATTCACACTCCCTTCTTCTCCCACCAAAACGAATCGACCTTTGGGATGGAGCACAGGAGCCATGCAGCCATTTGTCTTACCAGTTTCAGATAAGCAGTATCCTAAGCTATCACAGTGCAATTAATGACCTGAGCCATCAGGTTTGAATCTGGTCTGGCTGAGAGCACCTCCACTAGCATCATCTCCCCACTCCTAGCCTGCCCAGGAGTGACTCAGAGGGAACAGCATCACCTGCTGAATCATCAGGAAAACTTCCTGCACAAGCCGGCTCCATGGGGAGAACTCCCATGCAGAAATGAACTGACCAAGCCAAACACTGCTTTGCTTGTGGGAGCTGCAGGGCTGCTGGCCAAGACATTATGGGGCCTGGGTATCTCTGCTCAGTAAACACTCCTGATGGAGGGATTTCTTGTTCATCAGTTTCCCGACTTAATTAGCAAGCACGTAAAGACCCCAGGGTATTCAAGGAATTAGCTGTTGTACAAATCTGTCACAGAGGCAGTCCCTATCTGGTAACCGAAGCACGGAGAGAATTGCCTGAGGTCGCACAGCCAGCTGCAGGCTGAGCTTGGAAGAGCACCCACCTCCGTCGCCCGTCTCCAGGCCTCTGTTCAGTCTTGCACACATTACAGCCCCCAGCTGAATTCTGCCACCCTGGCCCTTCAAGGTGCACTCCTGCTCCCACTGCAACCCATTTGTGGTTTCTCAGTAGGAACAAGATAGGACAGGCAGAGCTTCCCCCATGCCATATCCTTTCCCTTTGCCTGAGGATGCTTGGTTATCTTGTCTCCTCAGCCTGATAGTCTCCGTCTGTCCGTCTGGGCAGGACAGAAGCTCTGCCTGTTGACTGCACATTGTCTGCGTCTGTCTGGCAGCCTTGGCTCTCCCTTGTTCCATTGACTGCTCCCAGCACTGTCTCTGTCTGCCTGTTTCCCTGCTCAGGAGAGCAAGCCTGGCTCCCCGCTGCTGCGCCTCTGGCGTTCTGGCAGCATCTCTCCGTGCGTGGGAGGAGGTGGTGGAATAAGGGAAGAGCTCAGAGTTTAAGACGACACAAACCGGATGCTGCAGCACCCTTACCCAGCCACGGGAGGTGCAGAACCTGCCTGGTCCAGGGCAGGGGCAGGCGCAACCCCTGGCTGGAGACCTGGGCACTGGTGCAGGTGTGAGCACATCACGCCACATGAATGCAGATTTGCAAAACCAGGCAGAGATAATATCTCCAGTGCCACCCTCTCTCTCCCTCAAACCAAGGTAAATCTGCACATGCCAGATGCAGAGCCAGTCAAAACCAATAGTGATATAGACTGTGGGCCTGGATCTAATGGTGCAAAGTGAGTGAAAGCTTGAAACATCTGGCAAACTTGTTCTGCAGTGGTATTACGGCTTTACTAGAAGCAGGCAACACTAAAGGGGGCCTTTTGTCAGAAGGAAAGGTATATGCCCCAATGATGACTTTCAGAGTAAGATTTCTCACTTTTTGTCCAGCCCTTTTATCCAACAAGTGCTTTAGGAAAGGTATTTTCCACCAGGCTTTCCGAAGTTGGGTTCCTGCTGGGAACAGAGGTAGGATCATAGGAGAAAGTCATTCCCAGGAGAGGAAAGGTAGAAAAAAAGCATTGCACTAGAAAACCGTCTGATTTGATGGTTACTGATGAAGGAGATCTCACACAGTCCTCACTACCATAAAGTGCAGCCCCTAATTCCTCTGTGAGGCCACGTACTATGCACGGAAATTGAAACAGAGAGAATGACACAGCCAAGGTGGGTACAGGTGAACTGTGGCAGGGACAAATACAAGTCAATGAAATCTCAGCTGATGGTCCAGCCAGTGACCTGTCCTCCTTTAGAGTTAGCCAAAGTCACAGCTGCACTCTTCATGGCTCTCCTTCCACCTTTCTCATTAATGTGTAAATTGAAACATGTGGACTGAAAATAATGGGCTCACCACTGATCTGCAGACCACTGTTAGGCTACAATGCCTGCAGCCCATCTGCCTCAACCCCAGGGGTCTCAGCCACCTCAGGCAGAGCCCACTGACTCCAGCAGGCTCTGATTGATGCAAGCAATGAGGCCAAACCCTAACTTCACATAGTTCCCACTCTCACCAGTGCAGCCTCAACACTTGTTTTTCAAAAGGAGCACGTTAGCATTGTTACTCTAAAGCAGACCCCACTCTGTCCCCCACATGACAGAAATAATCACAGGAAAGGCAGTGAAAGAGAAAACTCTTGGAGTCCTACCCAGCTCTTCTCTCTAGGTTCAACAGAAGACAGTCTCCTCAGGTCTTGTCCTAGTGATCCTGGTGATGGGATTTCTCCCAGGGCTACAGGAACATACCAAAGGCTCAGAGGGCTTATGTGTTTTGTGACAGTCATCCTATATTTCCCCTCTCTTTCATCCCTTTAGTTCCAGTTATTTACCTCCCTGTGTCCCCTAAAAGATATTTTTCCCTCCTTGGGCATCTTCCAAGAATGTGTATCAGCCCCTCCTCACATCTGATTCAGCCTTTTGTCACAAACCAGTCCCTCAAGCTCCAGACCAGTTTACTACTGTCCTCTGGACTCTGTCAGTGGTCATCTTCCGGCCGGAAGGCTAAAATTTTCCACAGGGTTTACTGCCCACAGTCAGAACCAGATTTTCAACAACGTGCAGAACATCAGCTTGGAGCCGGTCACAACAAAAAAGCCATCTATTCTTCAGGGCGGAGATAAGACATAGGTCCTTCAGAAAATACATCAACCCTCTCCCACCTCCCAACACATTCACATCCCACAGCATGTTTCACTGCTTGTTTGTATAGCGGTACAATAAATCTGTATCTTAAGTAGGGCACCAAGATGCTAACGTAATGGAAATGAAAAAAGACAGCCATGACTTCTTGAGCTGTAACAGATCCTACATTCAGACTGAGAGCCCTTCTCCAAAAGGGGAAAATCCCAAGTATTGTTTTCATACACTTGAGGGGCTCTGGGGCAGGTTTAGTCGATTTTAGTGAAAACTGCAAAACCGGAGGAGCTTGACTTGAACTGATCAATGTCAAAGTCCTTTTTGGTGCAGGAGGCAGAGAGCCTCCTGTTGCTGGTTGCATATATTGCAGGCAGCAAATTATTGAAGTGCTCCCTCGTTAAGTGCACGACACAATATTTACATAAAGAAATAAAAGTTTGCAGCCTACTGGTGATATCTTTAGCCACCCACTTCCACTGCCAAATGGTGACGTGAGAACTGCGGGGCTGTAGGTGTTGCTGGCAGTGCAAGGGTTAAGGTGCGTTAGGCAGGGCAGGCCCAGGGACACTGACGGTGGAGGGCCAGTGCCATCTACGGGCCACATCCTGCCTTGGCTGCTCTCCGGGCTGACTGGGGACAAGGGACAAGAGTGGGAACCGGTCTGTCTCCGGGGGCGGCTGCTCTGGGCTGTCAGCAGCCAGCTCAGAACCGGGGCACCCTGTTGCGTGCCCGGCCAGGTGGGCTCAGACCGTGCTGGCGGAGAGGGCGTCACTCGTGGAGATGGGAAGAGAGTTCATGTCCCCCTGTAGCACAAGCCTCCACCTGGGCTCCCATCTGGCAGACTGGCTTCCATGAAGAGTCTGGGATGATCTGGAAACATCCCTGATGGAAGAAAAACAGATGGCCCATCCCTGGGTTATGGGGGAAGCAGGTACCCCCAGGGCTCCTAGCAGAGGACAAGAGTGGTACCTGATGTGAAAACAGAGCAACTAAGGCACACGGTGGTGAAGCCATCTGTCACATTGAGCCATCCGCCTGTGCCAAAGCCGGGAAGAAGACCCAAGGTTTTCTCCAAAGAACCAGCCAATGCTCTGAGAGTAAGTCTGCACCTTTCCTAAAGCACGATCCTGTACTGACATCCTTTAAAGTCGGCGATAGTTACAAATGCGCACCGGGCTTACTGTCACCGTGCCCTTCTGACCAGCCAGATATTCCTGAATGGGAACACTTGGGTTTGCCCAGAAGACACGGACCGACGGATCCATCTGTCGGAGCTGCCGGGAGCGGCGCTGGGCGTCCCTGGGCGTCCCTGGGTGTCCCTGGGTGTCCCTGGGTATCCCTGGGTGGGCAGCGCCTTCGCACAGCCGCCCCCCGCGCCCTGGGAAGGCAGCACCCTCTGCTGCCCCCCCGGAGCGAACCAGCCCTTGCTGCAAAACCTGGAGCTCACTGGCGTTGCACTGGGGCTTTCCAGGGAGTTTTGCGGTTGCTTGGATTCAGTCGTGTATGCAATGTCTCTTCTACCAGCTAAACATGATGAACTATCAAATTTAACTGCGAAAAAAAAAAATAATCCAGGAACTTTTAAAGCCCTTTTAATCAAATGCTTGTGATGATAGCAAACAAGGCTGTGCGTGATCAGAGTGGAACTCCTGGCCTGGCAATGTAATACTCTTAATAAATACATCTCTCACCTAGTGGGTGGGAAACATCTTAGGAATCTTAAATGTGATCTGAACCAAACTTATCTGGGAAACGGCTTTCTCACAGCCCCATCAAGGAAGTATCTGCTTCTAATGGAAAACTTGAGAATTGACTGTCATGGTGAGCTTAAACGGTGAGATTAAATGGCAAAATTTTCACAAAACAGCAAAACCTTTCTGCTTCCAATTCTATGGACTTTCTTGGAATTATAGAATTAATTACCAATACGTGATAGAATCAGGCAATTTATCAAAATACAAAAAATGCAGAAGTATTTAGAACCTGTGAATAACAACTTGTCAGTATTAGACCACAGCATTATCTGATCAAAGAGCTTGCTAAAGGTTAACAGACATACACAAAGTAAACCCAGCATCACCTGCGTCTTGTTTTCCAACAGACATACCTGTTTTGATTTCCAGTGTTTTTAATACATAGTGTCTTTATGCCATGGTGCAGAGTGAATAGCCAGCTCCTCCTAAACAAGCAGGCAGCCTGCTACCTCCACTTGCCATTCGTGTAAATGACTTTATGTGGTCCAGGACAATGCTGAAAGTGTCCTTGTGTGTCCAAGGTTTGTCCTTGGAAAGTGGACATAGGATGAGATAAGACAACCTCAGCTTGGCATTTTTCCTTGACATTTTCTAGAAAAGACACAAATACCTGTCTGCAAAAGGACCACTGAAAACCTAACTGCAAGAAAGCAGTAAGCCAGATTGCCTATCACCTACAAGCCATATCTCTGCATGTTTCTGCAAGCAAAGTATAGTGAAGTATAGCAAAGCCATGCTCCAAAACAGCAGCTCTCAAGATGCTAAAATCAGTCAGAAGAGGAGTAGTCTTGGCCAATATTAAAGTTAGTCACTGAATTTTGTAGTTGTTCCCCATCTGATCTCTGTTTTTCTCGCACAAAGACTAGTCTGTCAAAGATTGCTAACAGACTTCTGACTGCCAGTTTCCAATTCCAGCATTAAGTCATAAACAGAATCACTCAAGCAGCAAGTGATTGATCTCACTGGAAGGAGAGTGAGTGGTCTGTGCTGAAAACTCCCTCGTGGGATGAAAAGCAAACAAGTACCTTGATCCAGTGTATTGGCTCATCAGGAACACACTAAAGCTGCCAACAAACATGGTTTACTGACATCCCGTTTCATTCTGACGGCTCCAAGAGGTCAAACTGCATCTCCAGAGGTGGGAGAAACACAACTAAAAGCTTCCTCTTTCCACTTCTCTGACCAAGAAACTGTCCTCAGGTCAGAGTGGTGAAAAGACACACAGGCAGATGAAGATGTCCTAGGTGTGCATTAACAGGGGAACCCTGGGCAGAGTAGATGGTGCCTCTATGTTTTCGTTAGCCCTGGCTAGTGTGACGTGCGCTGTGCTGCACTATGGAGCTGCAGTTGCATGGCTATGCAGTTGACCTGTGGTCAAACCAAGGCTGTGATTGCCTTCGTTTATACCACAAACACCTCTGTTGAGATACACCCCTCTGCAGATGGGTCTAAACTTCATTGATTCCTCTAAAGAAGACCTCACAGTTGCCAGAATTAGACAATCAATCCATGGCTGAGCTAGGAGAAGAATCCAGTTATGAAGTGAAATGGAAGTGGGTTTGAGTTTTTGCTTTTCCAGTGGAAAGTGGCTGGTGCCCCACTCTAAAAACTGTGGTTTTACTCTGTGTCTCACTCTGAGATGTGTGAGGCAGTTGGGGTGTCTCACATCAGAGGGCATTGTTTCTCAATTTTAACTCAAGACCTGGGGGGAGGTTCCCTTTCTTTCTCTGAGTCATCATAATAAGAACAAGCGACTAGCAATTAGTGCCTAAATGTTAGCCTGACACAGGCCACTACACACTGGGTAACAAAGACTTCCCATGCAGTATTAATCTCTAACCTGACACTAAAAGGACTGTAGAAACAGGAGGGGCATGCAGTTGAGGTTATTTCACTGAGAAGGGATCAAAGACTCAGCACTGACAGAATAGGAGAGCTCTATAAAAAAAAAAAAAATCAATGCCAGTGCTATTGATATAAAGAAAAAACCAGACCATTCTTTCACTGCAAAGGAGAAAGGAGAAGTTACAGGAGATTGGATTGTGTCAGCGATTTGCTCAGTACCCTGCAGAAAACTATACTGAGTTAGAACCATTTTGCCCATCTCATACAAAAATGGCATCTAAAGCTGCTTTCCCACTTGTTGTTACCTGAGCTGCAGTGCTGGTAATGTTTGTCTCGGGAGAAGCACTGAAGAGCTCCTTAGAGGTTTGGGTTTTTTTTTTCATACGGCTAGAAATGGTCTCATAATGTCTCAACAAACTTTGCAGTGGTGAGTTTCTGTTACTTTAGTTAAATAACACCAAGCAGAGCTGGAACCCACTGATCTCTTTTTTGTGCTAGATGTGAAAACCAAGAGCTGTACAGGTAACATCCTTTCAGGCAGTGCTTCAGCTGAAACACAAAACCACTGAACTTCCTTGTTCAGATCAACCAGTGGGTAACTGGGTGATAGTTGCTGGCAAGCACACAGATCCCTTGACCTCCCACACAATCTCTTCCTACACCTGTTAGCATACCTGTTGTCATGTTAAAGATTGATCTCAGTTATAAGCCCTAACTCAGACTCCTCGTTAATCTCCACCTAAAAACACTAGCTATGGAAGAGCCTAGTATACAATCACCTACCCAAGCACCAGGGGAATTGAATACAAAGAAAGCAAAAGTCATTGTCATTTCTCTCTGTTCAGACAGCTTACTTTTAACCACCCCCAATGAACTGAGTAGTGCTAATGCATATTTCATTCTAAAGCCTGTCACTTGTCTTGTGCCTTATATAGCTCAGCATGTTCATTCTCTGCTGATTAATTTCTACAAATAACAGAATATGTAATCTAGCTCCAGAAGCCTGTATTTTTTCATTTCCTACTACTAATATATGATGTAGGATTGTTGTATTTTATGGATCCTGTGGATATGTGTACAAAGTAGGCACAAATTAAGAGGTATTTTACCGCTGTTTAGCACAAAAGTCAATTGTGACGCTGGAGGAGGATGTCAAGTCCAGTTTAACAGCTCTCTGAATTTGAGATCTTTCACTGTAGAAAACTCACAAGAGCCTTTGAGATCCATTTGCTTCCTGGGGATGTTTTCTTTTCCTTTTGTTTTCTCCCTTTTTGCTACACCTCTGCTGTCATCCCAGACTCGGGTCTGGATGTTTTCTTGTGGTGTGTGGGCAGGAGCCCAGGGGAGGAGGGGGAAAACAGACCTAATTACAGGGGATGCTCTCAAAAATAGAGTTGCTTTTCCCCTGGTCTGTGAGCTGGTGTGAGAGGTAGATGTTCTAGTTCTTTCCATAGTTTTGGAACAACAGGAGGGCGGAGTTACTGGCAAATGTACTGTCTTATATGGGTTTAAAACTAAACTCAGAGTTACACAGCCATCACAATAGAAACAACTGAAGTAATTTTACATATTTAGCTTCCTTTCCTTCCTGCTTCCCTGCTGTCTCTTTCCCTCAGCATTCTTTATAGGAGTATCAACCACCTATTCCTTCCCTGCAGATACTGTGTGGCCACAACATGACCACATCCTGCCCCAAACAACTACATCAAAAAGGAAAAGCCACCAGAACTGCCAGTGCTCAGCTGGGGAAGAGGAACAGCAGTGATGGACCAGTTCCTGGATATGCACATAGATCTTCTCAGTGAAGAAAAAGCACCAGCTTGCATCATCATGGTGAAAATTCTTGTACCAATATTGCATGAATCTGGGGAAAAAAAACTGGAAGAAGGAAGAGCCTTGTGGTTTGTCAAATGAAATGGTCCAGGGAGAGAATGTGTGAAAGATGGAAAGGTTTGGATCACATCAGAGATGTGGTTCAGCACGTCCCTGTAAACACTGTACTGGTACAACTGACAGCAGCACAGTGAAGTGCAGGATTAAGACTAACCAGCTGGCAGCGAGAGAATAGCAGCAGCAGCATCCCTATGCCCATCACCTTTGCCTCAGTTTTCCACACTGCAAAATGAAAGTTCATGGAACAGCAGGACCTGAAGGGCTCTGAGAGCTTGTCTGCCCAAAGCACAGAGTGAGGAGTAAATGAGACCACTCCCCATACAGGGCAGTAGTTCATGGTCTGTTGTCATACCCATTCTAAATTCTCATTTTGAGGGTTTTAACTGTAAAAACTTGTCTTGCACTGGGCAGAAGTTCAACTTGGAAAGCTTCCAGACTGGAAGCTTTTCTTCAGTTCTTTTGAAAAAAAACAGAGGAAAAAATAATTCAGCTACGTCCAAGGTCAAAAGAGCATTTTCTAGTGGCAGATTCTGAGAAAGTCCTGGCCTCACTCACACTAGGCTACAGTAGCAGCTCAAGTGTGTGTGACTGCTCCTCATAAAGCCCTTTGCAGGCCTTGTTCTTTGTTAGGGTCAGCACATCTGAGGTCTCTTTGTGCTTCCAGAGTCTGGATTCAAGGACGAGTTTGGGGAGAGGCTGAAGTATTCTGTTATAACTATTCTGTTTCCCAAGGCTGATGGAAGTTTTGGTATAGCCTACTATTAAAGCAGCCCTGAGGCTGCTCTGATATGCACTGGGATGAGCAGAGGATAAAGCAGGGCCCTGGATGGCTTCAGAATGCACTGGTAAACCATAATTGAACACTTGGGGATGATACATAATTTACAGAGATACACTTCTTTAAAGAGGTATGTAGATATCATAATTAATGATGACATACATTGTTGAGGCAGTTGTTAGCCTTGAACATTAACCTCTGACTCCTGTCAGACACATTATTAGGTTCAACTGATCTGAGATTTGATCCAGACAAGCAGTTCCTGCACAAGTTGGCACAAGACTAAGAATCTCTCTTGCTATGAAATCTTAAACTACATGGAGAAACTTGGAATGATTTGGGGGGATTATTAAACACACAAGTCATGCACTAACTAGATCAGTTAACTTCTCTTCAGTTCAGCTTCCTAAAGCTGAAACAATTGAGTCCAGCTCAAGAGCAGAGGATATGGCCGTGCTGTTTGTCTGTGTCCAGCCTGAAATACAGTAATTGTCTGTAGTGAAGCTTTAAACCTGGAAGAGCAGTGCATGAGCCAAAGCAGAGAAGTGTGGGTGAAATGCTCTGGAAAGCACATGGCCATGTTACACTTGTCCGCACTTTGTGCCATCACACCTGTACTTTAATATGGAGACTAAAATAGAAAGTGAAGTTGCTTTAACTATGACATCTAGAAAGCCAGAAACAGCAAAATAAACGGGAAAAACTGCAGACTAGAGAGAGTCAGTAAAATGGCTACAGGGTAGCTGGATTTAAGCAAAGGGGCAGAAGTCATGGAAAGTCCTCTGGGAAACAAACTCGACAGGAAACAATACTGTTATAAAAGTACACACACTGGCTATTACTGCGCCCGTAAAGCTTTCAAAGGGCTAGTTCTCATTTACTGACAGCAGACTGACATAAAGGTCTTTTAACCTTGGCTCTGCTAAATTACAATCTTTTTGGAAGATATCCATGAGAAGTGCATTAGATGACACACAAACCAAACAAACTTAATTGTTGGCCCATAAAAATAAAAAGGATGAGTTTGATGCTTAAGCATTGGGACTGACCATTGGAAGACCCAGCTTTGTCTTGTTCTCTGGTAGGTTACCTCTCTGATTCTGGGCACATAACATGGGGCTTTCAAGAAAAGCCAGTTTCTTATGAGGTTGTATCTGCTCCAAGCGTTCACCTTTACTGGCATTCAAAATCTTATTCCATTTACATGACTTTCAGTTCTTGTTTCTGACATAGAGGTGATGTGGTCTGGCTCTGAACTTCTCATTCAGTCTTGCACTGAATGTGTTTGTGCTAAGGTTTCTTTGGGTCTGTCACAGCAAAGAACTCTGTAGGGTTGCCAGTGTGCTTAAAATTACATTCGTTATCTATTCCTATGTTAGGTCAAGGCTGAATGCAAGTGTTTTTTTCTAAGTGAGAAAAGGGGGCAAGGAGGCATCAGTCTAGAAAAATTTACTGAAAGCACCAGCTGCTTTTTGGTAGCATCAGAATTTTTAGGTGGGCTTCAAACCGCCCATACAGAATGCAACATCTGCAGGTTTGCAGTTGCTATGAATAAACTGGATGAAACTGAGCAAGTCTCATCCTTTGGTTACCCAGAGATGTTTACGGCTATCTGTATGACTCACAACTTAATTAGTGTTTGCATTACCAAAGCACCCAGAGGTCTCAGTCAAGCGTGGGACCCCATGGTGTTAAGAACTGTACATATACAGAGAGACAGCCACTGCCTCAGAGAAGCCACAACATAAACAGACTTGACTGAATCAGGACTGGCGGGAAACAAACGCTTAGACAGGGGCTGGCTGTCACACAGCAGAGCAGTGTGGGGAATAAACCCCTTATCCTCTGTATCTCTGTCCAGCTGTCTACAAACTAAATCACACTACCTTTCTGTACTTGCAACAAAAGCGACAAAAAAAGCCCAAAAAGGCAGCAAAAAAAGGCAACGGCTATTGTACAAAATAGTGCTCAAAGTAGTAAAAATGCTCTCAAATCAAATGCTTAAAAATGTCTTATTAAGGAAAACAGGACATAATTAGGAAGAGCCTTCATCTGACTTGAGTGAAAAAGCATCACTGTTCAGGGAGGTATCCCTGATTTTCATCTCAATCGGAACAAGACTACCAAGGCATTCTATCTCAATTATTTTGCTCTTTCTTTGTAAGCTGAGCATCTCGAGTCCCAGGCCATGATCACCAACACATATCCAGCCTCTCTGCAGCTTAGAGCCAAGTCCAGAAACATTCCCTAATCCTTTTTAACTCTTATTGAGTTATGTAGGAAAGCAGAATCCCTGGAGGAAGCTGGAGCAGGTATGTGTAATTAACCATTTTATATCAGAGACTGTATCAAAGACTCAGGATATCTGAAACATGTGCTGACCTTCAAACACCATTTTTTGAAGATCAGAGACTTCACTGTCCCAAGTCCTCCCCGCAGTACAAGAAGGTCTGGTCATGGAACACAGAAGGCAAGGCTAAAAATCTAGGGCCATCACTTCTAGGATAACTCCTTCCTTCTTCAATGCACTTCAGGTTGACAGATGCTATCCATTTTGTATGACGTATGTAAGTTGCCAGTACCTGACAACATCCATATGTTCCTCATGGTAGCCTCCTGTGCACAATGAGCTCTGGAGTGAACACACAATACAGGCAATTTCTGAAAGGTTCAACAATACTTAATACGCTAGGGAGAAAGATGGGTTCCAAATTAGTGCCTTGCAACATAAAGCAGCAGCTTCACTTAATTGGAGATGCACAACAGCATCTGAATGAAAAAATATAAAAAAGGCGGCATAAACTTGAGCAGAGAACATGCTTTATTGAGAAGTAGATACAAGAACAGCACATTCTACCACGTCATTGGGAACAGGGTTTAGCTTCTGCACAAGAATGGCCTTCTTCCCTACTCCACAAGAGATCTACTTTGTTGGACAGTTTCATGAGCATCTGTAGTTAGTTACAATACAGGAGCAAAGGGCGTGAGACAGCAAAATTCAGTAATGCCCACAAGGTCTACATCATGTACTGATTGATGATCCTTCTTTTTTTTTTTTTTTTTTTTTTTTCTCCAAGGAGGCAGAGAAAGGCAGACAACCATCAGAAAAGCAATAGAGAACTTTTCCACATTAGGGTGGGTCAGTGGTTAACAGGAAACGGCTCCTACCTACTGGCACAATGCAAGTGCTTCATTTCAGACACCATCCAGTGAGGAAGCATTGGAAGGTTTAAATGAAATCAGCACCGTATGATGCTGCCATCATCTACCCCAGCATTGTCCTCCCTGTTAATCACACTGGAGCCATGTAGGAAACTTGTGGCAGTGGTTATACTTGAAAGCCATTGTACGATAGTTTCTTCTGGCGGTGCTGATGGAAGAGAGGAAGTAAAAGTTTTTTTTTTGTTTTACAAAGACAAACAAGGATGCACTGTCAGAGAAGCATACCATCCACACAGCTAACCAGAGCTGCCACTGATGCACAGAACGTACACTGTAGGCAATCCAACAACTGACAATATTTGCATTATAGAGTTTCTGTGGCTGTTTGGACAAGGTTAGCAAACATCTGTCTAAAGTTTTTGTTTCTTCAATCTTAGAGGGAAAAAATCCCCTCCAATACAAAGAGACCTACAAATCAGGGAAGACTGCTCTGGTAAAAATATCTCCGCTGAAATACACTGAACATGCTGTTTCTGCGTAAAGGAACTCACTAACTCTTGAGAGATAAACCAGGAAAACACAGTAACTCATAATCAGAGGTCTCTCCAACAGACACGGTACTGTAGTAGCTCCAGGAGCATATACCAAGAGCAACTCTTTGAAACATCTCAGACCACGATGTTCTCACACACTTAGCCTTGACTCCTCCAGGGTAACACAAAAAATCACACCACTCAGTGACAAGATATGCAAGTTTCTGACTGTACAATATTAACTATGTGAAGACCTGCTATATTATATGGAAAACACTGCTGAAAGAGGTGGCACATTACCTTACTAAAACTATTTGATACATGGAATAGAACAGGCCATCAAACAAGACTAGTTAAAAATGCTGAAGTCAGTGTAACTGCAGCTTGTTGGAAAACCAGACTTTACCCAAACAAGCATTAGACCTTGTTCAAAAGCCACAGAAATTATCTCCATTACTTAGAATGCAAGGAACCTGAAAGAAGAAACAATCAGATTATAGGACACAATACAACCTCACTGGAATAAGAACATGAGGGTAAGACCAGTGACTGGACAGGTACAGTACCAGATATCAGAACTCCTTGGGCCAGTGCTGCTAGGAGCTTTGTTTGGGTCCTATACAGATCCAATCCTTGCAACCTCATTGAGGCCGAAACATAAAGTTCCTCAGAACTAGCGTCTGTGGTGTGCACAAAAGATCTGGGCCAGAACAGTACCAAGGGGAACTGATCTTTCAGGAGGGTACTGTACCAACCAATCACAACAGCAACAGATACAACAGAGATCCCTAGGGTACTTCCTACTGCTGGGGTTCACTGGCTTCAGGAGTGATAGACAGTTAAGTTCCCTTAGGAGGGGTCCACTTCAAACAGCTGGGATCCATTATCTTATTGCTGTTGGATCTTTTTGCCTCTTTGGCTATCCATTCATCAATCAGATCCTAAGGAAAAGAGCACAAAAGGGCAGGTTAAAGCAAATGATCCATGTGGAGGTCCATGGTACAACACCACACATCTAAGTCCACAAATCTGAAGATGACTAGCCTACTAACTGCAGGTGTGACAAAAATAACATTTCCCTCACAGAGCTTTCTAGAAGCCCTTCCAATTACACTAATAAGGCTATATTTATCTACAAAGTAAAGTCTCAGGGAGCAGAAAACAAAAGAGAGAAGCTGTCACATTTTGAGATTTATAAACCATTTGTCTTGCATCTAATGAGGACACAAACAGGACTCATTCAGGATTCCATTAATTCAGTTCACTTTTATGTCATCCGGTTGCCCAATAAAGGGCAGGCACGATGAGGACCATGATGGGAATGTTGATCCATTGCTCCCCTAAAAAGCCACTTATAATGAGCAATTCCACATATATAAATAATGAGTTATTCCACACATCAGAAAAGGAAGGTCAATACATCACACTCTTATGCTACTGAAGAATCAGGTTGGTTGCCCATGTTGTATTTTATCAGTTACTGCATCTGAAAATTACAGTGCTCCCCGACTAGAATGAAAAGGCTAGAAAATCCAGCACAATGCAAAGGCAATGCTGATTTCAGCAGGTTCACGTGAATCTAACAGCTAAATATAAAGAAACAAAAATACAGAAATATCTATCACAAATCTTACCTGTCTTTTTAGGACCAGGTGTTTCCCTTTCCAGTACTTGAGCATCTGAAGTGCCTGCAATGTGCTAACAATGTCGACAGGGTTTACTGCAGTCTCCTGGCTGATTTCTGCAAACCAGTATCAGTTCATGTCAGAGCAGAAAAAAATTCCTCTGTAATAGCCTGTAACTGTTAAGTTTCCAACTCCAAGTTTTATGCAACTCCTTTTGAAGGGGTACACACAAAATGCCTCACACATACTAGGGAGATACATGCAGTGTTACTGTTGCTGCCGGCTTGCACCCTTTGTCCACCCTGGTTACCTACAGCACTGCTATACAACTTGCCTTTGCTTATTTCACTCTTGAAGACTAATTGATTGCAAATAGCTTGAAGAGTACAACACGGGTACAAGCCATGCAGAGCTGTACAGAAACAGCCCAGCTCACCCAAAAACTGAAAGCCAGCCTACACATCACAATGATTTAGTGATACAATTTAAGGATCCAAGTTAAGGTGTAATCCTCTGAAAGACAGCTGCTTCTTCAGAACTACCTTGGTACCTCTATGAAATGCTGCACACTCCTAGGTGACATAAACGTAAAAATGCTATTTAAAGAGGTGCAAATAGTGTTAATATTTTAACCATGGCAGGACTGGTTATAAGGAGCCATACTCAACTACAGGAATATTCCACTAACTGTGCTGTTGCACACCTACATGAATGGTCAAGCACGACCTGCCTCATATTTGAGGAAAATCAGTGAGATGCATAGGTATGTTCCTGAACCAATTCACTACAATCTTATTTAGCTTAAAAACATACCTTTTATAGAGATCTCTTTTCCTTGAAAATTATGCAGGTAACGAAGGAGAACTTCCTTCCAGTAACTACGGTAGCTGATAAGGCCTAAATCAGACAGAGGGCGTTCTGGAGAGCCAACTTTTTCTTCTACTTTAGAAAGCAAATAGCCTGTAAAAGAAAGAAAACCTATTTATCCTTCCTAAACTGTCACCCTCTTTAGCACACACAGAAATCGGCTATAATGAAAACTGCTCAACCATCACCATCAATACGTTAAGATTTCTTGGTGAAATTGTCACGTTGGGCAGAATATGTTTACAGAATTTCTCCCTCTCTCTACTTACTGAAGTCAATGAGCATTTTGCCATAACCTTGCCTCATATATTGAGGCATTGTCAGGATACAAGAAACATTATAGTTGAGAAAAGAATTCTTCTCCTAAAAACAAGAACAGAGAGGATACGATTAACAGGTCTAGATCTGTACAAATGATGGATATATCATAATCCCAACAGACTGAACAAGCCTGTGCAACTGATACAATACAAGGTGAAAGCAGCAACAGTAGAAAAACCTGCTTAACAACAAGTAACATGATCATCCTTCAGCTACCAACCTGGCTTAATGTCTTACTTTATTAGCCTTTAAATTGGGTGTTTGGTGCACAGTTTTAAACCTAGGATAGCTGGCCATGGAGTTGTACCTGAAGAACTGGTAACACCCTCACTACCACCTCTGTCATCTATCAGGTTTACATGCAGCAGGAAAGTGACACAATGGCACATCCTGGTTTTAGCCAGGATAAGTGTTAACTTTCTTCTTAGTAGCTGCTGCAGTGCTGTGTTTTGGATTTGGTGTGAGAACAATGTTATTGATACACTGATGCTTTTAGCTGTTGCTAAGTAATATTTATATTAAGTCAAGGACTTTTCAGTTTCTCAGGCCCTGCCAGCAGGAAAGCTGGAGGGGCACAAGAAAATGGGAGGGAGCAGAGCCAGGACAGCTGATGCGCAGTGGCCAAAGGGGTATTCCATACCACAGAACATCATGCTTGGTATATAAACTGGGAGGAAGTGGTCTGAGTCTGTCGATTGCTTCAGGGACTGGCTGGGCATTGGTCAGCAGGTGGTGAGCAACTGTATTGTGCATCACTTGGGTTTTTTTCCCCCTTCCCTTTGGATTTTATTCCTCTCCCCTTCTCATTATCATTACTATTACTGTTACTATCATTATCTTATTTCAATTGTTAAATTGTTCTTGTTTCAACCCTTGCATTTTACCTTCTTCCTGATTCTCCTCCCCATCCTGCTGGGCATGGGGGAAGTGAGCAAGTAGCTGTGTGGTACCTGGTTGCCAGCTGGGGTTAAACCACAACACAGCAGCATTATAAGCACATTGAAATGTTCAGATAAAGGTAACACAGACACACTTATCTGCAGATCAATACCATTTTTCTTTAGAACGTTTTTTTTTCTTAGATATTTATCCAGTTTTGACTCGGGTGATTTAAGGAATATAGCTGCCTGCACTTTATTTGGGAGAGTATTCTCCTACCTATGGAATTTCACTGACTGAAACATCTAAACTACATTGCATGATATCACCATGTCCAGAAGGGTAGCAACTTTTTCTGTATTGAAGTAAGAACAACCAGGAAATGTATTTCACTCATATGCAGCAGAGATTAAACAAACAGATTGGATATTTTTTAGGTAGGCAACATGTCTGAGCAAACAGCTGAGAAAACTGGCTCCTACTCTAAGCTTAGCCAGTGGCTTACTTGAGTGATCTGCTTAAGTTACTTGAGTTCTGCCCCAGCTTCTCCACCTAAGATTTTTTATTCCTTCAAGTACTTCATTAAAAAAAAAATAATCATGCTGACTAATACTTAGTTTATTTTTCTCTACATTTTCTTTATCCTTTGTTTTGCTTATATTTAAGACACCACTATGCTTCCTAGCAACAACAGTTCATTTGAGCTGATTTGGTTTTTATTAGTAATGAGAAAAGATGCTACAGCAAAACATCTCCAATCCCCTGCAGCAAAGTACGAACAATTTATGCAGATCAGGTTTGAAACTTTATCTATTCCTAAAAGCAACAAATCCCAAGACTGCAAAAACTCACGAGGGGAGATTCAGTACTGATAATTGGTGTCCTGACTCTCATTCTAGAGAGGCAGTAATGCATATATATGTATTTTCAACTAACCTTGGAGAAATATCCTATCAGGTGACAGCCAGTGTTGTCAGCTTCAGTCATGACATAGAAGAGGAAGGGTTCAACATCATAATACAGTGTTTTATGGTCCAAGAAAAGTTTTGCCAGCAGACACAGGTTTTGACAGTAGATCTAGAAGCAAAAGAATAGGATACACCAGTTTATTATAGTGGAACATCCAAGACTGGACAAAAACAGGCATACATGGGAAACGACAAGAACATTCTGATTCATCTGAGAAATGACATACACTCTTTCAAACAGAGCAGCTGGGCCAGGAAATAATTCCATTTGTGAAACTTGATAAGCCTAGCCTCCTAAGGCTGGGAATTTATATTTGTGATATCCATCTCTGAATGCTCTAAACATCACATCCTCAGTGAAGGGGAGCAGAAGGTTGGATCTCTGCTTGCTTGCACTATATTGCATTAATCCAGTGTTTCAAGGTTATCTCTGGTAACTAGCAAAGATTCTTCCCAACTTCCAGCAGTACAGAATTTAGCTTTTGAATTTGTTTCTTTGTTCTCTCCTCTGAAACCTTCAAGACCAGACACAACGCAAGACAGGACACAAGCATGGTGCTACTACCTAGCGCACTGAATCTGCAGCTGTAGATTCATGTTCTACCCTTCAATTCAGGGTTAAGGAGGTCACCCTCAAATTTAGGCTGCTTCCCACTCTAACCCATATTTCACCGAGTATTCACAGTGAATGGGAGATGGGAGTAGCAACCTACTGAGGTCAAGCACAGAAATCTTCCCACTAACTTCCAGAAAGCGATCTTGACACGCATCTCCAGCCATAGTAGGAGACAGCAGATGGAACTGCTGGAGCACAACAGTGCTGAGGAATAACCACAAAGAAAACGCAGACAAAACTGCTGCCAGAATTGCAAGAATGAACAGATCAGACTCTAGTAGCCTTTCTGCAGTTAAGAGGGAGAAAGGGCCATTTGCATCCTGGTTCTTTACAGGAAAAGTAGTGCCTGGCACATCTCAAAAATAGGCTCCACACTCAAGACTGACCTAATGATCACAGTTGTTACCTTGTTCTTTTTCCCATCCACTTCAAACACTGAAATGGAACCTTTGCGGTAGATTTCGTCACCTGGTGGATGTTTCCAAACACATTTTGCCTATGACAGGAAAACAAAGTTAGGGTGACACTCCTGTCTTAAGGGCAGAAAAGGTTACAACAGCTACTGGATATACCAGGACAACACATGCAGTCTTCCCACCTCCTAAATTCAGCAACTTAGTTAACAACAGTAATGTTTTAAAATGTTTACATGCTGACATCAGATTTAAAACTTGGGAATCAGCTCTGCCCTAACCCTTACCATGTGTCTGCGCAGTATTGTCTGGCTCTTCATATATTTGAGACAGAACTCACACATGTAGAGACGTCCCAGACGAGCATACTCTTCTGGGTAGGGAGAATGATACCAGGTATCCAGCTCATAACGGCCAAAAGCGATTGTTTTAATCATATTGCTGCCTTCTGTGATCTGGCCCTGGAGCCGCAACTTCTCCTATGAATGAAAAAAAAATGGATAATTATTTTTTTTAAAAGTAGGTAGAGAAGGGGGCCCTATTTGTTTCCCACAAGGACATCATTCACTTCAAGTCTTCTAAATTCATCCTTCAATGTGACAACACCTAATGACCCACAGACCTCCTCAGTCAAAACAGTCTGAGCCCTGTCCACAAGCAGCATAGTACAGACTGTTCTTTCATCAGGAACTGTCTTGTGAATCAGCACTTAGCAGCATGATAACACTAGGATCATATTGTTTCTGTCATGAAGGCAAGGTAAACTCGCCACTTCATGCTTCTTTCCCAGTCTGGAGGGAAAGGATACAGCCTAATGCTCTGCCTCAGAGATACCCCAGACGCAACTGTCACTTGGTAACCATCAGAGTATCTTTTGGTTCATGTCTGGAGATGGAAGGTGGCTTTGGAAAGCACCTACAAGGTTTTGAGCTCCATTCCACAGTCACTGGCTGCTGTCAAGATGGTTTTTGTCTTCCGTTATCATCACTCCTTAGCCACTCCTTCAGTGGACAGCAGGTGAAGCTGTCCATTCTTTCACTGAAAACTAACACCTATTAAATGGGACTGTTACTAATTATTCCTCTTGCAGGCACTGCAGCATTCATGACTGCAAATGCTTAATGCCAGCTGTACTTTCAGCAAACGCTCTGAATGAGTGGCACTTAAATGTTATCCCTAGTGTAACTTTGCTGACTTGGCTGGGCTGTAGTTGCTCTTCTCACAAACGCTGATTCTATCTGCACAAGTACAACAAAACCCAGAAAGCATTCATGTTTCTAACAAATACATTTCTTATGTGATTTTTGAGTTAGAAGTCTCACCAGGTCCTCAGATGCCCGTGCTTGCGCTCTTCGGAAAAGCTCGAGGTCATACTCACTCGTCAAGTTTTCAAGTAGAGGTTCCCTAGTATTGCCATACGTTTGTCTGTGCTCCTAGAACAATAATAGGAGGTTTTGCTGCCATGGTGCTGCTAAAGTGTTGGATCTTGCACCTTTTTTAGCTAAGAATGTTGCAGGATGACTGGGAAACCCAAACTCCTGCTTAGTGGTCTCATTCCAGACAGGAGGGAATAAAAGAATAAAGTTATTGCTTTTACCATGTATTTTTCTTTTTGTTCCTTGCTTAGTCCCGAGTTCCTTTTCTTCCTGAGCTCAGCTACTTTCTCTTTGTATCGCAGCTGTCGCTCTGTTGGTGCCTGAACAAAAGCAGAAGTGGAAACATTCACTAGGCTTCATCCACTTTAAAGTTTTCTTTACCTTCCCGCCCTAAAGGACCTCTGTCCTGGTTTTCATTTTATGACGTTTGTTGCCTCTGAACCAAATCCTGTGCTAATAAGAGGGCACTGCAGGTACAACATAGGTATGTAAAATAGGAATTTTTTCTTTCTACCACAGCTTGCCTCTGCCAGTGTACCTCAGTCCCACAAGACAGGGTGCACTCCTTATGTGCTGCTTAATCATAGGGAAAAGCTCAAGCTGACTCAAGTCATCTTGACTCAAGTCCAAGATGCAGGAACTGAAAAATTTAATTCCCCTGGTTTTATTCTTTTCTGTTTAGTCAGAGTAAAATTGTAGTTTACAGTGCTGCAGGAATTCTCTTGTCCTACATATTAAAGCACACAGAAAAGGTCATCCTGAGAACAGCTCCAGCCTCCTTTGTAATACTACTGGCCAATGCTCTCGGTAGGTGCTCCAGTCTCATGTTTGAGGGATACAATGAATTGCCCTTGCTGAAACAAATCAGAGATGACAAACGGGAGTGCCAGGACTCACCCCAACAGCTTATCTGAAGTGAAGAAGGAAGATCAAGTTAAAATCATTGCTTCTGGAAACGACAAGCTGAAGTTTTCCCACTGAAAACTGAGCAGCCACTCTATTAAGTGCAGATTGCCTACCTGGTGTCTGGTGGCGTGCCTGTTGTTGTCATCCTGCCGATGGGCCAGCATTCTCTCCTCAATCTGTTTATCCCGACTCTGGGCTCGCACCTGGAAGCCAAAACTCATCTGTCTATGCTGCAGCAAAGTACTATCAAAGCCTTCATCTTTTCCTTCTCTTGTTTTGGTGAGTTTTCTGAACTGTAATTCACAGATGACTTGACGCACAAATGCTACTGTCTTACAGCTAAAAACATCAGCTGAAATATGTTAACTCTATTTTCTGTTCATAAATGACAGGTCTTGGCATTTTGTTCAAAAAAATGGTAAGGAAGATAAAACAAAAGCCTTATTTACCTTACACTCAAGGAAGATAAAACAAAAGCCTTATTTACCTTACACTCATCTGCTGAGAGATTGTGATACAGTGGGCATCCTGATATGGAGAAGTGTCGCTCATGTTTTCCAGTTAGGTGTCCTGCAAAGGATCAGAAAAAAACACCACCTTTTAAAATATGATCATAAAGAGGTTTAAAAAGCACCCAAGATGGGCAGATCCCTCATATGAGCTTCTTAAGGAGCATGCTCAGTTTACTACTAGTGTGACAGAAGAAGCACCCTTTGTGGTTCATGGCAGAAGCTTTAAGAACAAAGAAGGAAAACCTTTTTCACACTAACTCAAAAGCTGCACTCCATGCAAGCA
Organism: Microhierax caerulescens; assembly: GCA_035590215.1. Classification (NCBI taxonomy): domain Eukaryota; kingdom Metazoa; phylum Chordata; class Aves; order Falconiformes; family Falconidae; genus Microhierax; species Microhierax caerulescens. The sequence goes on along the minus strand of JAVJGJ010000042.1, from coordinate 230,531 downwards.
GCCACATACATCTGAGGTCTGCAAAAATTTCTGTCTGAAAACCTGCTTCTGGCAGAGACCGGTACCCTACCTGCAAGACTGCATTCTCCTCCCACACCTGTGCCCATACTCCTAACTTGTTCTTCACCCTAGCATCCCCCAAACACTCCTAGCCAGAAAACACCTCCAGGAAGAATATACCTACAAATATGCTTCGTATCCCTTCTTTGTACCCACTTCTCAGTAGTATTCCTGATCATAATTAAGTGCATATTGTTAGGATGCATAAACTCAGCTGAGTGGGACTTCACAGCAGGAAGGCAAACCCCAACAGATTAATCCTGGAGCTGAAATTACCTAAAGAGTTACAACCAGGAGTGGGACATTTCATGTTGAAATTGTAGCTTTCATGGAAGCGGCGGCGCTTAGGGCGATGAGACAGGTCACTTCCAGAATCCTTCATGGACATGTCCTTGGCAATGCTCTCATCATGGGATACATTTGGACTGGAGATATCAATATCAGACTCTGAGGAAGGGGCATTCCCGGTGGGGGTACGAGGTGGAGACTCATCGTGATCTGCTGCATTTTTAGTGTCTAAATAAGGATCAAGATGTTACAAGTTTGTCTGAAATAAAGTTCAAAAAAATATGTAAAGCAACTCTGGACAGCTGGTCTCAAACGCTCTGTCCTCAGGATATTATACTCTGCCCTCAGAGAATGGAGTCACACGCCCTTTCCAACAGCATTTTGCAAACTTTCAATGCCTCACTGCACCCTACGTACCTCTATCAGAAAAGTCAACCACCTGCTCAGTCTCTGACCCAGATGAGCGAGTCTGCCGGAGTGGGTATTTCTTTGGAGTCACAGGAGTAGGCTGCTGTTGGCTGCGGGTTACCCTCCTTGTAGAATAGACAGGCTCTTCTGCTCCAAACGATGGGGGATTACGAACTGGGCTGGAATCTAATTCCATAGAAACACCATAATTACACCCACAATAACGACACTAAGTCATGAGACTCACCTTGCACGTGCTCTGAAGTCTGTAATACCAACATCTGATAGCTGGTATCAACATAAGAGTTCTGTCTTACTGCTCATGGCCGCACATCATCACAAAGACATGTTCCATTCTTCTGAGCTTGAATGTTTTGACAGTTTTACCAACACTAAGGAATCTGGAATTAGATCAGCTTTCTCTGGCCTTCCATTTAGAAGCTAAAGAACCATTAATTCTGATAGTTAGGTTATCAGTGTTTAGATAACCCTTGGGAATAGCAAGATTGCTTGGAACCCTGTGTGTCGTTTTGTGATCCTATACTGCTCTTAAGACTATAAAACAATTATTTTGCACTAAAATAATGCTTTCATAATCCTAGAAATCTCACAGACATCCCATACACACCCAACCACCTTTCCTCTTGATTTTAAGACCTAATTACCAGATGATCATGTACATATATTTCTTACTTGCGATATTAATTTGTTGCAAAACAGATTCTTTATCAAAACGTATATATGAAGCAACGGAAAGAAGTTATCTACTGTCATTTCCTCCCCTTGATGCCAGATGGCAGCTTATTAACAAACAGCCAAGAATGACTGCACTAACACTAAAAATGAGGAGGCGGACACATTCAACATTTCCTCTTACAATACGGATGCCAAAGCAATAACTGGCAATACGCTGATTACATTTATTGCAGAGTAGGGTCAGCGCCAGCAAATCATGACAATAAATCTTCCCTTGTAGTACAGAAAACCCTAAAAACCCCAGAAAAACAACTTTCACTTCTAAACACCCTATCTCTAGCTTGGCTCCAGTACCAATATAACTGTCTAGATGGAAAGCAAATTTTTAGAGTTCTCAGAAAAATCAGGCAAAGCTGGCAGCACAATCACAGTGTTTTGATTCCTACTTCCTTTAACAAACAGACATCTTTACTTTTTGAACTGAGGCTCCTTGAGTTCTGACTTCCACCACCAGTGTAATCTTTAGACTATATTAACTCATTTGTGCAATATGCACATATAAAGACTGCTTTTTGCTGTGCTGCATTAATAGGAAATGAAAAATGTTAAATATTTTTATTTAGGTATAAACTCCACTCATTTAAGTTCTAAAGGTCAGGAATATGGAGTACACTGAGCCTCTTGTTGCTTAAGAGGCTGCTTTTCTTTCCTTTGTTTAAGAAAATAAAGCATTTACCTTGAGAGCTTTGACTGAGTCTGGCTGAGGAACGGGTCACACGGGCAGATCGTCGTGATGTGCCATCACTTTCAGAGCTGTCTGTATGCTCAGGATCAGTAGAAAAATCAGAGTCTTCTGTTCCATCTGAGCTACTGCCTGCGTTCCTCTGCAACACCACAGACCCAGACGTTTGCACAGGAGCACTTAAACTTGCATATTGTATTTATACTATTAAACCCCCCCACTATTTTATGCTAGATAGATAAATTCAAGCTGACGCAATGACACATGCAAGCTAATAAATGTCAAGTGTATTTACTCTGGAGGAGATATTTTAGCTCAATAAATATGCAGTGTCGGACAGTGCCTTCTATAATAACAAGTTTCTGGAAACTGATCCACTAAGAAAGATAACCATAGCACTGGATTTTATTTAAAGCAAAAGGTAAATAAAGTTTAGGGCTGGCCAGGACAATGCTATGAGCTGACCATTCTCAGCTCACCCTGCCAAGCCAACAGCACTCCCGCACTATCTACCTGTTCACAACAGCGGAGCCAGTAGCAGAGCACCAGGCACCGCGGGAGCAGCTGGTGGAGCAAACAGATGGGCTCCAGCAACGGCCACCCTGGCTCTTCACCACTCAGCAACGCAGGGCAGCCTTAGGCCCCCCCAGGCGGAAGCAGGGCAGAGAAAAACAAGGCACTCAGTAAAGAGGCTGCGCTAGAACAGGCCGCGAATGCAGCCGCATTCACCTCGTCCTGGCCCACCAGCGCGGCCCCCTGCACCACGCAGCGGCCTGCCCTGAGGGAAGCAGGCCCCGGGAGCTGGCGGGCAGCCACCAGGCCTCTCAAGATCGCTCCTCCGCACGACAGCCCTGACCCGACAGCCGGAGTGTGGAGGCGCCCACAGGTGTCAGCCAGGGCGGCCGGAGCCATCGGACGCGGGCGGAGGCACCCCGCGGCCGCCGAGCCTGAGGGGAAGGCACCGGGGCCCGCCTGAGGGGAGGAGCTGGGGCGCTGCCGAGACCCCGCGCGCACGGGTGGCGCGAGCGCGGCCCCCGCGCCGCTTTGTTTTGCACCCAGCGGAGACTCGCCGGTCCCGGCCAATCACAGCGTGCACGGGAGGAGCCGAAAGGGAGAACCTGCCAATCACAGCTTAGAGAGCAACAAGGCGCGGCCATCGGGCGTGACTGACGTCAGCCGCCAGCCTATCACTGCAGGCGCCGCTCACACAGAAAATCAACCCCGGAGGGGGGCCGAGTGGGATGGGGGAAGGGAGAGAGGGAGAAGCAAAGCACGCGCGGGGAGGTTACCGTTGGGGGCGTAGATGGGCAGCCGCGGAAGCCAATCAGCGGCCAGCCCGGCAAGGCAGTCCGACCAATACGTGAACAGTTCTCCAACTGCCTGCCCAGTTGGAAAAAACAAGAGGAGGGCCGAGCTGCAGGCGCGGGGGAGGGGAAACGGTAACCGTTGGGGGCGATGACTGACGAGCAAGACGGCCAATCAGCGCCCAGCATGCCCGTGTGGCAGCCACTCAGGAAGCGAGCGAGGCGGGCGCAAGGGGCTGAAGGCCGCTATTTTCCCCCCGGTTTTGTGCCCATGAGAGGTAGTGGAGGGGGTGGAAAGGGGGGGGGGAGCGGGAGCGGGAGCTACGGCCTGAGCTTCGCTGATCCCCCGCCCAGCGCCTCCCCAGTCCCCCTGCCACACTCACCTTCCTGCGCGGCATCCTGGGCGGGGGCAGCGAGGTTGGCTGGTCCCCGGCGCCCCCGGCCCGCGAAGCGGCAGTCGCCGCCGTGTTAGCGCTGGCGGGCTCCGTGGTGGCAGCCGTGTCTCCCGTCCTGCGACACGTCTGCTCCGGCGGCACCAGCCCGCTGCCGCCAGTCCCTGTTCCGTGCTCGGTCCCTCACGCTTCCGCCGGGACACGGCCCACACACCCCCGTCACGTGATCCCGAGCCAGTCCCATGCCAGCGGGGGCTGCCATCTTGGATTCAGACGGGTGTCCCAGCGGCGCCGCCGCTGACGGTGAAGCTACGGGCGGCCATCTTTGGTTCGGGCTGAGGGCTTTTGGCGGGGTCTGGGGCAGCGGCCATCTTGGGTTTCGGTGTGAAGTCAGCTGGCTGCCGGGGACCGGAGCGGCTGTGTTCCCCAGGGAGCCATGTTGGGTTCGGGCAGCCTGAGCCCTCCCGCTGGGGCCATGTTGGGGCTGGGCAGAGGCGCGCCGCCGGGTCCATGGAGTGATTGGGTGGAGGAAGGCGGTGAGTCCCCGTTGCTCTTGAGGCGGAGGCGGGGAGCGCCGCGCCTCCGGCTCCCGGCCCCCCTTCTGCTAAGGGGGGTGCCGCCGCCTGCCCTGTGCGCGGCCTGCTGGAGGGAGAGGCCATTCTGAGCCCTGGCGCCGCGCTGGGGCGGGCCGCCGCGGGGGCCTAGCAGGCCTGGGCGGACCGCGCAGGGGAGCGCTGCCGCCGGTTCCTGGTCGCAGAGGCTATTGTCGTTAGTTCATTTTTCCGCTCTCAAAATATTGTCGTGAGGCGTGTGTGTGTTGGGTGAAGCTTTTCCTGTGTAGTTCTGGTCGTGTCTCTGCCCTGAGCAGCTGAGGCGGCTCTGGGTGGCCCGGCCCTGCGGCTGGCTGGGGCAGTGCGGGCCGTGGTCTCCCCGGGGGGGGGGGGGGGGNNNNGGGGGGCCCGCCCCCCCCCCCCCCCCCCCCCCGGGTCTGCCCTGCCCCCTCCTTTCTCCCACCCCCGGGTCTGGTCTGACCTGCCTGGTAGCTGGTTACATATCATATATCTAAACGTTAATGTGATAAAGCTGTCTATAGCACCAGTGTATTGCTTTATAAAAAGACCTGAAGAAAATAAGGGTATTTAATCAAACATATGATTTGTTTTCAAACTACTGTTATCTTTAGGGATTATTAGATCTTCAGGGCCTGATCCTATAATCCTCATGAGTGTATGTCATCCTTAGTCATGCAAGTAATACCACTTTTCTTATTCCAAATTGTCATTGCTTCTAGGTGTATCCAATCTCCTGTGAAATATTGAAAGGCAAACGTTCTGAAGAAGTTGAGATTAAATACCTCTGTTTTTGCCAAAGCACAGAGGAATGAGAAGCAGTATGTGTGGTATGTGAAGTGGGAGTGTATGCATTGGTTGCAAATAAATGTACATTTGATCTAAAAATGGTACATATTAAGCCCTTGAAAACTATTCATGCATGAACAAGTCACTAAGTTTGGTTATTTCAGTGAGCCAATTTGGAAACCTACTGAAAGGTGGCTGCAGGAGGAAACACTGCTGCACAAATGCATGATTTTTTCCTACTTCATAAGAAAAGTCTGCCTGGAGTTTAATAAAATTTCAAATTGCAGTTAAGCCCAAATGTATTGCTAGGCTAACGAACATTATGCTCTCAAGTTATTAGAATAATGTGAAATGTTTAACTTAAGATAAATCTGGGATGAACTAAAGCATTGCCTCAAATGGCAAGAGGAATGGGAACAAAGAAAAGTAGTGCAGTATTCCCTAATGGAAAGAAAAGGGAGGAGTTAGTCCAAACACTTTGTAGTTGCTCATCTCCCATATATTTTCTGTGACACAAAGCTCAGTCCTCACAAGAGTGAATGTGTCTAATGCTGCAGACTGATGAAGGGCTTTAATGGAAACATGGGGCAGTTAGGAGCAATAAAAAAGATTTCAAAGAGCTTGTAGATTGCAACTTCATCTCTTTTCTTGCATTAAATGTAATCTGCTTGTGGTAGAAAAATGACAATTAGCTTCAAGACGGGTTGTAACAGAACATATTTGGACCTTGCAAATGTCTGAATTCAAGTGCAGATTTGCCTGAAAAAAAGACTAAAGAATACAGTAACTGTGAAAAGTTGCACGCTACAACATCCCATTGAAATAGTTGCCTGTTGGTGGTAGGTAAGGGATTCTCTTTCAAAAATTCTGTGTTATGAGAGCTATAGCGCTTAATTGTATCAGGTAAAGAGAGTATTAATTAGAGCTTTTAGGTGTTACTGAAGCTTATGTCTGAAATAAGTTGTTTATGTTGATGCACGTTAGCAGCACTTAACACCGCCAACAGGATGTTGGTAGAAAACCAGAGCAAACAGAAGTGGGTGGTGTTGAATAACTTTCCTAGAGGTGGCAGAACTTGAACAGAAGCCAGGAATCCAGTTCCCCATGCAGTTTTATAGTCTCCTGGTAATTAAAATGGTAATGCGAAGTGTAATTCCTATGTTCAGTTTGAACACTGAATTGATGTAATTCTAGAGTATCCATTGTGTGTGGACGAATGGGGAATGACAAGGGAAGATGGGCTTATATTTGCTAAACTGTCTCATGCTTTCACATAAGAGCAAAAACCAGATCATATTATGACCACAGCACAGCTTGCAAGAGCTTTTCTGTATGTGTGTATATACCAGTAGAACAGACTGCAAGGATTTAACTTGCTGCTGCTATGCTTCAGTTCAAAATCCAGCCCAATCTTAGACTTACGACAGAAATAAACCCCTGTTTTTTCATTAACTTGTACAGTCCTTCACATACAGCCCTTGGCCATATGCCAGTACTTGGTACTGAAGAAGCTCGAGCCCTGGTGTTCATTGGAGCTGAAACTGCAGCTCAGTTCTAGGGAAAAAC
>JAVJGJ010000042.1:195880-214350 GCA_035590215.1 Microhierax caerulescens | reverse complement strand
CTCCCTCTCTCGCTCTCTCCGGGGGGGGGGGCGGCGGCACACGGCAGTAGAGACCGTGAGCGAAGGGGAGAGGCGGGCCGCGGCCCCGCACAGCCGGGGCGGCTCGGGCGCTGCCTGCGGGCTGCGGTCGCACACGGAGGGGCAGCTCTGACCCCGGGCCCAGCGCCGGTGCTGGCAGGACGTGCCGCTGCTTGCGGGCTGCCGGGGCAGGGATCTGCCTGTTCGGAGGTGGTTTCACAAAAAACTCGAGTCCTGTATTTTATGCATCTGATCTGGCTTGATAAAGAAGTAATTTGATTTGTGCTGATGGCAGTTTGTCCCTAATTGCACCACTGAGATTTCCCTGACCGCTTCAGGAATGCTTATTTAAATATAACTTTTTGGAGACCTAGTAACAGTCTTTGGCTTTTCTTTATGTACATATTATGTACGTATCTTGGCTGTTCACAGGACTGCTTTTGGATGTTGGGCTCTTGGCTGTTCATTATCTCAAGAAGCGTTAAAATAGCAGTGAAACACTTTTTGTTTAAGTTAAACAGGCTTCTGGAACAGAGAGAAATATTTGTCGAGCTTTGGGCCAGCTGATCCTTGTAGCATCTGTTCAGAGCGCTGGTCTCTTGTTTAATGCAGCAACTATTCGGCTTTGCAGAGGACAGTGCTGCAGCCCATCCTACAATGAGAATCGGTGGCCTTTCCTGAAGTGTCCTGCGCTTCACTGCTTAAGACTTAACATTGTCATTCCTGCCACTGGCAGGGTTGATATTGATCAGAGAAGCTATAAAAAGCTTTTTTGCTCAATTTACACATGAAACAAGTTAATGGAATAAATTCTTTCAAGTGCTAGTCTCTCCTTCCCTCTCACTGGTATGCTGAAATCGAGGTGAAGGTGCTGTTAATATGGCAATTACTCAGTAGCTTCAGCTGTTACAAAGAAAATAAAGCAAATCTCAAGGAAAGGAGAGCCAGGCTGCCTGTGATCTCTAGTTGTATTAGGGCTCTGTACTGTACCTGCTCCAAAGTGTGGCAAATACCATGCAGCTTTCTGAGGGCAAAATGGCTGGGGCTCCACTGACGAACCAGAATTGCTGGCCTTCATTTCTTCCTCTGTACCTCACTGTACTGGCTATAGGAGCTTGAGTTTTTCCTCTTGGTCATAGTCATTTCATCTACGCAGTTTGGGAAGTTTGAAATTTCCATTGCTTTCTGCCTTCTCACTCTTTGTATGCTTCAGTTTGCTGCCTGCATGCGTGTGAGCTGTAGCAGTAAACTGGCAGGGTTTAACCAAAAGCTTGATAGCCTGTGATTCATAATCTAACACTTTTGCTCCTGCCTTTTTGGGGCTCAGCATGAAAATCTACTGCTTTGTCACATCTTTCTCATTTGACTCTGCAAACTTACTGAATCGCTCTTGAGCTGCATGGTGGTTAGCTGCCGGGGATCTCTGTGGTTCTTGCTGGGGGTTTTGGAAGAAGAGGTGTGGAGTGATCTGGGGTCTGATCCTGCAGCTGCTCAGATAATAGAGGATCCCGTTGAGATGAGGAGCAGCTGCTGAGTCTCTCAAAGGGCTTCTGTTAAAAGGAAGAGCTAGAGCTGTGGGATGCCAGGAAGGAGGTCTAAGAATATTTTAAAAGGACTTGACTTGCTGTTTAGAAATCCAGAATGTCAAGAGTTGTAGTGATGGATCTGATCTGTGTCATGTGGGTCGGTGTTTTTTTTTAATTGCTTATCTCTTCAGTGATGTGGCTTTTGGTGGTGAAGCAGGTAGTGTGTTAGTGTGTGATCCTCTTCAGGTGCAGGCTGGGCCCATCCCTGTTGCATCTATTTATGCCAGCTTAGGTGGTTCAGAGGCGGTTACTGGGGTTAGTCAGAGCTCTGCAGGTGCTATGACACTGGCAAGGTTATGCGTTGTCTGGGGTGGAATGAGCTTTGTAGAGATTTTGAAGTTTGAATCTGTTAACGGCAACGCTCGTGCTGTTTGTGGTCTCAGTTGTTTCCTCCAAAGCCCACAAAGAACCACATGCTGGTGGGAGAGTTTCAATGTTTGCATCCAGCCTTCCCAAGATTATATGCCTTCACACTTGTGAATCCACTGCCTGGGTTGTAACCCCAGTTAATTTTCTTAAGCAAGACACTGAGAAGTCTTTGTATTCTCCCCCCTCACCAGTATGACACTAGTAAAAAAAAACCCAAACAACACATTATTTAAATTGCAGCCCAAATTTTAATTTGCAGACCCATTGGCGAACATAGAATTTTGTGAATGTGAGCAGGTAAGTAGTCTTAGTCATCTAAATTGTTTCATGCACAAGAGGGGGAGAAGATGGAATATAGTGGAAAAGCAAAATCATGTCACGCATTGCTAGTCAAGCAGACTCCTTCAGTACGTTCCTTATGTAAACGTGTAGGGTTAAGATGGCATGGATAGCTGGTCTGGGAGTTACCTTACCAACTGCTTTTCTGAATGGTGTTGGAGTAGATTTCTTGGGAGGTGAAAGGGTAACTACCTGTTTACCAGTGACAGTGTGCTGTAAGAGGAACAGCAGTGAGGTGCAGAGATGCAAGTCCTACCTGTAGACCTGCATGCTTGATTTGGGGGTTTCATGAATGGCTTTGACAAGGCCTCTGTCTTGCAATTCATGTATTTCACACCAACCCTCTGTGAAACCAAAGCTTTAATCATCGTCTTTCTTCACCAGATTTCAATAAATTCACAAGTTTTCCCACTACCACCCCTACGACCCCAGAATTATGTGTGCCTTTTAGCTTTTCAGGAAGTTACTGTTGGCTGAGCTGACTCATCTAGATGGGATTTTGTTGCTTGCCTGCTGAACTTGCCTGTTTCTGAGATGTCCAGTTGTTTTTGCTCTGTGGATCCTGCTAGAGAGACTAAGTGAGTGGACTGCCAAATATCTTCATTTAGTGTCCATAAACCCATGCCTGGTGCATATTACAGAGGCAGACGAGTGGGACACTATTCACAGGCAATACTGAGTGTATGTTTAGCGAAATGAAAATGTTTCTTTAGGAATAAAAATGTCTGTTTACCCCTTGAAAGTACTGTGGGATTGCTGCCTCCATGGGAGTGATACAGCAGAGCTGTTACCAGTGTCATCCTCTGCTTCTTCCCTTTGCTACAGGCATCATGTAAGGAGTGTGGGGGTCTCCTCCCCTCCTCAGTCTTATTAGCTGAATATCTTAAGTGCTTCAGGCCTCGCTGTGTTTGCTTTAGCAGTTGGTATCTGATGGAGTGTTGTGTCCTGGGGGATGGGTATAAAGGCTTTCCTTGCTCAAACAGTGGTCCAGATGTTTGTGGTGTCTGCTCTTGAGTTTTCTTTCATGCTACACCTGTAGTTTTCCAGGGGGTGCTTAAGCAAATAAACAAAGGACACAGATTCATAATGTTTATATCTTGCACCCAACTCAAAAGTGAAGGAGCCCATCTAAGAGAAGGGTTATCTCAGAAATAGCAGCTCAGTTGGTATTGAGTCTTCAAGCAGGAATGCAGAGTACTATCATGGGAAAATTGTGCTGCTGCACTGTGCAAACAGCTGCTTTGACAGGCTTTGCATTTCCAAATTTTGGGATTCATTGCTATTAAGTAATTCTGCTTTTGTCTCTGGAGTTTTGTTGTTGGTAAGCAGGCTTATGGAATCAAAGGGTTAAGCACAGGTAAGGGGTAAAAAAACTTGTGTAGGGACTGGTTGAGGGATGGGGAAATCTTGAAGATGTCCTGCTGCAGCACTAGCCAGGAAGAATCCTGCTTCTGTCCTATGAAATTAAATCAGTCTTTGTGCAGAACACAGCTGAATATAATACATAGCTCAGGTTTGGAGGCAGAGTATTGCAGGTGGCTTTGTTTAATGTAGAACGAGTTTCTTGCACAGTAATTGGAGCCCATTCATGGTATTGCAGTCCTCAGCTGATACAGATCATACTTTCAGTCTAAACTTGCTGCTCCCAGTTTGTTAGCCTCTGGATACGGGTGTGGGAAAGGGGAAACAAAGGACACATCTATAACTAATCTTGACTTGTGTTGACATTCAGTGGGTGAAACAAGTTTTTCTCTGCTTTAAAGTGCTGGAGATGACATTTAAAACCAAATTTGCAGGGGGAATGGATAGGGCTGCGAAGTCGGTTTGATCTGTCCCTTCTAAAGCAGAATGCTCCAGAGGAACTAGGAAGCTCTCAGGTGTTTTATGGATTTTTATTTGTGAACCTTTCTTTCAGCTGGGGCTATCTAGCACAATTGCATGGGCTGTAGCAAAGTTTTCAATGTTTGTTGGGTGAATAGAGAACTGGAGGAACCTGGATACCTATTTGTGCAGAGAAGAAGTGGTTCTGTTCCAGGTGTGGTAAACATTTTTACTGTCAGACTGCATGGTGCAAAAGAAAAAACAAGTACTTGGCCTAACCCTGTGAGAGCAATAATGTCGAGCACCAAAGTGCAATGAGTTCTCTTTATGCAAAACTTGGATGTTGAAATGCTGCATAAATGGCAGCATTGACTACATTGAGCTGATCTTGGCACTTCCTTCACTGCTCCTGCAGTTTAAGATGACAATGCTGATTTGGTGGGATTCACAGTTGTAACAAGAAAGATCTCCAGGGAAGACTGATAACATTCCTTCTTGGTGTTTATATTAAACAGGCCTTTTTGCATTAAAAATTAAGCTTGTGCTGCCATTCAAACCACCTGATAATGCAGGGTTGACTGTACAGGAAATGAGGAAAATTTCAAAGAAGGTTGTGTGGTTAGCCTATTTGAAAATAACGGGAGGTAATTGTTTCCATGCTTGTCTGGAACCTGCTGCATGACTCTGGGCAAGCTGCTTCTCTTTCCAGTGCCTCAGTTTCTCATAGCTTATGTGCCATCCTTTCAGGCTGGAAGTGTTCAGGAACAGAAATTACAGAGTTTGTACAGTTCCTGGCATGCTTGAGCTGGAGGCTACTGTGTACAGCAGCTGTACGTGTAATGCTGTTGTGCTTATGCTGTTTAGGATGGCTGTAATATTGAGCTAATACTGGCTTTGGTGTCCTGCTTCCCAGTTAGAAAAGGCATGGGAGGGTAATTGGAAGGTGTATCAGATGTTGTGATTTATTTTTCTTTTTTCCTTGCTGAAAAGTTGCTTCAGTAGCTTCATGTTGGGCCCTCCAGGCAGATGGCTTAACTGCAGCTAACCATAGAGATGACTGTGAGTAGGAAGGAGGGCTTGTCATAAAGTGTTAATGTAATTTATGTTGTGCATACAAAGGACAGGAAACCTTTTCCCTTGTTTTCTACCTTGTCTATAACAGTAGTAATGTCAAGGATTACTTACTTTGTTTTGTCTCTACTTGAAGATTTCCAAGGGCTCAAGTCAAAGGTTTCTGATCCTCAGAGTGAGGGCCCTGCCCCTCGCAGTGATCTTGATTCCTAGATGATTATCAGGAATTGATTTAAGTAGAGTTAACAAAATAGGTTAAAAGCCCAAACCCACAGCTCCGTCTTCATTGCTTGGGTTTCACGCTTCTGATATGGGTGACATGGATCATCCAGATAGCTCCTTAGTCATCTGTATTCTCCAGGATCAGAGTGAACAAGTCCTAAAGGTCTAATGTTTGAACACGTTTTTGCTTGTTCCTAAACCACTCTTTATGAGGTTGCCTGCCTATCTGTCTTCTTCCTAGCTCTTACTTAAATTTCAGAGTGTAAAGCCAGTCCAGAGGCACTCCCAGTGTGATGGACTTGCTTGAAGATCCCACCAAAGTAGTTCCTTGCATCTGGCTAGATTTAGTAAAATGTGCACTTCAGCCAGAGACTTTGAGGATGTTGAAATTCTTCAGATTGTTTTATCATTTGCAAAACAAACTGTAAAAATTTAAGTTAAAGGTGAAGAGTTCAGCTCTTCTCCTCCATCAGTTAGGTGTTCGTTCAGCTTCAGGCCTTGAGCTGTGTTGGAGGGGCTTGCTGTTTAACAGTGTCTGTCTGTGTCCAAAAAAAAAAAAAAAAAAAAAAAAGACAGGTTGAACTGCTAGTGTCCCCTATTAATTTCCTTCAATGATATCTGCAGATGCTGTGTCCTTTGGGCAGCTCTCTCCAGCTGTACTCTCTTAAAGCAGCTTGTAACCAGGGGAGTGATTACAAAGCTTGGAATTTCTTCCCTTGTGCTCCCGGCCCGTTGTGAAGCCCTGGAGGCCGGTTCAGTGAAGCCTGCAGAGCAAGTCATTGCTGGGTTGTATCCGATGGGAATCCAGCTCCCCAACCCGGGGTAGGATTCTCTTTGCCCCTGGGGTTTTTGTTTTCCTGATGCACCCACCTCGGTGGGTTGCTCTTTTCTGTGTCGGCCGAGCACTGAAGCAGAGAAAGATTCTCAGGGGTTTCTTAGAGGTCTGTGCTTTGGGAACAGCAGGTACTTTTTTGGGTGTCTTGGGCTGTGTGTACAGTTTGAGCAAGAGTCATGAGGGGCAGCGTGGTTTAACCACAGCTTCTGCCTCTGTACCGGAAGGTGCAATGGATTTCAGTGCTCTGAAGGTTTTGTGTTTCTGTATTAATGTTTACTGAAATGAGCAAAGAGATATGAAATCCCATCCTGGCATGGATGTGAATTTCCCTTCAGTTATAAATCTTCTCTAAAGGCAAAAGGATTATAATTTTAAAATATTGGGGGGGGGGCAGGCAGGGAGTGGGGAAGAGATATGCAGAATACTTCCTTTGCAAAGACTTGGTGAATAGAGTTGGTGCCAGAAATTACTGCTGTGGTTGTGTTAACTCTTCAGGAGCAGCTGAGGGTCACGTGTATTGTTATCGCTTAATCTGCCTATAAATTCCAGGGTCTTTCTCCTCTGAAGCCCCTTAGCGTTTACACTGTTCTTTTTCTCTACCCATACATGTCAATTGTGACTGGTTGTCCTATTGTATTCTTCTTCTCCATCGCATTGCTACTGCACAGAACTTTCCTTTCTTGCTTTTGGGATAAAGTGAGATTTTTCTTTTCATGGAATGCAGTGTGTCCAGCCTTCAGAGGCTGCTTGTGGTCATCCTGCTGCTGCATGTCTTGTACTGGGGATCTTCTATGTGTCTCTGCTTGGCTTCATTTTTTGGTGGGGTTTCTGTGGAGGTGCCTCAGATGGTGTGGTTATATAGCCTTGCTTGTCTTTTGGTATCTGGCACGCTTCTCTGGATTTCCTACTCTGTCTCTGGTTAAAGCTTGAGCTCTTCCCCTCATCTCTTCCACGTTAAAAGATCTATCTGTAGCTGTCTTTGTGGGGAGGATATTAATTTTGTCTCCAATTTCTGTGAGTTTTCATCCCAGCCCCTCTCCAGCTCTTGATTTTTGCCTTCATTCCTTGAATGAAGTCTTGGTAGCTAGTTCTGACCATGCCGTGAATTCCTGTTAGATGTTTCTATTTTCTGGCACGTTTGCAGATTTCTGTAGCGTATGAAGCACAGAATTTTAAATTTCACAACAAACAAGTAAAACTGCCTGTTCATCTCCTTCTAGGCTTTCTGGGATTCACAGAGCAAAAGCATTTATTCCTTGCATAATCCTGCATTGCTTTCAGATTGTGGGGTAGATTAAGGTCTTCTCCAGGAGTGCTTTTACAGAAGCAGCACATGAGGAAGTGCCCAGGCTGACTGCGATGGTTGCAAATGTGGTTTCTTAAATCTTCATTTTTCTTCTGAATGAAGAGAGAGTGCAGTAAAGGCACAATGCTGGGAAAAGGCAGTTCTTGCCCTGTAAGGGTTTTTCGTCTTTGCTATGTTAAAGATTGGGACTGTTCCAAAATCACTGATTCTGTTGCATTTCCTTAATGCAGTAGTCAGGACATGTGGTTTCCTTTACCTGCTCCACCTGGAAAAAAATCAATTAAATAAAAACTGAGGATATATTTCTGAAGTTTGCTTGCTGCTGAGAGTTTTTTGACCTGTTTGCAACAAGTGTCAGGTAACTTGATTCACCATGATGAAACTGCAGATAAAGTGAAATGAGATTTAAATGGTTATAATGTTGAAGCTTCAGTTTTGATCTGTATTTCACTAATGCTTCTGCTGTTTGTCACTGCACTGGAAATGCCCAGTTAAAGTAGTTTTGGTCCTCAGAGGAGGCAAGTTACCTGATGAAATGCCATCTTGCAGTGAGGTCAGATGAAGTGCAATTCCCTGACACAGCTTATAGATCACTGTTCTTAACATCCTCTGGAAGTCCTGCACATGTCTCTTGTCCAGTTACAGGAAGAACAGAAGGATAAACACTGGATTTCTTGCTGTGTACCAGCCCCACCTCCTGCTCTGTGTCCCTTCTGCTTGTGCTACCTGAACTGTGTCCAAGTAACTGTTGTGCATAAAATTGGTTTGTATAGAGATCTCCCAGCTAGATTGTCTAGGAAGATGTTAAAGATCAAGGAAGCAGAGCTGGGGTGCAGCTGGGGGCACTGGTACATATCCAGCAGCCTGGTTTGGTGTGTGTATTTTGTCTAAAAGAGGTGGTTCTGTGTCACAGGGTCCTGCTGTGTCTTGAAATGCTCGTGGGAAATTCACTGTAGGCATTTATGTTATCTTGCTGCCCCATCCCCCATATCAGGAGCATTATCTGAATAAGATGATGTGTTGAAAAGAGCATTACAAGATGTAGATGGAGGAAGCAGATACAGAGCTTAAATAGTTAGGATTAATTCCTGTTACAGTGGGGTGGAAGATATTTGCATAACTTACAGAGTTTCTTAGGCTTCACTTCAGCTAAACTCTCCCTGAGAAATTCTCTTTTGAAAGCCTACAACTCTTGCTTAAGCCAATAAACTGAAAACTGCATCCAAAACCATTAGATACACCTTGATACTAAAAAATGTGGGGAAAGCTTCCCTGCATGGCAAAACCTGAGAGAGCCCCTTGTTGCACAGTTAACTTGAAAGCTGATTATATTTAAATAGGGACTGTTATGTTACGCTTTATCACCTTAAGATAGGCCTTTGCAGGGACATCCTCTGAAAATGCCAGGATCTGAACAGTATGTCCTTAAATTCTTCTGATATTAAAGGGTTAGTTTCTCCAGGGTGAAATCTGGAGAGAGAAGGAAGAAAACTTTACAACTCTAAAGTAGTAGTGGGAACTTTATTTTTGCTTGCCATTGTGTTTTGATTCAGCCATAAGTATTCTTCATTGAAAAGTCACCCTGGAAATTTTTAAAAGTTTACTGAAGACTTTTATTTTCTCTTTTTAGATGCAGAGGTTGGCTGGCTGAGGGAAACTCTTTAGGAAGCTCTGAGCTGACTGATGATGCAGTCGGGAAAGCTAGCGACACTGCAAATCTAGAACTCCACTACTGAAAACTTTCTACTTCTAAATGCATGCGTTGCACCAGTCTCTTAACTTGTGGCTGTGTGAGAGCCTCATGCAGCAGTTGGAGGCAGCCAAATGGCTCCTGCAGATACGGTGACGGTTCTGTTATCTGCAGCAGCGTTACTGTTGCATGAAAAGTAAAAGCACCACAACCTGACACTTCTCAGCTGTGGAGCTGGCTCGGACCAGCTCCAGAGCTTGTGGCCAGGTGGCAGCTGCACAGGCTGGGTGCAGAGGGATGATAATAGCACGGAGCTGTAAACAGGACGCTCCACCCTGCCTCAGCGCCTCTCACGCACCCTCCTCCTTATGCCCGAAACAACAGGCCATGCACACAGCTTCTGCTCTGTAAGGAGGGGCAGCCTGCTTCCAGCAGCACCCTGCCCTGCATCTTGCAGCTGCCTGCTGCCCTGCTGGTTCCTGCTGCCACTTGGAAACAAACCGAATTGTTCAGCATCAGAGTTGTACTTCATGAAAAGCAGCGACAGTTCTTGCTGTTCATACATTAATAGCTTTAGATGTTTGTCAGCTACGGTGTGCGGTCGGTGCAGTTGTGACTGTAGGAGGCCTCCTCTGCTCTCAGTTGTGTCTGTTCTCAAAGTCCTTCCAGGCTGGCTTTGACTCTGCTGAAGGCTTGGAGCACAAGGGTGGCCCCAGTCACTCTGGATGCGATAGTTATGTCAAAGGGGTCCTCTGGGAGAGGTTTGTAGGGTGTTTGTGCTGTCAAAACAGTATGGGAGAGAGGCTGCCCTGTTGCGGCATCATTTGGTTCTTCTGCCAGCAGTGTAGTTCAGCAGAGCAGCATGAGAGGAAGAGACAGCTGAAGGCACACGTAATGGAGATGCAAGTAACATCGCCTCTGTGGGGAAATGAGTAGTGAAGAGGAAGCTGCAAGTACTGATGAGTTTCTAAATTAGTGGTAGCTGTCTCACTGTTAACTGTTGGGAGCAGGGAGTGTGCCTGGAAACGCCAGCTGGACCCAACACAATAAGTCTTTAATCCACTGTGGACCTTATGAGGTGTGGTTGTCGTGCAAGCACTAATGCTTCTCTTGCCCTCCCACACGGCTTTTTGTTCCTACCCTTTTCTTGCCTAGAACTCTAGTTCACTGCTCAAATGGTGTTTTAGCTGATAAAAAGATGTATTTAACAGGCCATGTCCCTGGAACAGTCTCAGCAGCAGCACCTTTGTATACAGAGGTATTTGGCAAACACAACATAGTGCTTAACGGTTTTAACGCTGGTTTTGGTGTGGTTAACTCGCTACCTGCCTGCTGTACCCTCGTTTTGGGGAGGAAGGAGAAGAACGTCTGTAAACAAGACACCTGGAACAGAGAGCTATGCATGGCCTTAATATCTTGCCAGGAGGCCACAGGGCTGGTTCTAATGTGCGTGGTAATTTGCATGTCTAATAAAAATGAAATGCAAACAAACTTTCCTGCTGGCTTGAGCTCTCCTCTTTCTTGCTACCTTTTTGGTTCTGGTGATAACACCTCTTTTAGCTGCAAGGGTGACAACAGGGCTGAAGAAGAGGGCACCTGTGCTGTCTGCCATGGGCCATGCGTTGATCACCTCGAGTTTGGAGCTGGCCAGGATGCAATGGAGGAGATGGGGAGGATGCTGCGAAGTGCACGCTGTGTGTCTCGCTGTAGCCTGCTGATCTGTGCACTTGGCACTCTGTCCTCTCCACTGCTGGCTTGCAATGGGATTGCACTGGTGTGCTGACATGCAATCTCAAACTAGTCATATTTAAAAACCTTTTCTGCTAGTGGTATGTCTAGCTACCATTACAAAAGTAATGTCTGAACAAGGTAATGTGGCCATCTCCTGGAAGCTGGGCAGACCCTGAATTCGAGCTTGGGCACTGCCAGCGTTGGGTTATGACAGGGAATGGGTTGTGCATCTTACTTTCTGGTCTTTGCTGATTGAAGGCACACACTTAACTAATGCCCCAAGTGTTCATGTAGTCTTGCTGGAGGATCCAGAACGCTGCAGATGTTCTCCTGGCCTGCTTGAAACTGGAAGCGAGTGAAATGGCATGCTTCCTTGGGGGAAACTGAGGCACGCAGGCTCCCTTTCACTGTTGGGTCTTACCATGGCTAAGAGCCTGAGTTCTCTGACTAAGCATTGTGCACTCTAGCTAGTAAGAAACATGGCCTTATAGACAGTGTAGAGGTGGGGTTTTTTCTGCAGTGTTCATGCTAAAGCAACGTGAACGTGCAGAGTGTTTCACTTGGTTGTGTGGCAGCTACCTCAACTTTGACTGGAATGTCTAATCAATGATTTGAAGCAGTCACTTAAGGACCGCAATAAAAACCTCCGCTTTTCTAGGAGCAATCTCTTAGTGATAAGCAAAATAAATGAACTTCTCCAGGCTGTATGTGCTAGTTCCCTTCTTGTGATCTCTGTAATGGACATGGGCTTGTTAATTATGGTAGCTGTTGCTGAATCTTGCCTATGGAAGTCTAATTCTCTTTTCTTTTCCCTCTTGTCTAGCTAGCGTTCCCTGTGCTGCTGTTGTGGAGAAGACCTGCCGTCCTCGGCAGCCCCGCGTGCGGCGCACCTCTTCACTAGACACCATCGTGGGCTCGTACCTATTGGGTCAGTGGCCAAGGGACACTGAAGGAGCTTCCACTTTGTGCGTGAATGACAAAGCTACCCAGGTATAACATCTGCAGACTGCCTGTGAAGCCCCTGGGCCAGGAGAGGGTTGCAGAACCGAAATGAGCTGTGTGAATGGGGGGTGAATAGGGAAGGCATTAAATTTCCATCTGTCCAGCTGCAACTTTCTAGGAAGGCTTTTTCTTCCCCTTTTGCTTCTCAACTTTGATTCCACTTTGGTGCAAAGTTAGAATTTCCTTGGCCTTGCTTGGAGGCAGATGGCCTCTGGCTTTCTTATTCAGTACTGGCTCAATGCTGATTTTTTTTTTTTTTTTTTCTGGCTTGTAGTCCTGGGCCAAGTCCTTATGTAACGCTCACAGGCTGCGTGCCACGTGCTGTGAGAAGTCAAGGGTGCTCCCGTGGAAGGGCTCCCTAGCACAAATGGCGCAGCTCTCTACTGTAGAAAGGAAAAGCTCCAGACCTCGAGGAACTCTTAGCAACTTGTAAATATTACTGTATGGTAGCAAGTAGTGCTTGCCTGTCTGCAGAGGTGAAAGAATTTAGAAGAATAAGAGCATCTGTTTGCTTAACAGGTCATTTTAGCACATTCAGTCTCTGTTAATTTGATGTTTGGTCTTTGGTATTCAGCAATTTATTACTGGGCTGTTTGCAGGAAATTCTCACTTGGATTCCAACTTCCATTGTCCTCTTCCAAAGTATTCTTGCCTGCTTTTGCTTCAGTTCTAGTGCCCAGGAGTGCTGCTGAGGGCAGAGGCTGTGCTGGAAAGGAAGGAAAAGAATTTATCTAAGTTTATGTGTGTCAAGGAAGCACACTCTTCCTTTCTGTCTCCATCAGCAATGGTTGGAACACTTAACCCCAGTGTTTTGTGGCTAATTAGTTTTTCTTGCATGTGGCCCTCTTGGGGAAAGGGTTGGAGAAGGGGGGCACCTCCTTCTTCCAGGAATGGAAGATACCAGGATTAATTGGACTCTGCTGAGCATGGAGATCAGTGTGGATCTGATCGCTCCTCTGCAGTGAATAGGCCAGGTGTGTCATCGTCGCAGTCTTTCATCAATTCCCTTCAAGTGTCTTGCAAATGTTAAGTTTCACTGCTGTGCTTGTTTCACAGGCCTGTTGTAAGGCATCTCCACCATTTCACACAAAAATATCTCTGTCAAGTGATTGGTCTGTTGAAAGCTGGGAATAAAGTCCTTGGTTCTAGACTGCCCTGTGTATTAACAAAATGTTCTCATTGTAACCTCCAGGACTTCGACGCTCCTTCCATGTTTTCAGGCTTAATAGTTACCAAACTAAGGACTTTCTCTGCTAGCCAGTACATGTTTACTTCCCTCCTTATTCAGCTACTAATCAGCTGTTCCACAGAGCTCTGTAGATTTGCTATCATAAGGTGGTTAAGTGAGAGATACAACTGCAGGTGCTCAGCGTGGGGGTGAGGATGGCAGCTCTATACATGATTGGAGCTTGTGGCTTTATCTTGCTGTGCAATGCGTGGGTTTTTTCTCTCATTTTTCTGAGGAAGCGGTTTTGCCACAGTTAGTACAAAAGGTTCTGTAATTTCCTTCTGCCTTGACAATCTGCCTGTGAGAGGTGGGACGCGCATGTGCTCTTTGTTTTCAGGCCTTCCTATTGCAAACAGCATCTTTTTAGGCCCTAGGGTTTTTTGTGAGCACTGGTGCAGTGCTTGGGGTATCACGGCAATAGGCTGCAATAAGTGGCTTCTCAAACAGGGCTCAGGAGACTCCCAGTGACTTGAGAACTTCTTGTAAAGCAGGACTGTTCTTAGCAGCTGGACTTCAGCTTCCCATGGACTCGCTTCTTGCCATGATGCAGGATACGGTTGTGGTCTTGTTTCTTAGACCTTTGCCTCTTCTCCTTAGCTTTCTTACATGCATGATCTAACAGGATATAAAATGACACAGTGTTTTGGGATAATGGCCAAATAATGATGTTTGAGTTGTTTAGGAGAGAATGTTTAACGTAGGAGATGAGATCAGATGTGCCATGTACTGGAACTGCAAGGTTGGTCTTCACCTTAGGATTTCCTGTCGTGTTGGTCTGTGCC
This sequence comes from Microhierax caerulescens, assembly GCA_035590215.1. Lineage (NCBI taxonomy): Eukaryota > Metazoa > Chordata > Aves > Falconiformes > Falconidae > Microhierax > Microhierax caerulescens. Next base: position 200,350 of record JAVJGJ010000042.1, on the reverse strand, counting down.
TTCGCTCACTCTGGCATGGTTTGGGGGAGCACAGGGGTGGCTGTGATCAAGTGTTCTGGGCTTAGCAGGACCTCGGAGCAATGGTTCAGGCAGAACGGATCCCCTCTCTCAAATCAAACTGAACAAACGAAATTTGGTTGAAAAGAACTGTGCCGTGATGTCTGCTGCTTATAGGCATTGCAAAATGGAGACCTGGACAGCAAATTGGTTTAGCTGTAGGGAGCGCAGTGTGCTCTGCTCACAGGCGGATGTGTGTAAGGAGGGTTTTCGTTCAGAGCCTGTTATGTCGGGAGAGGGTTGGACTTCTGCCTAGAAACCACCTGTATCCCTTTACAGAAGGGAAATCCAGTACCTCTCTAGGTAACTTGCCTTGTTCCTTTAGTTTAGAATAGATTTTAAAACCTGTTTTGAGAGAAGAAGCTTCTGTCATCCCCATGACTCAACAGGGTTGTTTAAAACAGCTGCTCTTCTTGCAGTAGCCTCTGGGGAGATCAGTTAAGCTGCTTGGAGAGGAACTGTTCTCAGGCCCTTGCACCTTCTGGCAGCCTGTTGCTGAGGATGGAGGAGGGAGGTATCATCCAAAGCCTCCCACAGAAATGGCAGGCAGCAGTGACACAGGGTGAGCGTTTTGAGAGGCACTGAAATGTGATGTTGGGGAAAAAATGATGGCTGGTCTTGAGAATGATGTGCCTTGGGACTGTTAGGATCCTGGAGTCTCTGCCGAGAGGGCTGAGTTCAGTAAAAGGAAGTTCACACCCTTTTCTGATCAGTTTAACAGCCCTTTCTGATTTCCATCGATACTCAGAATGTAGCCGTTGCTTGGAAAACAGCTGTGTAACGTGGTGCTGGGGCTGTTTTTCTGCACGAAGAGAGTCAGCTGAGAACTGCCAGCCCTGCAGATGGAAGGATGTGAGCTGGAGAGGCCGCTGGGTTCTTCCAGCGCTCCGGCAGCAGCAGGCAGTCTGCAGGCCAAACTCTGGTTTTGGTTACGCCTTTGAACTTCGATATGGGAGCCTGAGGTCTCAGAAGCAAGTTGTGTGTTCTCACAGTTGGGTGAGGCTCTTCCTCTCGGTAATGCCTCTTTGTACAATGAGTGCCTGAAACCCTGCGTCACCGCTCCTCAGATGGGAGCCTGTGCCTGCAGCACAGGGGGCGGTTGCAGTTGTTCCTCTGGAGTAATGGATTGGTGCCCTTTATCTCACCAGGTACTTGCGGTGATTAAGCCACTGATTTGTGGGCAAGACTCTTGCCATGTAGGTCTGTGAGGTCCGGTCTCCTGGTAGGCGCAAATCTGGCCAAAATGACTTTGTTTTGGCAAATACAAATAGATGGCGATCTGTTAATGCGCACTAGGGAGTGTTGTGTTAATGGGGGAGACTGGAACAGGACGGTGATCAGGCGGTAGTTGATCACTTAATCTTTGGACTCTACCACCAGTCTCTAAACCAGTAAATGTGATTATTCTCAGCTGTGTTTCTCATCACTTCAGACTCCAGTGTCCTGGCATGACGCGGAAGTGGGGAAGGCCAGCTGCAGCGCTCACAAGCGTTCTGCTTCTTGGGGTAGCACAGATCACCGCAGAGAGGTAAAATAGACTGCTCCTGATGCTTGAGCAAGGTCTGTGTTAGTTGCTGTTGTACAGGAGGCTCCTGCTTGCACGGGACGGGAGTGGGAGGACAGGGTAACAACTGAAGATGAGACTTTAGCCCTCATTCTCATCCCTAATGCTCTGTGATTCAGCTAAAGACTGATCTTGTTGGCTTCCTGTAGCTATTGTAAAGTAGCTTCACTGAAACTCAGTGCATTGCTGGTTGGTGGTGTGGCATACGCAGGTTCCAGCAGGGCCTGGGTCCTAACTGCAGGTGGAAACTAACCCAGATCCACTAGAGGAAAGGCACCGGTGACCTTGCAGCAAGAAGGTTTGTGACAAGGCCTTGCGAGTGCTTCTGGCCCATCCTTCTGGAGTGGTGGCCTGAGCTGCTGCTTGTGTGATTGAAAGTCTCTATTTTGGCACTTCCTTGTGGGCTGGAAGAGAGGGGGAGGAGAGAGACAAGGCATGATCCTTTTTTGGTAGAGGTGTGTTGCTGTGTCTGTAGCTGAAACTTTGTTTGCTAGATTGCCAAACTGAAGCAACAGCTCCAGCGAACAAAGCTAAATGGCAGAAGTGGCAAAGAAAAGGAGAAGAGCTCCCCGCTCCAGGGGGACCATGCTGTCTTTGGATCGCTCAGGGTATGTTCATGTCTCCCCTGCTCTGCTGTCACTGTGTGTCCTACTGAGGTGGAGAGCAGGTGCCCAAGCCATCTGGGCTGGTTTTTTTTTCTCAGACTTCTGCTCTCATGCCTGAGAAGGGAGATGTTTTTTTTTCTCTCCTCCCACCTCTTTAGCGTGTCCCTGTGCTTTGATCTGTAGTTAGTGAACTTACGTGACTCTGCTGTCAGTCTTCTGTCAGCCTCCTGAAAGGCTTTGGCTGAGCCCTGGAGAGCTGTGGGAACAGGATGTAACTGCTGAGTTTGTGCAGATATAACTCTTAACTTCTTTGATTCTGGATTGTGACAGGATGCTCCTTCAGGCTTCCTTTCTCCATGTCCCATTTTGAGGTTCAGCCCCTGCTTGCATAGGAGCCTGGAAGGGCTAAACCAGGAACTGGAGGAAGCATTTGTGAAGGAACAGGGAGACGAAGAGCTTCTGCGGGTAAGTGAAGGTCACAAGATTGCCCTGAATCTTCTGGGTGGTCTTGGAAATGCTTTCCTCTAAAGACACTGCCTGTATCTGTTTCTTAGCCGTGGGGACGGCCACTGTGTCTAGTTTGAGTTTGTTCTAGGCATGTAACAGTCTAAATTGGGTCAAGTGGCTGCTGGCTTCCCTCCTTAAAACTTGCTGGTGCCGTGCGAGATCAGCCATTAGTAATCTGAGGATAGATGACACCTCACTGACAGCTTTAAGACACTTCGATTGGCATCCAGAGGTGACTTTGTGCTGTGGAGATGTGGGGAAAGTGATCCTGGTTGGTTTAGAACTGAAGTGCGCTTCAGGGTACAGAAGGATCGATGTCCTGGTGTCGGAAGGCTGCCTCACTGCCTGAAGTGGATGCTCAGCCTGCACTTGGATCCAGCACCCCAGGCAGCTGCTGACTGCAGGTGCAACTGCTGCTAAACCTCTTCACTGTTGGCAGGCATTTCTTGCTCCTCTGAGACTTTGCTTCCTCCCTAGATATTGGATGTCCCAGATGGCCACAGGGCACCAGCACCTGCCCAGAGAGGTTCTCGAGATGCATCCCTCACCTTGGAGCCTGGCAGTGACAGCTGTAGCAGCCTCTCTCTTTCTCCTTCCCCTTCCATGCCTCTCCACCTTTCTCCCCACACCCCAGTGAGACTGGCAGTGGGAGAGCTGTCCTCTGTGGCAGATGAGGTGCAGCCAGATCCAAAGGAGAAAGGTAAATGCTGACATTCAAGGGGCTACGAGTTCCAGGGGGATGAAGGGAGCCAGTGCTACAAAAACCTCGGTGCAGTGGCTCCTCCCTGCCTGTGTGCCAGGTTGGAAGCTGCAGTTGAGATGAGAGAGAGGGTCTCAGGCAATCTGGCTAAACTGTATTGGACTTCTAAAGCTCCAGTTAATTACCCACCTTCCAAGTGGGTGATTTCCAGTGCTGGGTGGAGGGTGTGAGCTGGGAACTACAGAGATACAATGCCATGGGTTTGCGGTGTTGTAGCCCCAGGGTCTAGAAGGAAAGTGTTCTGTGTTGAGTTAGTGTTGCTGTATTCTTTTAAAAAATTCTCAAAATCTGCTTTTCCTTCCTTACTAGAGGAGGGCAGCCCTTCACCAGTCCTAGCCTTTGCTGCTTCTCCTCGACCCAACCACAGCTACATGTTTAAACGGGAACCTCCTGAGGGATGTGAGAAAGTCCGGGCCTTTGAAGAAGTTTTGTAAGTATGAGGAGTTGTTGGCAGAAGAGAACTCGTGTGAGGGTGGTCCTGTGGGAGGATGCTGGGGTGGGGGCCGCTGAGGCTTCTGTTGCTGCAATTGCCACCCCTACCCTATTTGAAAAGTAGGGAGCAGCTCCTAGGACAAGACTCCCATAGAAATGTGGCTGCTCAGGTCCTGGTGAGAGGGGCTGAAAGCTGGGTCACAAACCCCCAGACATGCTCAGAAAGATCTTGTGATTCCTTGTGCCTCCCAGGCAGTAGGTTTTTCTTAGCCAGCAGAGCCTTTTGAGGAGAAGAGGTGGTTCTCCTATAAATAAGTGTGCTTTCAAAACAAAAACAGGCTCCTCGTGCTGCTTTGTGCCTGAAGCATGATCCAGGTTGCAGAGGTAGTACAGCTTTTAGTCAGGCTCTTGGAAGAGTGCACGACTTTGAGAGACAGGGTCCGGAGAGGGTCCAGCGGGGGCTGTGAGGATGATGAGGGGGCTGGAGCATCTTCCTTAGAGGAAGGGCTGAGAGAGCTGGGGCTGTTCAGCCTGGAGCAGACGGA
>JAVJGJ010000042.1:175996-192798 GCA_035590215.1 Microhierax caerulescens | reverse complement strand
AGCCTTCCCCGGGGACGGTCTCGCCCGGGGTCCCGCCGTGCCACGGGGCGGCTGCTCCGGGCCAGGCCCAACCGCAGCCTCACCATGTCCCGCTCTTGCAGCACGCGGGGCCGGTACGGGGAAGGCGTGAAGCAGGAGAAGTTCAAGTATGCCCTGACCCTGGTGTTCATCCAGTGCGTGATCAACGCTGCCTTCGCCAAGCTCCGTAAGTCGGGTCTGGGGCGCTGCCGGCCGGGCCTGGGCACTCAGCGGCTCTGCGGCCTGGGCAGCCCGGCTGCACGTTGCCGGTGAGGGATTTTTCCCTGTTGGCGGGCGCAGTTGCCACTGTTCTTACTGCGGAGCGCCGGTGCGCGCTGTCCCTCTCGTCTCTGGTGACGTTCTTAAGGTGCTTCGTGGTTGCAGTGGCTGTTCGCAGTCCTCCTGATTTTGTTCTTCCTTGTTTTCCTTCCAGTGATCCGTTTCTTTGATGCTGTCAAAGCAGATCGCACTCGGAGCTGGCTGTACGCCACGTGCTCGCTCTCGTACCTGGGCGCAATGGTTTCCAGCAACTCGGCTCTGCAGTTCGTCAGCTACCCGACTCAGGTGGCACAGGGCAGGCGCTGTGCGGGCGAGGGGTAGCCAGTACTGATGTACAGCTTAGTGCTCTGTGCTCCTCTAACACGCAGAATACTCCAAAAACGGGCACTGTGTTGACAAAGCTAATGCTGTGGAAGATCCAGCTGGTGAAATCATGTGGAGGAAAACTGATTTTTGACACTTACTTTTTCCCTAATTGCTTTTGTGGAGCTGTATCACCATGTTTCAGTCGGCACTGGGTTCATGGAGAGGGGATAAGAGACTTCAGACTGCTTGGGAAAGGGAATACCAATCCCTAGAAATTATGGGAATTTGCTAACTGGGAGCTGATACTAATGTTAGAGGGCTTGAAACGATCTCTGAAACCCTCACAGTTAATATAGCAGTTCCCTGTGGTGGGATTTTTTGTCTTCTCTTTTTTTAAGTGTCTAATATGTTTTGTTGGCGGGGTGCGTCAGGGTAGTCTGATCCCACATGGCCACCCTTGTGTTGTCACGACAGCTCTGTTTACAGGCAGGTGATGGCATGCAGATAGCTAATACAGGCTTTCTTTTATAGGTCCTAGGCAAATCTTGTAAGCCCATTCCAGGTAAGCAAATTTCACATTTCTTCTTGTCTGTTTGTGTGGCTTTCTTGTGCCCTCAATTAGCACCTCTGTGGTGAAAACAGTGCCTCTCTCCCCTTCTGTCTGCTCTGCCACAGGAAGAGCAGGTGGTGTTTTATCTGCATGTTCTGTTGGGCCAAGTTAAATTCAGAGAGGGTTTTTGGAGTGGTTTGTGATGTTGTTCCTTTACAGTCATGCTTTTAGGAGTGACTTTGCTGCGGAAGAAGTATCCACCGGCCAAGTATCTCTGCGTCCTCTTGATAGTTGCAGGCGTGGCCCTGTTTATGTACAAACCTAAAAAGGGTGCTGGGAGTGATGACCATGTCTTTGGCTATGGAGAACTCCTGCTGGTGAGTACTGCCAACGTGCAGGTGACCCCAGCAGGGGTGAGGAGGAACAAGCCTCTTACAGCACAGATAAGGCTGTGTCCTTTGTACCTCAGGTGCAGCCTAAAGCTGATGTGGAAATGGTTCCACAGGTGGACACCTGGGTTTGAGGGTGCACTTGGAAGCTGCGATATGACATCACTGCATGAGTACATGCATACCCTGCTTAGCGTATAATGCTAACATAATGGCCACGTAATTGCTGTTTAGAAGGTGATTGAGATGTAAAACCCCCATAGATTCTCCCCACAGAGAAGACATAAAGAGCGAAGGTTTTCTTTGCTGTCTCTTATCTCTTATTAGCTGCTGTCACTGACCTTGGATGGGCTGACAGGTGTATCTCAGGACCACATGAGAGCTCACTACCAGACGGGTTCCAATCACATGATGTTGAATGTTAATCTATGGTCCACCTTGTTCCTGGGAGCTGGTAAGGAACATCCTGCAAAACCCACAGCCACCGCGCCCAGAGACTGCCCTGGGACGCCCCGTGTGTCAAGCCCCCAAAATGGGCCTAGAATGCTTTTTGCAAATAACTTTATGTTTTGTTTTGGGTTTTTTTTGCTTGTGTATATGAAGTCACGGCTGCTCAGTGTAGCTTGTCTCATGCCCGCTAGAGGGCACTACTTCCCGCAGAGTGCAGCTGCCCCAGGCTTGCTCATTCCGGAGGTTCTCCCTGCAGGCTCCTCTGTGCTCCCGCGTTTCTACCCGAGGTGCTCTTGCGCCGGCTGAGAAGCAGACTCAGTAGCTTTCTGCTCCGGTTAGGGAGTAGCGCCCTGGTCTAGTGGAAGGTGTCCCTGTGCATGGCAGGGGGGCTTGGAACTAGATGATCTTTAAGGTCCCTTCCAACCCAAACCATTCTGAGATTCTGTGACAATTTTGGCACAGTTGGATCTGCAGTCATTGATTGCTTCTTTCATTAATTAACTAGGGAAGTGATCCTTTGTTCTCCTGATCTCTTTATTTTCCACTGTGTGGAGTTTAGTCTTTGCTTTTGGTAGCTCCTCTTGGGTTATGAGCATAAACTGGAATTATACTGCGTAGGCAGTGGCTGCTCAGGCTGCCTCTGGGCTCGTAATTCACACTTTTTATCTGGATCTTTCTTCCAGGGATACTGTTCACTGGAGAGCTCTGGGAGTTCTTGAGTTTTACGGAACGCTACCCCAGCATCATTTACAACATCTTACTGTTCGGCCTGACAAGTGCGCTGGGTCAGGTAAATACACCTCCTCTGTTCTGCAGCCTTCACAGGGATGTTTGCCCAGCTGGGAAGCAGCAAAGTCAGGCTGTCTTGCTTTCAGTTGCTTTGCTTGGTGCTTGAGTGCTGTACGGGGTACCTTTGGCGTAAAACTGGTTTACATTTGTATACAAATAATTGGAATTTGAAATAAGGCTCTTTCAGCTCTGGCTCAATGGCTTTTCATCTGAAAATATGATCCGTGTTGTAATTTTTCTAGTCTGAGTGACAAAACCCATTTATTTGTTTTCTACAGAGTTTTATTTTCATGACCGTGGTATACTTCGGACCTCTGACTTGTTCCATCATCACCACAACCCGCAAGTTCTTCACCATTTTAGCGTCTGTCATTCTATTTGCCAATCCCATCAGTACAATGCAGTGGGTGGGGACAGTCCTAGTGTTCTTGGGTAAGTCTGGGAAGCCAACACCCAAGATCTTTCCCATATTAAATAGGGATGATGTGTAGCGAGGGGAGAGGTAACAAAATATGCTGGTCAAAAAAAGTCTAATTGTATTAGAACACTCTTGATGGACAAAAGTGTCAATAGCATTACCAGTACAGGAAAAGAAAAACAGGACTTCTAGCTTTGATCTGTCTTATTTTTTCCCCACACTGGGTAAGTCACTGCCTCTGAGTGACTGGTGCTATTAAGCTAATTTTTCACTAAGTTCCATGCATTATGTTTGTTTGAAGAATGTGAAACAATTTTCTATGCACACGGGTTATTTTATTCTCTTTCCAGGCCTTGGACTCGATGCCAAATTTGGAAAGGGAGTAAAGAAGACATCGCACTGAGGGAATGGCTGATCTCTGCAGTTGGAATGAACTTTAATTTATTGTCTTGTACCTCAAAATCTGTTATGAAACTGGACTCAGGATAGGTAATCAGAAGGAGACTGTTTGGATTTTTTTTGTTGGTTTAGTTTTTTAATTCTAAGTTGTCCTAAAAGTGTAATACTTTAGTTTTAACTGTAATTAAGCTTTTTTTTTTTGGTGTTTTTCTGTAATCAAAGCTGCATTACTAGATCCTAGCAGCAGGATGAAATTCTTGCCTTAACAGGAAAAAAACCTTCATATCTTTATTAAAGGGACAATGGCCACTTTTCCAGAACTTTAATTTCAGTGTCATTGGCTGATCTTGGAGAGAAACAGCACACCCCTCTCCAAGGAGAGGGCTAGTCTTAGAATTATGTTAGTTCTTTGGTGTGGCCTGGAAAGATCCCTGGATTAAAGGCCTGTGTTGGAGACAATATTGTTTTCTGATTGATTGATTGTATGTTTTTTCCATAACTGAGTTGGCAGAGTAGCCAGTTGGACGTTCTTCTATTAATATGTGTAAACATTGAGATGTGGTATATCCTTCAGCCGAGCCCTGCTAAAACAGCAGCAACTCTTGGCATATGTAAAAGTTTACAGGAAACCTGTTTAACCAGTGGGGCCCAAATTAATTCTTTTCATCCCCTCTGCTGATGAAGGAACAGGACCCTCTGTTGCTAAAACCACGCCAAGGTTGTGTGACAACAGCTTCTAGATGTTGAAAGGGCCCTTGTTAATTAACCACCATCACGGTGAGCTTTCGAACATCCGCTCCTGAGCACAGGCTAGCTCCCCAGTGTTGTATGGGGAGGAGTTACTATCATAATGATGCCTTCAGAGCTGGAGAGCGAAATTCTCCAAAGAGCAAACTTTACACATGAAAGCATGTTTCTACCAGCTGTCACTTGGTCTCCATCTGTTCTGTGGCTTTGGCCTTTTGCCCCTCCAGATGGGGTCTTGGATCTGTTTTCTGAGTGGCTGTTGTAAGTCTCTCTCCGCCCTCCCCCTGCCCCCCCCCCTCCAGTATTTCTTACAAATTTTTTTGCCTCAAATTTGGTTTTTATTTGATCTGTCTTACTATCCTATAGTTCTACTCAAACAACACATTTCTTGCAAAATTAAACCCGAAGTTATTGAAGGGGTTTTCTCTGTCACCTTCACTCTTTGCTAACTTTCATCATCTTAAAGGTCAAGTGGTAAGTAGCAAACAAACACGTTCTCAGTCGTAGAGAATCCTGAAGTAAAAACTTCTGTAACTTAAATCCATGCTGCCTGATGAACACCATGTGCTGGCATCTGCTACTGTGTGGAGATTCTGGCTTCCCTGGAGACAGTTATGCTTCCCAGTATCTCTAAGGTAATGAATGCTATTTCCATTTTATAAAAGGGAGCAGAGAAATTGCATGACTTGTTCATGAAACACTGTGGCAGAGATAAGAATTAATTACCTTCTGTGTGATTTAATTATAAAACTATCTTTGTAGGACTTGCACTTCTCTGTCTCTTAGCACTACCTTAAATTTAACTAGTCAAACTCAGCAACTAAAAGCAGCAAAAGAGATTCTAGGTGAGCTCTCAATTCTGTTAGGTTTTTTTGCAGACCTGTTTCCCCTTCTATGAAACTAGTAATCTAATGTAGGAACAGACCCAGCTCCCCCCTTACTGTGCAAATACAAACACTTGGATCTGTTTTCTTAGTGGCTGTTGCATTATAAATGCATTATAAATCACTTGTTCCCTCAACCATTCACTTCCTTGTGATAATCTTGGAATTTGTGTTCAAACATGTTGCCCATTAAGAATATTTGAGTCATTGCTGTTACAAACCTCTACTCTTGTTCTAGAGTATGTGCTACAAATCAAAGGGAAATCACTTATTTTGGTTCCACAGACACAGGATTGCTTATTAGCAATAATTCTATGCTGATGAAAGCTCTTGAGAAAGTGTATGATCAGAAATTGAGGGAGTGAGATAGCAGCAGCAGTCTTTCTCCAATGTGCTGTCAGGCTGTTATCGGTGATCTTTTTATTTACAGCACCTCAAGCCAAATTGCCTCTTCTGTGTACAGAGACTGCTCTTCCTGAATTCTTCTCCCCCTTTGGCCCCCAGTCTAAGTGTAGCTCTAGGAGGGACTACGTCTGTAAAAAAAAACCAACCAAACAACAGCAAAAAAACCCACCAACCAAAAACCAAAGACTTTTGTTACTTAACCATTGAGAAGAAGCCAACACAGTTTCAAGGGAGCTGTTGCTCAAAGCCACAGGTCTGTCCCCTTCCCCACACTGAAGCAGCCAAGATAATCAGCTGAAAGAATGAAGGTAGGAGGTTCCTAGGGTCTGTTTTTTAAGCCAAGATCTCTCTTTACCAGTACCTTCAACTTGTCTGTATTCAGAGCACAGATGTAAAGATCAGTCTGCCAAGAAGGAAGAAAATAAAGGAGATTTTCTCTCTCCTGATTGCTGCAGGCTCCCTTGACCCACTTTAGCTTGAAAGCCCATTCCTGGTATTGCTCCAGCTTGGTTCTTGCTGCACCTCTGACTCCTAGTCAGTAAGAATTTCTGAAAACGACGACAGCTCTTGTACCCACCTTGAGCCTGAATCCTTTGGATTTCCTTGGACAGCTTGCGGTCTTCTTTCTAGACCTCACGATTACTGCAGGATCCCAGAGAAGGCTACAAAAGCAATTCAGGAAGCTATTTTCAAATTGGCACTGACTTTTGTTCTTGGACAGTTTTAACAACACTACCACAAAATGGGTCCCCAGCTTTGAGCTGCCAGGATTGCTGCAATACCTCTCCCCAGTGACAGACTGGTTACCACATTTTGAGAAGCCTGCCTGGTGCTTTTTTGTGTATGTTCCTGCTTGAGTTAGCTGTCTCTTTAAATAAAGACAGGTAAACTCCAAAGGAACTGGGTTAGTCTCCAATCAAGTTTTCATCCTCCGTGTTACTTTTTCCTATTAAATGGTAGCTCCTCTTCAAGGCACCTTTTGCAGAAGAATTTATTATGTTTAATAGCTTTTTGGCTATTTTTTGGGTGGTTTTTTTTTTTATAAACAGCACAATGTCTTAAGAGGCAATGCTTGAATTTCAGTGAAGTGTGATAAAAGGCTTTCTGTCTTCAAGCCAGAGATTAGTAATGTACACAGTATTGATGGAACATAACTCTTAAGTTTATCTAGATCCTGCATAACGTCTAGCGTATGGCTGTGCAAAGGAATCTCTACTGCTGGCAAGCTATATTTTGCTTATTCAAAGAAGGAGGCGTTCTCTGGTAGCATGTGCACCCATAAGGAGCAGTTTCAAGGAACTGAAGTACAGTGCCCAGGTTCTCTGCCAACAGTCTAGGCTTCACCAGTTCTGCTATGACTCAAGTTTGTCTCTCTCATTTTTCTAGACATTCTCCAGTTTAGTAGAAGGGCACAAACCTAGTTAAATAAAAAAAGACTGCCTTGTTCTTTTTAGTCATTGTGTGCTTGATCTGTCTTTTATTTCCTCAGCTGTAAGCAAGGTATAGTTTTGTACTAATGATGTGTTTTGCAAAACAAAGATTTTTTGTAAAATATTACCCTTTGTAGCCAAGATGGTAGATGCTTTGAACACCCACTGCATAACGTGTTGAGTTTGGTCTGAGTTGCCAAGGAGTTACTAAAGAGAATGCTTGTGTTTACTCCTTCCTTAGCAGATGTGACTGGTCTTTCTTTGAGTAGAAGAGGAAGGGAAGTCAGTTGAATAGGAGATTAATTTATTAAGTGCCTTAGACAAACCCCTGCAAGAACAAAACATGAAGGTCAGAGTGAGAAGTTACGAAGAGGTTCCATCTACTTCTTGTTGGCTCCAGAGTCCCAACCTCAAGTCCTTTTTTGACTCAGCCAGTTACCAGCAGGGGGAACTCTTATTTCAATCATTTTCAAGAAATGCAAGAATACCTATAAAAAAGCAGTTCCTCTTTAATTAGTGATATAACTGTACTTTGAGTCTTTGTGCTTACAGTAAAAACATAATGTGGAAATCAAGGTCTTCCTCCACTTTTATTCTGCTTAATTCTTTTTGACCATCAGAAGAGACTACATTGAAGCTAAGTCGTTAGAAGCTTTAAGTCAATCACCATCTCTTCTGCAGAATGGCCTTTGTTACAAAGAGCATGAGTATACATCAGTATGTGCACACCTGCATGTCCTCGTGTAACACAAACAGCTGCCTTCCAGAACAGCAGTACCCACTGGCATCGCAGCAGAGGTTTTTGAAAACATTCCTGCCAGGAGTCTCCTAGGAACCCTGTCAGTTCTTGGTGGTTCCAGGGAGATGGGAAGAGTCAGGTATGTACTGAGAATAAACAGCAGATTACATTGCTACAGTTTTCTGCCTGTTGTCCCTCCAGGAGGAACTTGTTGATGTTTCAGCCAAGAAAGGTAAAGTTTTATTTCATAGCTAACTGAGACAGGCATCCACAGGGGGAAAAACTTGGCAGCTGTATTGCTTTTCCTTTCATCTTCCTTGTTACGAGCTGCTTCTGCAACTCCATCAGCAGATGTTTAAAAAATCCCAAATGTTTAGAGAGCACATAGAATAAGGTAGATGATATTGTATGTGCCTATATTTTGTAGAGGTGGATATAATTGTATAACACTGATAACTTTCTGGTCACAGGATAGTGAAGACTCATGCTCTAATGACAACAGTTTAAGGGACAAGGAAGCTATTGTAACTGCCTTGAAATCAATGACTTGCCAGTCTTGGAGATACCACTTAAAAAGCAACCCAACGACCATTCAAGAACAACTAGGGTTTGTGCTGTGCCACTCAGTTAAGAGCTGGTGATTGTGTGAGCTTATCCTACAGGATTCCACACAGTCTTGCAAGGGAAATGGGAATTCCTATCAGATTTCATGGACTGAAAAACACATGAAAGCCAAAATAGCACCCATCAGGGAAAATACATGCTAGCTTTAGAGTCCCACTTTAGCATGTAGTAAGTTTATGCTGACTAGTAGTAGGAAGAAGGTTTTAAGTCCAGCAGGGATGTGGTATACATTTCAAATACATACTCATAATAAACAATTTCATACTTAAGATTTACAGTAAATAACTAATAGAATTTCAGCAACAGTGAGCCAGGGATGCATCTAAAGAACAGGAAAAACAATAATTGCCTCAAACGGAAACAGAGACAGCTCGATGGCACACTGGAATAAGTAATACAAGGTTTAAAATATTTTAAGAAAAAATTAAGATGAAAACTACAGTTAAGGCTTCAGAATTAAATTAGCAAAAATGGTCATAGGGCTTTTTTTACTTTCTCTTGCTTTCCTGCAGTGCTTGCAATGTCACTTTCATTCTTTTTGTATATTTATGCACATAGGGGATCCTGAATGCTTGTAATACCTTCTTCATCATCACGGTTCAATTGCTTTGGTTAAGCTCACAGCCTCCTTCTGAAGTTTTTATGAGTAATTAACCTGTTGTAAAGAAAAAATCTGTTCAGAAGACAGCATGGTTTTCATACACAGTACTTGCTGAAATATGGATTCATTCAGTGGAAGTGTTTTGCTAGCAGAATAAAAGAAAAGACTGCCAGAGTCAGGGATGATGGTGTATTGTTTCCGGGAAGTAGGTTCAGGTCCTTTACTGGGTCTTCAGTTACTCCAAGAGCAGCACAGATGTGCAGCACTGGGCGTTCCTGAGAGCTGTTCTACTGGCACAGACCAGATACTGAAGAATCCATTTAAAGTTAAAACCCAGTCAGATCAGTTATGGAAACCTTCTATCACTTGGGATGAAGAGTGAGTCTTCTGCATGACTGAAACTTGAAAATAGGAATAAAGTGAAATATTTTAAAAGGTATACATAATTTTTGGGACAGCAAGGAAAGATTACCATAATGGTCCTTGTACATAGTGATATACTTTTCTGCAGGTGGGACTAGCACCCACACTTCTTAATTGGTTGTTCTGATTTCTCCTTTCTAACAGCCAGTATTTAAAGACAACACTAAGGAATCTTGCAGTGGCCCTGGAACATGAATAGAGGACAGACTAGGCCCATCTGTAATGGCCTCTGCCCACTGACAGCAGGGAACTGTCCTCCAAAGGACTATTTCCCACCTAAAATTAAACAGTAACATCTCAGCCCTCTCCAGCACACTCAAACAGTAGCAATCATTGTCTTCAGTTTTTGTGGTAATGGAAAAAATAGACAGCTGAGGTTTATCCTCTGGAAGCTTAATTGCTTGGCATTCATTAGCTAAACTTCTAAAAATCACTTCTCAGAACAATGCAAACTGCTTTCCAGGCAAAGGCTGCCTCTCTTACTCCTTGTCAGCCTTGAGCTGAGTCTGCTTTCAAGACAGACTTGCAGCCTGCTCTGATTTAGTTTATTCTCAGAATTGTATTGTCACTTTCTCCCATGGTCTTGAGAGATCTTTTTCAGTGAACATGATAGGCTATAATTTGTTAATTATACAGTGAATGGCAGGAAAAACAAAATCCTTGTCTCAGGATTAAGAAACGTCACTAGTTTGGATTGGAAGATTCTGCCCCTGCCTTAGGACCTGTGTGGCAGTCCCATAACCTAGTATTTCAATGATTACTAAGTTTTTTTTTATTTTTGCATGAACAGCTAGACCAGATCTGTAAATAGGAAGTGTTCACAGCCACGCCTGGACAGATGTAAAACTCTGATGTGAATGCACTAAGCACAACTGAATTACCAACTTGTCTAGGTAACGTGCAGTTTTGACATAAGCTTTATTTTCTGTGGTTTGACAAATTCTAATACGTCTTTTTGTTTTGTTTTGTTTCCCCTCTATATTGCATGAAGCATATTACCACTTAAAGTTAAGATAGCTTCATTAATATTTCTAAGCAGCAAGACACCGTTACCTGATAATTGAGGAAATGCCCAGGAAGAAATGAAATATTTTTGCAGTTAGTAAATATTTTAGAAAGTATGAGTTACATAAATCTTGGGAAGCCATACAGAATGCAACATGTTATTTCATCATCTGTAAACTTACCTAGTCACAGAAAGGGATAGCACAGTCCAGTAAAAACAGCAGTTCCATAAATGCTGGAATTAGCAACCCCTACTTTGATAGAACATGGTAGAATGCAATGATCACTGAGGTCCCTACTTTTTTTTTAACTTGCTTAAAAAGCAATGCTGAAATAGAAGTGATTGAGGGATGGGGTAGGAAGATAGGAACATCAAACAACATAAACTTTGTCTCCTTAGGAAACCAGATTAAAGACAATGTGATTAGACAATTATAGACTACAGCATGCAGATATCTACAACAGGACCAAAATATTGCATGGACAACCTTACTTCTGGCTGATCTTCATGGCTTCTGAATACTTGTTCTGAAATCACTGTCTAAAAGACAGTTTTCTATGCAATAACTGAGTGTATCTTCAAATGAAATTAAGCATCTGAATATTCATTACTGCCATTTTGGTTGCAGTAAAGTAATGCCATATCAGGCATTGCAGGACATTGGTAATGAGAAGGCAAAACCAAAGAACTGATCAGCTCCACATTAAGCTCCTCAGTTCTGTAAGATGTTCTAGAGTAGCAGTATTTCAGTCACAATACTTGCTAGAATTTGTGCAATAAAGTGCATACTGACAGCTAGTATCCATCTTTCTCATTGTATTGAAAGCACAAATTTAGAGAGCTCTCCTCTCTTCTACCAGCATTAGAAAATAGAACAAAACTAAACTGTCATCTGGTTATGAATCCCGATGCTGAGTAACTGAAAAATTCTTGTCTGTGGATACCTTAAAAATCCTGCCTTTCCCTTAACTTGTTACCACTGTGAGGTACAGACTGCAAGTGCAGTTTTTACATTCTCCCTTTACTACATCACTTCTCATTGCTCTGTACTTTTATCTTACTAAATTAACTTCCTCTTAAAAAAAAAAAATTTTTTCAGCTGTTTGAACCTGTTATGCTCATTCATATTTTCATGCTCTGTTACACAGAAAGAATCCTATCCTGGATTTTCCAAGTCTTTTGTCCAGTTATCTCCCTGTACTGTAGAAGGGGAAAACAGCAGTGACAAAAAACTTTAGACTGTTGCAGTCCATTTCCACTTCTCCATTAAGGAAGATTGCTGTGATAACATTGAACATTAATTCCTGTTTGTGGAGAGAAGCTGGTTTGAATAAATCGGAAGACTTTTGACAATGTTCTGAGCTCCTCTACTCTGCAGGTGCTAGCAGAGTTAACAGCATCTTGGAGAAAAGAAAATAATTTCACAGACCATTAGGGCTGTTGGGAAGCAGCAGGATCAGGTTTTAATGAATACAGGATCAAAAGCATCTTAAAGCAAACCAGCACTGAAAACAAGAGCAGGCTCATCAGGGAAGGCAGGAGATGCTTCTAACGAGAAAGAAAGCACTAACTCAAAGACATGAGGGAGTCACTTTCTCACAATAATGCATTTTAAAGTATAATTTTCTCTTCTAAAAAATTAGCTTTGATACTTTTCCAATACATGTAGAAATAGTGCTATGAACAGATTCCCTGCAATTAAAATCTCCAAGTTTAAGTTTTTCCAAAGGAGGTCAAGGTTTTTTTAAGTAATGCTTGTTTTCTCACAAATATAAGTAGTTTTAATCACGGCAACCATGACTAAGACTTATTTTGAAGTCAGGAAAGCAAATTCAGACAAGAAATACTCAAAGCAGTAAGCTCAGACCTGAGAATGGTTTGTACATGAAAAAGGAGGGTATGCCACCACTACCAGCGGGCACTTTCTCATAGAAGTGCAACCGCTATTGTTTTGTAGCAAATATGACACTGTATGTGGTGCCTGTGCTAGAGCAAATTTATCCTTTCATGCTCCAAGGGACATAGGTGCTACTGGATCCAATGCAACAAAGGTAGGAGCTACTTGCATACGTGCTCAGGCAATGACAGTTTTGAGCACATGCATAACCAGAAACTGGCAACATTTAAGTTAACTTTCAGGACAGAAAGGGCAGTACATGAAAGATTTAGGTACCTGTAATATTATACATCTGTGTAAAATTATTTGTTTTCAATCTGGGTGCCTAAAACCCACCTAATTCCTATATTCTTGTGGATTTCTGCTTTGACACCAGAAGCAACCAGTTCCCCTATTATTATTTTTTTTTAATATATATGAATAAGCTGCTTAACTTCTATACACTTTAAAAGTTTCAAAAGATGGGTAATATTTAACTTACCCTCCTACTCCATGCAATGTTGAAGATTATAGCGAAGGAAAAGTGGGGATACTGGACTCAAGTGCCTAGCTCAGTACTTGCTATTTTGTTGCAAATTACATTTTGAGGAAGAAGGTTGCAAAAGAAAGAGCTTGCCAGTTTCCCTTCCCTGGAGGATGCTCAGACTTGCATGGTTCAAAGAAGCCAGTATCTCAGAAGCTTTTCATTTCATCACAAACCGTATCAGCACTTACTGTCCTCTAGTGTGCTCCGCTAGTGCTAAAGCTTAGACTGCTTTGACAAGGTAAATAATAATGTAGGCTTTGTACTGGGCTAGGTGAGAGCATGACATTTTCAAGAGGATGGAGATACCCTAGCAGAAGTCAGACTCCAAAGATAAACTACTAGATACTAGATTTTTAATTGGCTGTTACACAAATAGTACTATTCCACAATGAAACCATGAAAGCTTGTAATATCAAGATTCTTTTAATGTCTTAAATTTTAAAACAAAAAACCTAACCATATCCTCAAACCCAGCAACAATCCCATTACTGTTTGTGAATACACCACAGCATTCCTTTTGCATTACATATGGAAAATGAGATAAAGATATCTCACTGGTATGAGGAGAGGTGAATCAAGCAACTTGTGATGTTTGTGTGACTGTTGCCTATATAAAAGCCTCATTAAGTCTCCCCAGTGACTGGAGATGGGTTTTGTTTAGAATGGTTTTGTTTGCTTTTGTAACAAGCTAGCAAATACAGGAAATAATTAAATAACTGTGTTTTCATACTCCCCTGATCATCAGGAGCCTATATGAGATTTTAATTAGTGCTGCATTTTCAATAACTCTGTATCCATATGTGTTGCAGATTCTTTCCTGGATAAAAGGGAGATAATTAGGAGAATCCTGTTTTTCAGTCTCTCACTAAAGGATAGCTGATACATTTAATCATGATGTAGAAATTCTGGCAGCTTTCTCTGAGTTCAGCCTCTCTCTAATTACATTTCTAGATTTTTAGTAAATTGAAAGGGAAAACGTAGACGTAGGAACAAAATAATTAAAACCAAAGAGGAAGTGAATATTAAAAAGCAGGAGCTATTTAAAATTCTTGCACATAACTCTTTCATGGACATCAGTTTAATCAGCTTCACATAAAATTAAAAATTAAATATACACAAAAGAAATACCTTACCAAACCTATATGTACATTAGCATTTACTGATGATTCTCATGCAGAAAAACACACCTGTCTTGTCTTGTATCATTCAGATGATACTGAAAATTATACCCAAAGTGAATGCATTTAAGAATTTGGTTACTCTTACATGCACCCTAGTGTCAAAACACACACACACCCCTGAATATCCCCATGCACATTTTCAAGGTTCAAGCAGTACCTGCACCTAGGAATTGTAATTTTGTTAAAGACAGAAGGTAGGGTCTGTGAGGAGTGACAGTATTTCACTTCTATCTGCCACTGAGGAGGACAGAATTGACCCTAAGTAACTTTTACATATGGAGGTGAGGTAAAATTTGATTATTTTCACACATACCCTATTTAATCTTCCACTTCCTGGGAACAAGAGAATTTTGATCAGGAGAATGTCATAAACTGCAAGAAAGGTTGACCTTCCTACCACTAAGTGACATATAGCCAGCGTTGAATTAAAGGAGACATTTCTGTTTGTTCTGTCTAGAAACATCTTGCAATTTGTCTGCAACCTAAGCGAGGGGAAGGAGGAATCTGTTTTCTCTTAAAACTGGTACTGTGATTTCCTTTTGTACTTCAACTGTAAAGAGGATAAATACATCAGTAAAAATCCACAGTTTATTTTGGGAATATAAACCCCAGACTAATAGAAAGGGTATGAAAATAAGTTTCTAGGAGAAATGGATAGCCAGAATAGGAATGCTAACACCAATTCTGTACATCACAAGAGGCAGTTTTATGGCATCTCTTCATTGCAATGCAGCATTACCTGCTGCTTTGTCACCATGGGCAGCAGTTTGTGAAATGACAGAATGAAACAGGGTTCAAGAATTGGTTATGACTTGGATGAGATACTTGCCAGGAAAACCCAGGACACCACAGAAAATGTTTGCAATGAAATGGGCAATATTCTCTGAGTCAGCAGTGGGCAACTGTGGCAGCCAAGCATGCAGGACCAATTGTGCTATAAGAAGCAGCATTTTTCATCTAAGAGAATGAGATATGAGGTAAAAAGACTTTGTATATTTCATTTAAGTAACTGTGATACTTATTATGTAACCTGGCTGATTTGGTTGTTGTGGTGCTTTGCATGTAATTGTGTTAATTCACTATTAACTGGCAAGAAACACTAGCTGAGGATAAGCTTCTCCACAAATATTTAAGTATTTAAAGGCTATGAACAATGAGTATTTTGCTTTCTCTGTTTGCAAACCATTACAAATTAGAAGACCCATAGATAGACAGGATCTTAGGATGACTGTATAAATACTTCAGGATGTTATGTGTTCCAACCTGCTCAAAGCAGGGTCACCTATGAGGTCTGAGGTTGCTCAGAGCTTTATTTAATCAGACCTTTAAAACCCTGAGAAAATAGAGACCAGATAGTCTATCTGGGCAACCTGTCCAAATGCTCATCTATGGCCATATCTAGATATCCTGTATCTAGTCTAAATCTCTTTGTGTTTCCTTTTGTGTCTCATCCTCCTGCCATGTACCATTATGAAGTGCCTGGCTCCATTTGCTTGATAACCCCCTTGTAGGAGGTGGGCCTCGTAGGTCTGTAAGGCCGCCCTTAACTTTTTGATCTAGATCCCTGAATTACAGTTGTTTGCTTTATAATCCTTTTCTCAAAATGTTAAAATAAACACTGTGCTTTAAGGAAAAACTCACCAGTCATCCTCAAACTTGTTAAGAAATTCTCATTGTGGACAGTGCAGGGAGCCATTCTTCACAAGCACTGATGACCCACCACACAGCCTGAAGTGAGACAATGGGGAAGAACTGTTTGTATTTTCCACCACATAACACTAAGCCCAACCCTCAAAGGAACCGGGAGGAAAGATGAAACCAGGCCACACCACCACAGCAAGAGAGACATACACTCTCATCCCCCCCCCAACACTTCCTGTTTGGGTAAAGGAATTTGAAATAAAAGCTGATACCAGCTTGTAGCAGAGCTGTCAACCCTCACACAATACCGGGAGAAGAGGTCTGCCAGGCAGAAGGGGCAGAGCAGCGCGGCACCACCTCAGGCAGCCGTTCCTGACAAAGCTGTGATGTGAGATGAAGACACCGCGCTCCACCCCGCTCGACGCCCTTGCCGCCTTCCCGCCCTTCCCACACCCCCACCCATCCCACCCCGCCTCCCGGCGCATGCGCAGCGCCGCCGCGTGTCGCTGAGGGGCGGGCGCTGCGGGGGGGCCGGATGTGTCAGTGTAGGGCGGTATGAGGAGACCGCAAGGGGACAGCAGGCAGCGGTGCCCTTCTCAGGTGAGGTGGGAGGGGCCGTGCGGGGGAGAGAAGCAAAAAGGAACTGGGCGAGGACTGGAAGCCTCCGCAGGGATGGGGGGAAGGTAGTCTCGTCGTCCCCCGCCACCGCTTGCCTCTGACGTGTGTGTGGGGCAGCTCTCCTGTGTCCCTGCGGCGGCCCTGCCGCACGACTGGGAAGTGAGAGACCCGCACGGGCCTGCTCACCCCTCCTCTGCCGGCTGTTTTAAATGGCACTGCGACAGGAGTAGCTCTGCCAAATAGCGAGCGCTTGAACTTCAGGGGACCCCAAGGCACACAGCGCATGCTCCGCCGTGCAGCCAGGGTGGGAGCTGCCGGGGGGAGGGGCGGGAGGGCGGGGCCGAGCGCGCATGCGCACGGGGGGGCGGGGAGGGCTTGTTTGGCGGCGCCGGCGCAGGCGCGGGAGCGGGAATGGCGGTGCGGCCGGGAGCGGGGGGCGGGCGGTCGAGGCCGGTGCGCGGAGTAGGCGCCTGCGCGGTGGC
>JAVJGJ010000042.1:157940-175896 GCA_035590215.1 Microhierax caerulescens | reverse complement strand
GAGAATGGCGGTGAGGACGGCCGCGGGGGGCGGGAGGTCGAGGCCGGTGCGAGGGGTACGCGCCTGCGCTGTGGCCGGCAGCGGGGCGCGGAGGCGGGGGGAGCGCGGTGCAGCCGGGGCGCCTGCGCGGCCCGGGGGGAGCGCCGGGAACGGCCATATCCTGCCTGTTCGTCAGCTCGGCGCCTGCGCAGAGCGCTGCTGCGGGGACTTGCGGAATAACGAGCCTCTGCATCTGCTTGGGGGGACTCGGAGGAGGAAGACATGCTGCCAGATAGTGAGCTCCAGCTGCTGGTGTTCTCCTAGAGGGGCTGGCTGCGGAGCGGGGGGCACAGTCCGGGGGCGCTCTCCCCACCCGCCGCATCTGCCTGGGCCAGGGCTTCTCGGGCGCTCAGCCTGCCTCGGAGCGGGGCTTCCGCCGGCCGTAGGAGCCACTCGCGGGGCCCTGAGGTAAGAGCTGAGGGGAAGGGGGCAGGCGCTGGGGGAGGGCTCGGTGGCTCGGCTGGGGAGGAGGGTGCGAGTGAGGGAGCGGGGCCTGGGGAGGAGAGAGGTCCGGCAGGGAGAAGTTCGGGGGAGGCTTGCTTGAGGGGTTCGCAGAGCTCCACGGGCAGGGGCAGGGGTTCAGTGGGGTGCCAGGCACTGAGTAAGGAAACATGAGTGGGAGAAAGGAAATAAGGGTTGGAGTGGAAAACCTGAGATGACTAACAGCAACCAAGTAAGGGATGGCCGGTTGTAGTTTCACCGCTGAGGACTGAGGCACATTTCTAAATCAGGAAGGAACTTGGTCTTCGTATGAATTAGACGTGTCTGGGATCGGTGCTGGTATTTCTTCGCTGTGTCTCAGGCCTGTGGTGGTGTTTAAAGGTAATGGTGCATCATCATGCAGTATGGAAAGGCAAAAGAATTCCCCTTTTGCAGTTAAATGTGTCACTGATACAGTTTAATAGCTGAGTGCTAGTGCTTGCTACAAGCATTATTTTGATTAGTGATTATAAAGGTATTATAAAGTTAAAATACTGTTTCCATAGTGTGCCAAATGCCTGTGAAATGGAATTGTCTTTCCCTTGAAGTTTTTTAGAGGGGAGGAAGATATGGAATGTAATGTTATTTGTTGTCATTTTTCTGTAACTCAGCTTTATTAAATGTGTTTACATTTATGATTGTAGAGCATCATCATGACATAATGAAAAGGAATACTCTTTTTTTTTTTTTTTTTTTTTTTCTCCCTTTGCCTTTAGAGTTCTAAGTGTTTATGTCTGGGGGTGGCTTGATTTGAAGCCCTGTAAAAGTCTGAAGAATTGCACTATTTTTTATGCTTTATAAACCAGAACTCTTTGGTTATAAATCCCCCTAAATTAGTTAAGTAAAACATACCACAGGCTTCGTTTTCAGTGACATTTTCTAACCAAATGCCCAGAATTACATGGTTTCATTATGTCACTTGTTCCGTTGTGACCTGAAGAAAAGACAGATTTCTATTTTCTTAATGGTATTTTGTCATGGATGGGTATCGAGATAAAGACAACATGATAGCAGAAGTACATTGCAAGCTGTTATCCTGGTGCCATATCAGTAGAGGACAGTAATACAGGAGAGGACTGTACCTACCATAAGATCATAGAAACTACTATCAAATTTGATACCCTGATTTACTTGAGTGTAGTTACCCCTATTATAAAACGAATTGCATTTCCTCCCCCAAACTTCCAGGGTTTGCACATAGATACATATCAGGGAGGGAGTTCAAATGTAAGGGGTTTTGGTTTCACATATGCTCTTTGTGAACGTTGCCATCGCTGATTGCACAGATCACAGTGGAGTGCTTAAAAAATACTATTTCCTGTGTAATTGATCTTAAAATTTGCTGACATTTTAACATGGACAAGGTACCAGGGCTGGCAATAGTATTGGGTTGATTAGACCTGATAAATGTTGAAGACAATTCCATTCACTAGAGTCTTCTCTCAGTTCGTTTCCACTGAGCCAGCTTGACCTGTGCGTGGGGAGGTTTAGGGTTAATCGCTGAACCGCAGCTGAGCCTCTAGATGGTCCTAGTGCGAGGTGTGTACTGTGAACCGAGTTTGTTGCCCTGTGTGATTTTTCTAGATACCAATCCAGTTTACAGAAAGAGGGACTTAACAGCTTTATTCTTGACACACCCTTCTATTCCTCATTTTACTCTTGGGGCTTGCCATTCCACTGCCTGGCTCACTGTGGACCTGTAAACTTGAAACATCTGCTTCATTTCTTCCTGGACATTATTTCTGCAAAATTGGGCATAAAGCTTGTACGATCAGGAGCTATTGCTGTGTTATTGATTGCATTCATAGTTTCACACTTGGAAATACCCACTGTAATTTTGTAAAATTCCTTCTCCCAGCTTTGGCTTGATTTTCTGCACGATTGGAGTATTATGTAAGATCTTGCTGTATTCCAGCAGTCTCTGACTGCTGGTGTTTCTTACAGCACAGAGAGGAAATATGACTGAAATGTGTTCGGTTTTTTTTTTAAAAAAAACCCAAACAAACAACAAACAAAAAAAAAAGGGAGAGTTGCTTCTTGATTCTCAGTTGATAAGCTGCTACTGCATTCTGTCTTGTACTTTGTACTTGAGAGACCTCTTAAATAAAGCATGTGTCCCAAGTTCTAGAAACACGTGATGATATAGGAAATTAACAGGAGATTAAAGTATTCATACCCTTGAGGTGGCAAATAATCTGTTGTTTTTCAGAAACTCTATCTGTAAATGTATTGGAATTTCTTTTCTTGACTTCATATTTTTAAGTGTCCCTTTACTAAACTCTGTAGCAGTTTTTGGAAGGAAGGATTTGAGTGATTCTGGAAGTCTCTTCCTCTTTGCTGGTATACATAGCAGAGAATTCAAGAAAATAGGTAACACGCATGAAATGCAATTTGTGGGGATTTTGCTTCATTTTTTTTCTCCACGTTTTTAGGATTGAAAAGATGGAACCACTGACTGTGTAGCAAATGCCTGGAAAAGACTTGAGAGTTCATTTTTATACAGTGAGTAAATTCTTTGTCTACAGGCAGAAGTTGCACCATTGCAATCTGTGAGGTGCACCTGGCTTTACAACTCCATGGATTTTTAGACATCTGTAGAGTTTATAAAGTCAGGACCACCGGAGGGATTAAACGCTCCCAACACTAAATTCATGACCAGAAGATAGTGTTTTGGCCATTGGTATAACAGAAACTGGTAGGATACTGGTGACTTTAGATACACTGACTAGAGAAAATAGTATTAAAATTTTCATATTGAGATTTTGGTTCAGCTTTTCTTAGCCTGCACTGTAGGTCTTACTCAGGTTCTATTGTATGACTGTGGACTTTAAAAATGGCTTTTGCTAGAAATACAGCATGTATGTTGTACATTTTAAATTGGGTCTGATGTAATAGTTGGGCTGTGCATCATATATGGTAATGTTAATGCTTATAAAAAATTGATCCAACTTCTGATAACAGAAGTAATTTTCCAGCAAAAAGGGGATGCCCTTGCACACACCTTTAATAGGCTTACGTACAGAAAAATTCAGACTATTCCTTTGATGATATGCTAATTTTTAAGTATTTAAAATATTTAGGAAACTCCTAAGTTCAGTAATACTGTTTGTGAAAATATACTGGAAGGTTTAGAACTCTGAATGCTGAAATTTATTACATATTCAGAAGCATTTCGTGTTGCATCATTTGTAAACTTAGAGTATATAGTTGGGTACCAGGATGCTTAAATTGCTGACTAACAGTTTAAGGTACTCTGAGTACCTTTTCTCTGGAGTTAGTGTGACACCCTTTGAGTTAATGGAGGTACAGTTGGAACACTTGTATGTGTGACATCGGACGTGGCAGTGACATCTATATAGCATCAATCTGTAAAGACTGATGTGATGTTCTGAAAATGGAAGTTTATCTTCTGATGTCAAACAGAACTTAAAGAATTAAACATTTTTAACTATGAATATGCAGAAATGGTACCTGTAGAGGTTCACAGAATGATTTGTGGGACTTAAACAGCAGTTTGTAGTTCTCAGGTGTTTTTTCCTCCTTTCCATGAAGTCTTAAGTCCTCATATTTACCAAGGAACAGCTATCTCCAAAATGAGTATAACGTGAATAATATCTGTTAGGGCTGTGACAAGAACTGATACTTAAGCAAAATTGCATGAGTGGAGAAGATGGTCTAGAAAAAATTTACTGACCTTGGAGCCAAACAAGAAGTAGAAGTTTGCTTGCAGAACTTGATCAGATGAAGAAGTCAGTTAACTTAATGATATGCATATTTTTAGAAGTGTGGCTTTAGTTACTGTTCTGCCCACGTTCTTTGCTCATTGCTGCAGAAATTTGTTCAACAGATCATAAATCGGATCATGATTTATATAGAAACATTTCTCTAATAGCAGTGGTTTGCTACTGAGAGACATCCCAAGATGTATTATTTCTTCAGCTTAGACTTTAAAGCGAGTGAGGCCTCACGTATCTTTCCTTAAAAAGAAATATTTTTCAGTTTTTTTATTTTATTTAAAACAGTGGATTTGCTCTTGGTATCTGAAAGAGAAGTTCAGATGACAGCCCAGCTTTTAGAGGCATGCTTAAAGCAGTGAGACTGGAGAGCAGGTGGAGACAAACACACTTAAGTCATCTAGAGCTGCTGTATAGCAATGCAGAGAAGCTGCCTGGCTGCATCCCAAGTGTTGCTGCATAAAGAGGCTAGAACAGACACTGACTGCATCAATGGAAAAGTTTTCAGTTAACATGACTGGAATCATGCCTACAGGTTAACTATGTGGACTGTTAAAGAATGTTGTGTATCCTCTCTATCCCCCACAAGAAGCTGTTGTGGTAAGACATCATGTAGTACCTTCCTCGGTTGCACGGAAGGCAGGTTGTTGTAGGCTGTGTATCTTGACCTTATACATCTACTTTCATAATTTCAAAATCATATTAAATGACACGCTGTAGGGGTGCCTTCATTTCCTCAGCTGCTTTTTTGTAGAGGTGTTCAGCCTCAACAAGTTGTGCTTAAACCACATATATCAGTTTGATGAATTTCTTAGAAGCGCTTGTGGGCACTAAATGAAATTCAGAGAACAGTGTTTCACTACTGCATTTGAGGGAAAGTGTTTTTTAAAGATGTCCTGTTAGCTTGTGCTTTTGTTCATACTTGTTCCCAGAGAGAAGTACAGTGTGTCAGTGTAGGTGTTTGAGTCCAGAAGTTTTGAAAATTGCTATTGCATGTTGTGTTCTGCCTTACAGACCTCTGTTTGCTACTGATTGTTGTTTAAATTTTATATAGTATAATTTTAATCGGAGATTGCAAGCACAAGTGTTACAGCAGATTATATTCAGCTGTATCAGGGAAATGTTCTGAAGTCCTGATGCTTCTTGGTAGTAATTTAGAACTTGTGTGATTTAGAGTTGGTTCTTGGCTAGCAGGTAATTTATACTTTTCTTTAGATTAATATTGCTTATTGAGTTTTACTATTGATGGGGAAAATAGTAGGAAGACCTTTAAATGTGTTTTTATAAGAACAGAAGGGTTTAACAGGAAGAAAACAAAAGTGACAAGAACTGGTTTCTTTGAGGCTGAACACCTTATGGAGATGGCTTGTTGGCATAAAAAGGGAAATAAATTTAGGTAGTTTCTGGGAATTTATTTTCATGTACTTTTATATTTACCTCTGTTTTTCAAAGATTCAATAAATGGCTTATGCCAATAACAGCTCAGAATGTGTAATTAAAATTAAAAGCAAATCAGTTCCCTGTGTCCAAGATACTGCCTTTGAATTTTTTTTCACTTAGAAGTTACAACATTAATGCTGAAAGTAGTGAAAAGAATTCACCTTGCTGATTCCAAAGTGTCACTAATATAAGCAGACATACAGTAATGCCTCTGGCCCAGTCTTTTTCCTTTTGGCTAAAAACATACTAAATATAGAATGTCTAAGATACCAAATTTTTCTTTGCTCTTTGTCTTATTAATTCAATGATGTTAGTCTTGAATGTTACAATATTCAAATATGGGTGTAGATGAATGCCATAATTGTTATTTTCAATGTGATTTATGGTAAGATGTGATCTTTTTTTTGTTAATGTAAGATTATTAAAATTATGCTAGGAAAACCATCACACCTGTGTGAAGCCAGTGTGATATGGTCTATAGAAAACATGGCTGATGATTTTTGAGGGAGATACAGATGGGTTGGAAGTGGAAGTTGGTTGGAATTTGATTCCCCTCTCCTTCCTGTCCTTTTTCATGTTGATGTCTGATAAGGTCAGAGAGACTGAACAAAGTAACTTTGAAAATTAAGGACTCTTCCTGCCTGTAAAAACAAGTGTCTGAGAAGCATTACCTGGTAAGATAGGCTGCAAAGAAAAGTCTTTTTTGAGTGCTTGTAATTGCTATTATCTGTTGGAAATAAGTGCTGGAGTGAGCTTGCTGTTGGAACGAAACAAGCAGTTGATTCTTACAGTGCTTTTCCAAAAACCTGGGTTTGCATGCTGATTCTGAGGGTGCTTTTATTGGGCAGTAGCAGGTTGAAATAATTCTCATAACCATTTTAAAGTCATGCTGCAATTGCAAGGAGGTGAAAGAACCCAGTAGTTTGGTGTCTCATTTTGGCTATGCTTTGTAATCTCTAAATAGATTATTTGAAAACTTAACTTCCAGAGTCACAATGGCAGAAACTGTACTTCAGCTCAAGTTGGTTTTGATAAGCTCGTAGAAATATTAATGCAAGATGGCAACTGGAAAATGTTATGTGAGGACTACCAGATGTTTGTATTACCGGAATGTTGATATAAATAAAAGGCTCCAGAGGGGATTATAGTCTCGGTGATTTGCTAGAGATCAGATCTGCAATCCCATTTGGGTGCTTTAGCAGTGTTTGGTACTGGGGCTCACCACAGTAGACTGAAAAATGCAGTCCTGCTTAATTTTCAGTTTTGGCTTGTTCTCTGATTAGACGTTGTACCACTTAGGCATTTTCTTCCAGTTATTTTCAACTCCCCAGGAATCTGTTGGGATTTTAGAGGTGTGAGGTATTTCTAGCAGTGTGTCGCTCTTACAAGAGAAGAACAGTCTACACAGGGGAGAAACCCCCTGCTGTTGCCAGCCTGTTTTCAGAGTGAGAGCCTTCCCTGGCATGTTAGGAAGTTTTCTGGGAAAGAGCAGTTTTCATGGCTTTATCTTCTTTATTGGGAAGATGGATGAGTTACATGCTATGAATGTTTTACTTTTTAAAAGAAATTGTTAAAATGGCAACTGAGTTACTTGCAAGAGAAGGTAACAATTTACCGTACAAGTAGAAACTGAAGCTGTAAAATACTTTTTGTGATTTGCCTGTGAGGGAGAATCTAAAATAAGAGTTCACAGGCAATAACAAAACCCTTTTCAGAAATAAGATCAGGTTTCTTATTGAAGACAGAAGTCTGATCAGGCTGATTGTTTCTGTAAAACCTAAGCTAGTGTGTTTGAACTGCATTTTTGCTTGAGAGAGGAGAGAAATGAGCAGGAACAGATTGGCAGGAGGGAAGAGAAAAGCAGTGAAAAGGAGAATTTGGAGAAAAGGAAAATAAGAGGTTTATTTACTTTTAACGTGCTTATGATCCTAATTAAAAAATTATGAGGAAGATTAACTTCTGAGGAAAAACATTTTTGAAGATTTAAGCTTTAAGCATCTTGGGATGTAGCTCAAGAGGATTAAAGATGGAAGTAGAGTAAAAGGCAAAATATCTGGTGAAAATAGGAGTGGTGACTTAAATGCAGCGGTAACTCTAAAATAAAAGTTTTGTTTGCTTTTAAGAATTTGATTACATTTTATATTGACTGCTGTGGGTGTAATTCTAATATACTTTGGGTAGTTTGTAGTTAGGGTTGGATGTGATTGAAAGGGGTGTAGTTTTCTGCATCTGTTCAAACACCGACATGAAGCAGTCTTAGAAGAATGTCAGAAATATGACGACTTAATGACTGAAGAGCAGAAATTTTCAGTGGAGGATTTGTTTATAAAAGCAGAAGGTTATTTAGGGAACTCTTGGCTGCTTCTTACTGCCAGCTTCCTCTCTTTTTCCTTGGTTTAGTTTTAGCTGTTTGCTTTTCTATCTGATTATATTTGGGGAGGAGGGGGAAGGGATGGTAGGTGGTCTACAGCTAAAGAATGGTGTTTTTTTCTTAAAAAACACATGTAAAACATGTAATTCTCCCTACAGTGCTGGTGTTTCACTGACAATTGTCCCATCCCTTAACAGTTACTAAAAAATTACAATTGTTATAGGTGACCAAGCCCTTCCCCCCACCTCGTTTTACAATTGGAGAATTTGTTTAAGGGGAAAAAAAATTAAAAACATTCCAAGACTGGAAAAAGTTTTTGAATACTTGTCAAAGTGGCATTTTGGTTACTGAATTCTAGTGGGCTGCCAATATTCAGTGCATTTTGAGATAACGATCTCTTATTAACTGTGTTGAAAATTATTTTTCTAAGTAACTCATCTTCTTTTCCGTGATCTGGCATCTCAAAAAAAAAAAATAATCTGGATGTTCCAACTTGATAATGAGTTTTCTGAAATAAACTGAATTAAGATGTATGTGTCTGCCTTAATTAAAATCTTTTTATGCAGTGTCCACAGGGCCCTGTTGTGACCTCAGGAATTTGGCCTTCGTTAATGTACTTGGCAGCTTTGGGGTATAATGAAAAGAAGGTAACCATCCAAGTTCCTGAGTGCTACTGATGGTATAATGGGGACAAGTTACAAACTTGAGTTAGGATTGATGTATAGTGCCTTGGGATCAAGAGAACAGCACAGGACTCTCAACAGTTGACAGAGATCATTTGCACTCTATTTTGAGGGGGAGCCAGGTTCTTTCTATTTTTTCCGACTCCCAAATGAGTTGTTGTAGGTCCTTTAGCCTGGTATGCATCTTTTGCTGGATGCCAGTTCATTCCTTTTATCTTTATGCTGTGATTGTGTTGATTTTTCCAGTCTATTATCTTACTACTGAAGGTTGTAAATTAAAGCCCATGTGTCACTTTGAGCTTAGCAGTTTTTGTGGCACTCAACAGGGTACAGGTTAAGTAATACCTTTTTTTATTATTATTTGAAAGTACAGAAGGTAGAGGAAGGTGTAATGCATATGCTCCTGGATTTTAGAAAGTGTTCAAGCTTAATTCACTCCATTTCTTGGCATAAATTATTCTTTCTTCTAATTCGGGTACAGTTAATTCTGTATATATGCCATTCATATTACTCCTCTATAGTTTGTTTTTTCCAAGCTGTGATTGGGTTCTTGTTGTAGAACTGTTCACACTTCTTTGTTTCTGAAAGATAAGCCTCCTGCTTTTGTAAACCAGTCTTCCTTTCAAGATGTAGTCCTTTGGTATAGGTCACTTTCATCTTTCCAAAGCGTGCATTTCTAATCTGAAGTCTAATTTTATTGGTACAGGTTATTTGCTACCTTGGTGCAATCTCTTCTACACCGCCTTGTTAATAATTAGGCAACTTAGTGTAACCTCTAGAATTTGCTGTGGCTGACTTTCAGCCTGCATTTGTAGCTAGACAAAATTTCCTACCACACAGGAGACGTTGCAGTCGGTATCACTTAGCACGGGCTGTGTGAATGCTTTGCCCAGCATTGCTTTCCTCTGGTATGGCACTGTGTTTAGTATACACGTTAAAATCTGAAAACTTAGGCATTTTATTCATCTGCTAGTTAAATAGCATTGCATCCCATTTTGCTCTTTCTGTTAACTTGGCTTTTTTTTTTTCCCCGTTTTCTTCTTTTTCTTTCTTTACAGCAGTGAATTCAGACCTTCCATTGTCCTTTCCAAGGCTTTGAAGAGTGCAGGAAGATACTGGTCTTTCCTGTGCTTCCATATCTCATGCCCTTGTTTTTTTGCTCCAATTATCTTCATCCTGCTCCTTTTCTCTGTGCTCTTCTTGGATAGTCTTTGATACTTTGCTGGTCCAAGAAACAACCACCCCAATTTTTGAAACACTTTGTAAAAGGAGTATATTTTTAATAGGCTTCTGTAAGTTATCTTTTGCTGAATAAAATTTACTGCAAATGAATGTACTTGGAAATTTCCAGTGTAAAGTACTAGTTTCTTAAAAGGGAGTTGGTTTATCTTGAGTAGAGATTGGCGGGCTGTTTATTAAAAGTCTAGTAATTTTGAGGCCTCTTCTAGAATTGTGTTAATGTTCCCCACCTCTCTTGGGTCAAGTCTCTGCTGCTCACAGAATATTTTTTGATGATTCCTACAGTATCTCATCTGGCAGTGGTTGTGAATGAGGTGAGAATTATTCTTTTTCTTAACTGTAATCTCAACTATGTCCAGAGACAAGGTCTGTTTGTTATTTTTATCAAAGGAAGTGAGAAACTCACAGGTTGTCTGTGGGTTAACAGGGGTCAGTATTTTTGTTTTACAAAAATATTTTGTATTTTGTTTCCTGTGACTTCATATTTATGCTTTTACCTTCAAGTTTGTCCCAGCTTCTCCTGACCAGAGAGAATTTTGATGCCGAAACTATTTACAAAATGTTTTCCTAAAACCTCTGCCTGCGGCGCTTTTTAATTCGCTCCTAGTTCAGAGATGCCAGCACTGTTGGTGAAGTATGAACTGGTGAAGTATTAAGTGTTTATGAACAAATAAACAGCAGGGGTGCCCTGCTGATTTCAGAACTTTACCTTAAGTCAGCTGTGCTTCCTTTTAAAATGCATTTAGTACTGGCCCATGCCAGAAGAGCAATTCAGCATTTGAAGGTGGAACATGGCATGCTTCTAAGCATAAATTTCAGTGACCTTTTTATGTGCTTCCCCTGGTGGTGTGCTTGATAAGCAAGGCAAGTGGCAGGTTTTTACTTACTGGCAGTTTTTGTAAAAGACAGTGATCGATATTACCCGTTTATTCCCATTATGACTTGCTATAGTAGTAAAAGTAGCAGTGATGTCATTTGACCACAAGTATTTGACAATTGATTGTTGTATTGAGCTAGGTAGGGGTATGTTGGAGTTGTAACACCACTTTTTAACTGTATATAACTGCCCCACAAAGCATCTGTAGAAAGCTATGAGATACCAGACTGAAAGTATGTTCCAAATAGTAGAAAATCTTTAAAATCTAGAAACTTTGAGCCATTTAAAAAGCGTAACAAATGACGCGCTGGCATGCAGCAATTCTATTAGCACGTTGTCATAACTTTTATTACCACCTGCCTGTCCAGGCCATCTGGGAGGAAGGGATGTAAGATATAAAAATGATAGTTACTCAGAGGATATTAAATGGTCCTGTCTCTCAAGCTCATGCATTTGTCTTGCCTTTAGATAACAAAAGCTTTCTAAAACTTGTTTGCACATGTAAGATAGAGGTAATGCTTAGGTGCATCTTAAAATATTGTTGAAATACAGAAAGTAGTTGCTAACGTTTCAATCTTTGCATCACATGATCTATTTTTCTTCCCCATGTATATGCTTGATGGCTACAGCCTTCTGAAGTTTGCTCCTTGGAGGCCAGTGAAACATAGAGGAATTTAGGATTACCTTCTGCCCTCCATTCAGGAAACCCTTCGATTTTCTAGGCCTTTCCAACAGGCTTCATGAATGTGCCATTGTAACATAAAAAGCTGATGTTTTTCTCCTCTTTGCCGCCTCCTTAATCCCTCATTTTCATGCCATAAAGGGAGGTGTTACCACTAAATTTACCCATTTGTCTTCAAGAAGGACCCTCTGGAGTCTTTCAACTGCGTAATTACCTTTAGTGTTAAACCACTTCTCTAATGTGTGTGTAGAGATACTTAATTGCTTCGGTTTTCCTGGAAGTAGAAGACTTCTTACAGAAAACTGCTTATTGTTGATACATACCTTGTGTGGAAATCTGTTCCATAGGCAAACTGTTCTGGATCTGTTCTGTGTAATTTTAAAGCCAGGCAAGGAGAACAGCTTTGTGGCCTCACAGGCACTGGGAGGATGCTGATCAGACACTGCTGCTGCTGACTTTCCAGCCATTCCTCACATGGAGCTACAGGGTGTCTTGGCCATGCCTGAAATCCCTCATAGGAGGAGGACCGGGTAGTTGTGGCTTGAGGTTGAATTCACATCTCCATTTTGGCCATGTATGTAAGGAGATGGATGGAAGGCCGTAGTGTTAATATTTCAGAGAATTCAAAAGTTATTTTAAGCCAAGCTAATTGTATGTATTTTCTTCATCCCTTTAATGCTTCTTAACTAAAAGTTGTATTATTTCTTACTCTGCATAAGGAACTATCTTAAAAGAGATAGGAAAACTTTTGCAAGTACTTTGAGTAAAAAGTGTTAGTTAAAAACTACAATTACTGAAACTAACTAGTTTTAACAACAAACCACAAAAAAAAAATTTCATGTCCCACTCATGTTTCATTTATTCATTGTGCTTTCTTCTGGTCAAACCTTTTCATTAGGCTTAGCATCTTGTTGCTCAGTGAGCAGACAGGTTGCTGTCAGTGAGGAGATGAGCTTCGGAAACTTCATCCTTTCCCTGGTTGTTTATTCTCTTCTCACCAGTTTGTCTCCCAGTTGTTTGTGCCTGTGCTATACAGATCACTAGAATAACGTAGATTAAAAATGGCTATGAATGTAACAGTGCAGCAGCCTGGGTGGAGATGAGCAGTGCTTCTCTGAACCCCAAGAGGAAGGAAAGAGCTTGGTTCTCTCCTGACCATAGACTGAAACCAGCAAAAAGGCGATCATTCCCTGAGCCACAGCGACGAGGAAGTGTGCTTGTGCTGGAATTTCAGGTTATGTCTGTCCCCCAGAGATGTGTGACTGGAGACAGTGAAGCGATGATGTTCTTGGGAGGCAAGACTGAATGTTGCCTGTGGAAGGGCGGTTAGCTCAGTATTCAAAGTAGTGTCTGCTAATTTTGGCTTAATTTGAATGATACGGAGTGGAACAATTGAACTTCTTTGAAGGAATTGTGGTAATTTTAAGTTTAATGTAGTAAAACCTGCAGCAAGTACCTGAAGTGCATATTGATGTCTCTTTTTGAAATGCTGATTTTAAAATCAACATCTTAAACCACTTTTTTTTCCTCATTCCACCTACACAGCACAAACTGCAAATGCAAGAAGTTTGTAAAGCAGTTTGATCTGAGAGCACTTGGTTTTAGGTTCATGCTAGTTGCCTGCAGTGGAGATCTTACAGAGTTAGTTGTTTGCCCCTGAGCTTTGCTCCAGGAAATAAATTTCTGTCAAGATAAACGTTGCATCTCTGCAGGGATAGATACTTATTTCTTAGCTCCTGATAGCCAGTATCTCTTTTTCAGTGTTTACTTGGCCTCGCTGGTGCTTTTTTAAAGAAAATTAAACCTGAAAAAAACACCACTGTTTTACGGTTAGATAATACCGGTGTACTGGTATTTCCAGGTACTGTCTGAAGGTGCATACAACTCCAAACCTAAGTGCACAAGCCATAGGCTGCAGTGGAGGCTGATGTGAGCCTCACTGGGAAGAGGTTTTGTCTGCAGCTGGAGCCTGCATTCAAGTCCAGACCTACCCTGCAACTGCATCTGAAGGCTCCAAATTATGTCGTTTGGGGGGAATTATGCACCTATATGTTGATGTGCTTATTGTGAACATTCTCCTGTTGTTTTGAGGTGTGGGATTTTTAGGTATATATTCTCTATGCTTTCCACCATTTCCTTTCAACAACTAATGACTCAGCCTTCCTCAAGAGGTGAGCCTGTGCTTTACCTACCCCTCCCCCCCAACAAACCTCAATATCAGCCTTTGTATTTATAGCAATTCATGTTGCAAGATAATGATTTTATGTCTTCTATTCACCCTTTTTTTTTATCCTTTTGAGGACAAAACTAACAGCAATGGAGTTCTTGTGGTTCACTGTCCTGTGCAGTTAAGAGGAAGGCAGATAAATACCACCTGTGAAACAGAAAGTGTTTAGCAGGAGGCTAAACTGTAAGGCATGTGTGATGCTTTTATATGTCAGAGTTACAAATCCTAGTTTCCAGTTCATCTTTGAAGATAATTTGTGTAGCTGTCTTGGGGATCAGGACTCAGAAGTCAGAGATGGGTGAATTACTCTGTTTTGTTTTAAAACCTCCCTTCTGATAACTAAGTGTCTGTTTCATCAGTTGTGTCTGTGTATTCATTCAGATGTGTTGGGTGGTTTTAACCCTGTATGTTATCGGCAAATTACAATTTGACTTGGCACTTAGAAGGTGAGAACTTCACTAGCATATAAAGGCAGCGAGAATTTCCCTCTGGCTCAAGGGATTCAGTTTGAAGTAGAGAAATCATTACCAACACCTTCCCTAATATAAGTCTTTAGGAGAAGGTTTAAGCTATAGGGAATTATTCTGTTGATGTTACTGGGAGTCATTCTGAACCTAGGGTTTTCTTTTGCTTTTGAGTTCCGGCTGTGTGTTGCTACCTGTAGCTCTTTCACATTAAGAACTGCATTTGTTAAATCTAATTTCTCTATAGTCTGAGACTCTCAAAATTAAAAATAGGGAGTAAGTAGTGAGGTGAAATGGTGGCCTCAGGGTAAAGTAGTAAATCCTAAATCAAGTGGGGAGTCTCTTGTTTGAGTCTTGGACTCCTTGAAGGAGATTATATGCTAGGCTTATTCCCACAAGGAGCTGCATGTTGAAAGAATGAGTGGAGGTTGTATATCCCCTCTTCAGAAAACTTGGTTGCGCTTTAAAATGTTCAAGTGTAACAACATATTTTGAAGGTGCATGGGGATAGAGAGAGAAAGCATGATGGCTTTAACTTGTGGCCCATGAGATTTAACAGCACTCCTGACATTTTTTTCTCTATGTTCTTAGTTTTGGGGTGTTTTTATCTTTTTGGGACTGACAGGGTGAAGATTATATATTTCTTCTGCTGAGTTGTGAAATTCTGTTTAATCTTCAAACTGGCGATGTCAAGGGTGCCGAGTCCTCCTCCTCCGGCAGAAATGTCGAGTGGACCTGTAGCAGAGAGCTGGTGCTACACTCAGGTAAGGCTACACTGTGCTGAGATATTCTTGAGATAACAGTTAGAACCTGTGGTAAGAAATTTATTCAAAACAGGTTTAAAGTCTGGGGTTTCAGACAATGTCATGCTTGCTACAGTGAGTGTTCACCAAGGCAACAGTCAAATGTTGCTGTCTGCCCTTGGAGGAACTTTGGAGGAGGCAGCTGGGGAAGTTGGAGTGTTCCAGCTGTCACTGCCAGCCATTTCCAGGCTCTGTTGTCTTAGGTTTGGGAGTTATTTGTCATGTAAAATACTCAGTAAAACTTCCAGGTTTTAGGGTTTTGCCTTTAAGATGGCTGGTGTGAATGAACATGAATGACCCTAAACCACATATTATCCTCTGTTTTAAGATCAAGGTGGTGAAGTTTTCCTACATGTGGACCATAAACAACTTCAGCTTCTGCCGAGAAGAAATGGGTGAGGTCATCAAAAGCTCAACATTTTCATCTGGAGCCAATGATAAGCTCAAATGGTAAGAAATAGAGCAGAGAGGTTCACTCTGTACAACTGAGTGAAAGAATTTGGGGTTCTGTAACAGAGGAAATCTCTAAAGAAAACTACTTGTACTGCACACAAGTTCTTGCTTCCTTGCATGTACAGCATGTGAACTGGGAGAACTATTGCTTCAGCACAGTTGTTGGACACAGAACAAATGTTGAGGATCTGGCTGTTTGCAGTGTTTCTCTGATAATGGAAACATCTGGAGTAATAGAAGCCATAGCTGGAGGGGAGACTACATCCTGCCTTGAAGCAGAGATCTGCTGTGGAGGGTTATTAATGTCTTAAGTTGGGGGGGGTTGACTGATGTTTACCTTAACTGGGTAAGTATGCTTGGCCAGCATATTCAAGTGCTATTTCAGCCTCCCAGTTTCAGTCCCTAATATTCCATGTTGTTAAAAAGATAATTTTTGCCTGCACTCTAAGTCCTGCAATTTAAGACTATTGCTACTGTATTACTTTCCTCTTTATGGCAGCTTTTTGTAAATTCAAAGACTTAACACAGAGGTGATCGAATTAATGATGTTCTGTAACTCCTACCCAGCAGTTTCTGCTTCTTAAAGATGACAATATTTTTGCCCTTTTCCTTTCCTTTAAAACCTTTCTTATCTCCCCTGAGTTCTCATGTAATTGCCAGTAACTCAGAGTGGACTTTGGTAGAATGTGTATCTTCTGTGAGTTGTCTGACCTGGTAGATCCATGGACACCTGGTCCTTGGTTTATTCCTGGTTGCTGATAGTGTTTTAGCATTTTTTTTTTTTTCAAACCTCCTTAGGATAGAATGCAGCAAATCAGCCACTAAATTTAGTGTGTGCGTATATGATACAACTTGTGTTCCCTTCCTTTGGGTGGCAGACGTGTGCTTTCCTTGGAGTGCTTTTTGTGATTAAATTACCTACCTTTATAACCTTTGCTAGTCAGATCTCATTCTAATGTCTAGATCTTTCTGATCTTTGGTGGTGGTGTTGTGTGTTTCAGCTGTTAGTCATTTGGCCTAGTTTTTGGTTCTTGTTAGATTCTGTGTCAAGTTTCAAGTCATGGAAGTGCTTACAAGTTAGCCTATTCCTGCACTTACTACCTTTTCTTCACACAGGAGTAGTTTTCTCTTGCCCTAGTATTACATTTCTGAGAAAATACCAGCTTTCCAGAAATCCATTTTTTCTTTTCAATTGCTTCCTGTGGAATTCTACCTACTATTTCTCTGGATTTGTTGCACTGCCTCAAATCCATTGCCTCCATTCTACTATTTCTTTCACTTTCCTTTTGTGAAAGTTGCCATTGAACGTGCTCTTCAGTAATTTAAAACACACACACACACACACACACACTCTTTTTCCCTATAATTTTTTTTTAAGTGGTTTGCTCATGGTTAGTGCCTGTGTATTATTACCTGGCTTAGAAGATGTAGCATAAGGCTGACTGTAACAAACAGTTCTACTGTATTTACCTACCTGGTATTTCCTTGTGGTTCAGTGGCTGTTAAACAGAACTTGTTTGCTGTACATTTTATTGTGAAAATCCTACAATGCCCTTTCTTTGAAAGCCATGAATGACCTGCCAAAACCTGTTCCTGACATCTCATTCACATGCCTGCTTCTACAGGTGTTTACGTGTGAACCCTAAAGGCTTGGATGAAGAAAGTAAAGATTATCTATCCCTTTATCTGTTGCTGGTGAGCTGTCCAAAAAGTGAAGTTCGAGCAAAGTTCAAATTCTCCATCCTGAATGCTAAAGGAGAAGAAACAAAAGCAATGGGTGTGTAAAAACTCTTTCTGTCTGATGGGGTCACTTGTTTGTCTGTTGCTGTTTGATCAAGCAAGTCACTTGGCTGGTATTTGAAGCACCATATCTTTCTTTCAGAGAGCCAACGAGCATATCGATTTGTACAAGGCAAGGACTGGGGGTTCAAAAAATTTATTAGAAGAGACTTTCTTTTGGATGAGGCCAATGGACTTCTTCCAGATGACAAACTCACTCTCTTCTGTGAGGTAAGTCTTCCTGTGCAGCTGAAAGAATAGCAATTCCATTAGCCTCAGGTATATGTGACCTTATTTTTCATCATTGCTTTTAAGGAGTCAGAGGTGTCAGGAAAAGTACTGGATGTTTATATGGCACTTAGATCTTATTTGTGTGCGCACACCTGTGTGGCTCGTGGCTTTTTCTGTGCATGATTCATCACGTTTCACTTCCATTTGTTTTTTATTACTTTGTATTTGTCTTTTACCTGTGATGATGCTAGGAATTAAGCATGTTTGATTATCTTCTCACTTCTGGTTTAGTGTTAACATCCATCTGTTTGTACTCCTTAATTTGAAACTCACTTGGGATAATAACCAACACTAGTTCTATAGTGGAGACTGGCCTGCCTGTTACTTGTCTACCAATAAAGAAATGTTTTATTTATTTTATATATATATATATATATATAAAGGTGTATCTATA
>JAVJGJ010000042.1:131686-156738 GCA_035590215.1 Microhierax caerulescens | reverse complement strand
TCCTTCTTTTTCTTCCTGAGCTTTTAAGTCTCTTAGTGTGTAACCCAGTGTGCCATATGTCTCCTAATGCTTCCCTACTGGCCACAGGTGCCAAGTGATGCTGCTCACATCTGTACTTTCAGCAAACATGTTTTCTTTGTAGAAACTCTCTAAGGCATTAGCAATACTGGATGTTGAGATGCTTTATGTTGGAGTTTTCTGTAGACCAGAAGGTTGCTGAGTGTCTCTGCTGTACCTTCTCACTGCTTTAATAAAATTAAAAGGAAAAAGCCTTTTGCTCTCTGCTCATGTCTGATGCTGAACATGAATAATGTCTTGCTGAAGAATGCCATTAAGGCAGAGAATGATGTTCCTTGTCAAGCATTTCGTTTCTGACCTCATTTAGTTGTCAGTTCGGGGATTTTTCAACCTCAGTTTTGCAGGTAGGGTTGGCTGTTCATATCCCAGCTGCATTACTTTTTGTTGTGTAAATTATATTCCAACATCATAGGCAAATATAATTCCACTAAATCTCCAAGAAGAATGGTTTTGCCGAAGTTATGGCAATAGCTCTCTTCTGAGCCAGGTAGCATTGGTTCCCTTGCTAAGATGTTGACTTATCTATTTTGACCTCTAAGGCTGTTCACCACTTGGAATCTGCAAGTCTAAACTTATGTAAAAAGCCATGTGGTAGATTTTTGTGTCAGTAACATGACTTCCTTTCATATATGAAGAGGATTTATTTGTTGATTTGAGACTTAGTTTGGAAGTCTTTTTTGGCTGGTCTGTAATCAGTATTGGATTCCAGCAAGGGATCTACATCTTAGAATTCAATTTTAATTAATCTGATGAGTTTTTATCTATCCTTGAGTCTGTGTTGCTGGTCTAGGTGTCACAGGGCAAAAAGATGATATAACTGTCAAATTAATGACAAAGAATATTAGCTTCTCATATTTGCTCTAGCTAATCTTTAGTGCCCTTTGGCAAGCAGCATCTGGTATTTGAGTTTGAGTGTTGTATAGTTTATACAAGATGTGACTGCCATCAGAAACCCGCTCGAGGTTTCCCAAGAGTTTGGGGTATGTGCTGTCAGCATGTTTTTCCCTTAAAAGATGCTTCTGTCATCTCATTTCATAATATACTTCTTCTTTTACGTAACTATGAAACTTCCTTTGCTGCCCGTTGTTCTTTGACCATTGCTTATTAACGGAACTGAAATTTAACTTGGACTTGACAGCAGATCCAGGAAGGAGTCTCATCTATGCTTTCCTGTCAATCAGCTTCTTCCTTTATGCTTTGTTATAGCGAGGTAGTGTAAGTAACTCTGATCTTTTCTAATTGGAGTCTGCTGTAGAAGGCTATGATGTACTGCATGTTTAACCATAATGGTTTGGTGCTGAATAGGCTCTTAACTATTCCCTTTGTGTAGATTATTCATCAGCTGGTATGGCTACCTGTGGTCCATAACTGTCTGCTTTAGAGCAGGTGATGAGGAATCTCTCTGCCTTTCCCAAATCTTCCTAATTACTTGACACAAAGCTGCTTTTTTAAACTTACTGTTTGGGCTTTTTTATTTTATTTTGTAATGTGATCAAAGTGTTGAACTACTAATAAATTTAGAACCAGAAGCAGCAAGACATTTGAGGGGTCAGGCAGTGCCTTTGCATGCATGTATGGATGGGATGCAGTGCTTGGTTATAGAAGCTCTTCGTATACTTCATTTTCATTTTTGCTGCTGTCTGTATTGCATTATTGATTGGGGAGGGTTTCGGAGTGTTGATAGAAGGAAAGAACTAGGTCAGATACGGTGTCTGTAAAAGCAGAAAAAGAAGGTTCCACTTCCATAAGAAAACATCTAATAAAGTTACGGTTAAATTGCATAGAGGTGCTGTTAATTTGGGGTTGAGAAGAAAATCTACTGGTATGATTTAGGACTTGGGGTGGGCACTCTTGGAGGAGCAGAGAACAGGGTTAAGGCAGGGTAGAAAGGATGCTTTAAAAATGGAGGTATTTTTAATCATACAGTGATTCTGCTTGGAAGGTGTGGGTTTTGCTTTGCATTTCCCTTCACCTGTCCTGGAAACAAAAACTTCCTGTAAGGAGTTTAGTTTTTCCAGTGCGTGTTTGAGTTCTTGGGTTGTTTGCTTTCATTTCCCTTCCAGGTGAGCGTGGTACAGGACTCTGTCAATATCTCCGGCCAGAACACTATGAACATGGTGAAGGTACCAGAGTGCCGCTTGGCAGATGAGTTGGGAGGACTCTGGGAGAATTCACGCTTCACAGACTGCTGCCTGTGCGTTGCGGGCCAGGAGTTCCAGGCTCACAAAGCCATATTGGCAGGTTGGTATCGAGTTGGATGGGCCTTAGCAGGACAGGAGACAACAACCTCATGGCAAGTGGATTTTTTTGAGCTACTTCATCTTTAAAGGAGGCTTCTGCAGCTCTTTTAACTGCAGAGCTGTAGTACTAGGTTGTTTTGTGAACTGTTACAGGTAGAGAAGAAATATCTACTCCGTTTTTAATTGCCTATGTCCTCCTATGGCAAGGATGGTAGGAGAACTTTTTTGTGGCTGTAGTGTACTAGAATGTCATCCTAAAGTATTTTTAAGCAGAAGTTAGCATGTTTCCGGAGGAGCACCTTCCTGTAAAGTAAAGAAATACACCTTACCACCCATGTCCTTTCAACCAAGGCTGAAGAGTACATAATAAATTCTCCCATACCCAGTTTGAAGCTACGTCAGCCACAATGTCACGACCTGTACTTCTTTACTAGTTGTACCCAATTTGCCTTGTCTGCTATAGGAGAATTTTTTCTGCATTAAGTATCTGGACAGGTGTTGTGGTATTGGCAGGCTACACTTAGCTCCTCCTGAAGAGTAAAAGAGCATCTCTAACTGTGTTTTATTTTCCTCACTGCCGTAGCACGTTCCCCAGTCTTCAGCGCCATGTTTGAGCATGAGATGGAGGAGAGTAAAAAGGTAAGTTCCTGAAGGAAGAACTTCTCCAGCCAGGTGCATAGCTCTGTAGTCAACTCCTAGCATCACTGGTCAGATAACTTTCTTAGGTAGTCTTTGTGACTATTGTCACCTTTTAACTGTTTTTCTCACACTAGTTGCAGGTCTCTGCTTCAGCTGTCCTGAAGGGAGGAAGAAAGGGATCAAGGAGGCAATTGTTACCTTTGTTACTCTTGGGGAAGGAGACTGGGGTAGGATAGGGAGAAGTAGAGAATGTGAAATGCAACTTAGAATTCTTCTTGCTCCGTCCACATCTGTTTCTTGGGGTTGTTTTTTTGGGGTTGTT
This sequence comes from Microhierax caerulescens, assembly GCA_035590215.1. NCBI lineage: Eukaryota > Metazoa > Chordata > Aves > Falconiformes > Falconidae > Microhierax > Microhierax caerulescens. The sequence continues at coordinate 153,459 of JAVJGJ010000042.1, read as the reverse complement.
TTGCAAGTAGTACCCATTCTAAACAGTTTGTCTCTGTGGCAAATTTCTGAATATTGAAAGAACTCGGGTAGAAGGAAGCCTCTAGCTTCTTGTCAGGATCTTAATAAGCTTCATTTTTCCAATACAGAATCGGGTTGAAATCAATGATGTGGAGCCTGAAGTTTTTAAGGAAATGATGTGCTTTATTTACACGGGGAAGGCACCAAATCTTGACAAAATGGCAGATGACTTGCTGGCAGCTGCTGACAAGGTACAGTTGGGATTTATGGGTGTTCAGAGAACCAGGAATGACATGCACCTTGCTTTACACAGTGCTCATTGGAGATTGCTGCAGTAAGCTTTTCATGTGATCATTGTGGTTGGGCAGTTTCTTTGAATTGGTTGTAACTTACAGGTAAATCTGGATGTAGTATAAGATGCTTATAAGACAGGATATACATATGAGATACCGATAGCTGTATAGATACATATGTTAACATACAACAATCAGGACTTTCTGTCTCTACTGCTCGTTTGTAAGCATTTTAAAATTTCAGAGAACATCGCTATTCAGCATAATCTAGAATAAGAGCTGGGGGTGAAAAGAAAATTTCAAGGTGGACCTGGCAATATTTTTTCAGTGTGCTTATTACCGAATCTGAAAAGTAGTGTTCTGTCTTGGCAAACAGGGCCTGCTTCTCCTTCCGGTCTGGCTGGTATCAGCACCTTCAAGAGATGCTCTAAAGTGGTGGATAGACAAGAGTGGCAAGGTCCTATTGTTTTATTTTCTTTTTGCAGTGGCAGTCCCTGCTGTTTATGGAGAGAAGGGGTTCACTGGAGGAAGCCCTGTTGCCTAACCCATCTGTGGCTTTGCAGGGTCCTTGCCAGAGAGGTGTCGGGGATGGTCTAACTGGAAGGCTGCTGGAAGTCCCCATGTAGCAGGCGCAGCGCTGTGGCCTTGCCAGCCAGCCAGCCTCTGCCTCCTTCCTTTTGCAGCACCAAGGACAGAAGAGAGTGCTCTGCTGGTCAGCGAGCCATATTAACCAGTGAAAATTCTTAATATATAACCAAAATTTTATTTCCTTTTTCTTTTTTCTCTTAAAAGTGAACTTAGTGCTGGTGAAAGATGCCAGTTTGACAGCACTGGAGACTAAAGTCCTGAATTTATCCATCGAACAGGTTCAGCACGGGTAGAAGCAGTGCAAGATTCTCCACACTGCCCTGCCAATGTGCCTCAACTCTGACCTGGAGGGACCACCTCTAGGGGTGAGAGCGTAGTTCAGTCTCCATGCTTCTTCAGTCCTTGGATTCTCTTGTGGGTGCCAGTTAGGGTGGTGGATTTTAAGATGTGGATGCATGTAACCTTGTTCCACGCAACCACCACACTGCCATCAAATTCCCTGTCACTGGTGGACCTGGGCTTCATCAAAAATGCTGATTTTAGAGGTGAAATGCTCCATATGCCATTATTAGGCCACTGCAACTAGAATTAAAATGGGAAATAATGCAAGGAGATTCTTGGCCTGATTATAGTCATTGCCACATATTTTATTCAATATTTAAAGAGTATTGATTGAGAGCTCACATCCCATCTTTAACTGAGACAAGTGTAAGTAAGAAACAGTACATTAAGGACAGAGTAGGCTTTAACTTTGTGTTTCCTGGCTTTTAATGTAGAATTTTCCTTTTAAACTCATTGTGTGTCTTTTAAAAGCAGAAATAAAAAATCTTTCATGAAAGCACATAAAACATCTAATATTTACTCAAGAGACTGAAACAGCTTCTTCTGAGTTCCTCCTGTCTCTTGGGGAAAATATGTAATTAGACCAAAACCGAAACAAAGCACATCTTCTCAACCCAGGAGATACTATTTCAGCCTCTTGGGTAAGTATGCTATTAGGTTGGGTGTTTGTTTTTTTATTTTAAATGTAATTAAGAATGGGGGGAAGGGGAAATCTTGGTACCTGAGAGACCAGAATGGCTACTTTTGCCCAACTATGGAATTAGGAGTGGAGCTATTTGTAGTGAAAATCAAAATAAAAATTATACATGCATGGAGGAGAATATTCAATTTACAAAAGGAATAATTTTAAGCTTTGTTTGCTGTGTTTTAAACTATTGACAGACAATAATAAAAACTAATGGATTGCCCCTCATTTGAAACTGTTTTAGTTATTGATACAGATGAAGGAAGTGAATGATTTGCCTTCTCAGACGTTCTGGTGGGAGAAAACTGTCTTGATTATGACTGCCATGCATCAATTGAAATAAGTATTATCACAGCCTTAAATGAAATTTTTTTTTTCAATAATCTGAAATTATTCATTCAAATTTAATCATAATGGGATGAAAATCTCAATCAGACTATAAAATCCATTTATAGTAGTAGTGCTTATCCTATGGCAAGTGCTGCCATCGTCATGCAAATGAGCTTGTTACTAGCTCTCTGTTCAGGTTCACAGAGCTGTGCTTACAAATCTAGTATCTTCCAAATGCAGCCTCACATACTCAGGAACTTGTATACCATGTCATCTCTTAAGTTGTCCAAAAAAGCCTTATAAACAACATGAAGGATACTCTCAAATGCAGTTATCTGTCAGATTAAACAAACAAAGAAACCCCAAAATATTTTATTTATTAGAAATATCACTCAATGTGAAGTCGTAGCATGAAGAAGACTTAACTGCGTTTAGTCTTTAGGACAGTTTATGTAGTGCTAGTGTTACTACTCCTATAAGAACTGCATTAGAATTGACTGCTTTCCTACTCCCTGTGAAATGTAATCATGGGATTAGAATATTCAGAACTATTCATTTTGTCTCACCCAAAGAGCTGCAAACCCCACAATCACATCACACGTACCAAGATTTTCAGAAGTACCTCAGTCTCACTGTTCCCAGCAATGATATTCTACAAGACTGAGCTTTGGGGGTTGGATTTCGTTTCATTTATTGATATTGAGTGGCTTACAGTTTCTGAGTATTGACCTTTTTGAAGTCTGCCCGAGACCACTGTGTTGCTTTTGAAAATCTTGCCGGTGTCTCCGTATTTCAATACTATCTCAAGTGCTGCAGGAAGTAGAGTATGAAACTTATTAGACAGCACTCTTGTAAGCATATCGCAATTTTCTTAGAATTTTGCAAACCATTGACATGGCCCAACCCTGTGGATCTAAAACACGTTGAGGCAAATGCACAATTGAATGGTAGAAGCTCTTAGACTGAGAATGTGACATTAGAATAGAGCTTTTGCCAGGTCATTACAGACATACTGTGATGTTTCATTTCCAGCTGGATAGCCACAAGAAATCAGGGGCAGTTGTTTAACGTTGTAGTATTAAACCAGTAGCATTTACTTGAGCAAGGTTGGTGTTAATGTACAGGTCATCAATGGCAAAGAAATTGAATGAAAACTGACTAAACATTGCTGGAACTCCTATGGAGCATTCACTGTTAGGTCTTCCCACTGAACCCAGGTAATACTGTCACGCAGCAATAGAGTGAGAATAAAGATTTGGCTTTAGCATTCAGTGCCTTGAAGGAACTGAGGTAGTAAGTATTCCAGGTGACCTGAAATTCTCATTTCAAAGCATGAGCACAGCACCAGTAAGCCTGTAACACAAGAAGGCCAGGATGAGATTTATGGTGGGTATGTTTCCTCTCCATTGCTTTCCTCAGGGTGGGCACATCATGGTTCTTTTTTTTTTTTTTTTTTTTCTCTCTTTTTTTGCTGTTCACTACTTTGAGTACAGTTCAGATGCTAATAGCAAAGCAAAGAGGTCTGTTCAGCATAATAGAGTAGTTTGTTACTGAACAGTGAAGGAGCGCAAGTAAGGTTTCGCATCAGGCATGATTAGTTTTTTTCTTCTTTGTAACTGTACTTTGGCTTGTATTTTGCAGTATGCTCTGGAACGTCTGAAGGTGATGTGTGAGGATGCACTGTGCAGTAACCTGTCTGTGGAAAATGCAGCTGAGATCCTCATTTTAGCTGACCTACATAGTGCTGATCAACTAAAAACTCAAGCAGTGGACTTCATTAACTAGTGAGTTTACTTTTGTTCCAGGATGCAGCAAGTCTAGGGGAAAGTGTTATTAGCAATAGGGTTCTCAGCCCTTTTTGTATTGATTTAAAAAACTTTTGTGCTGAGTAGTCAGGGTAGATGAGCATTGTGTTCCTGCTGTCCTCCACCAGGGATCATGTGTGTCTTGAGCTTTTCATCCTTAAGATGAAGGACTACCCAGCATGCAGTCGTGACAGCAGAGCCAAAGCTTGCTGTCTTTGCAGGAGATACCTAACATATATCCAGGGTGATCCTAAGACAGTACACTAAAAATGTCATGCTTCTTGAGCATGTGGAAAGAATCTATTCAGCTAATGCTTTTTATCTCTAGTTGGTAACTTCAGATGTTCTTTCTTTATTTCTAGTCATGCTTCTGACGTCATGGAGACATCAGGCTGGAAGTCTATGGTAGTGTCGCATCCCCATTTGGTGGCTGAGGCATACCGCTCGTTGGCCTCTGCACAGTGTCCCTTTCTGGGACCTCCACGTAAACGACTGAAGCAGTCCTAAAGTTCTGTCTGTCACACCACCCCATGTTTTTCTGGAAGCAGCATCAGCTGTTGCTGTTGTAACCTTGACCACCAGGTAGACAGCGAAATCTGTGGAGCTTTTACTCTGTTGTTGGGGGGAAGAGACTGCTTCGTGACACCCAGACTTTTTAAAACAGCACCAAGTAACTTGGGGAGAGGGGGGAGGGTGGGCCTGGGGCTCTGGGGCTGTTCAACCTAACGAATCCCTGTCGCTGCATCGTCTGTGTGTTCCCTTCGACTTGGCTAAGTCAATTAAGTACAGGGTTCGGTTTAGGCACCAACCCAAGTCGGAACAACCCAGTAGTGGTACTGGGGAAAACAACATCTCTGCGTCTGGCAGCACAGAACAAATCGTCAGATGCCTGGAGCAAGAGGACTTTTTAGCATTGGAGGGTTAAAAAGAATTTCCAGTGAGGTTCTGGAAAGGAAGTACCTGATGGGAGCTCCAGTAGTATTTATGTCAAAAAAAGAGAATTTAAGTCCTTCCAGCTGAGCTAAAAACTGGACGTTTGTGTAACTCGTTATTACCATCCAGCAACAAGAAGATCAGTTTCTCAGTAGCACTTGTATGTTAATTGAAAAGAATGAAAAAAAAAAAAGAAAAAAACCCCTACCTTTTATAACGTGACAGGTTGAAGTGAAAGGGGACAGTGTAAGGTTGTGTGTTCTGGAGGGTGTGAACAGACTGAAGGCAGCCTTTGGCAAGTCTGTATTGGTTTTGAAAGGACTAGAAAATCCTTGATCTGGAGCGTGCTGTCTGACAAGAACAACGGTTACTGTTTTTAGATATTGTGGGAAATGTTTTTGGCATTTTTCCCTGCTTTATTTCCCTCCTCCCCTTTTTTTTTAAAAGAAAAAAAAGGAGAAATTTTATTGTTCATGAATGCTGCGTCAAAAGTCCCTGTCCTGAGTTGCTAAATGATTCTTAACTGTTTGTACCTGACTTGCCGACTGTATAGGAGCCAGTCCTGTTCCTTTCTATTAGTCACTCTTCTTACAGGGAAGAAGTTTCAAAATAGCTGGTAACTTTTTTTTTCTTTTTGAAAATATAAATAATTACTATTTTGTACTGTGTGGTATCTCTTGTCTTTTTTTTGTTTGTTTGTTTCATCTTTAAGACTTGCCAGTTTAAAACTGGCTCCCAAAAGGTTCAGTTTGTCTCCGGCCATGTACTGGTAGTGACATGCTGTTTCTGGAACTCGGGTGGGATTGATTAAGGAATGCTGCACACATAATTGCAACGCACACCTGTGTTATTTCTCATAGTGGTTATTACCAAAAAGCAAGAGAGCATTGGTTTCAATAACAGCAGTGTGAAGCTGACCTGTGGTGGGTCCTTTTTTACCTGTACCTGTTTAGATGTGGGAGGGGAGAACAGTGTAACCACCATTTGTTTTATGTAACATTAAGGTGCAGTGCAGGATGTCTGGGCAGGATAGACCATCCATTTACATTATCAGCCCCAAATCTCCAGGGAGGTTAGATTGAAATACACAGTGCCAGGGCAGTGGCAAATTGATCTGACCTTAAGATGGTCAGGTAGGGCATGTAATGGATTATAGAGACTAACTCTGTTTTGTCTAGAAAATAGATTAGGTATCAGTTGTCTCTGATTGTTCATTCTGTTATCATACTTTCCTCTCACAGCTTCTTGTCGCTTGTGTGAAGGAGAATTCCGTTTATATGCTCATGTGTTTAATCTGGCTGCTGTCTATTTTTATCCAATGGTGACTCATGAGCGGGTCCCTGCCCCTTTTTGTGTTCCCCCACTGAGGCCCTCACCATAAACACACAACTGTCTGTATAGTAAAGCCTTCCTTTTACGTGGTTCACAAATTCCTATGTTACATCTATAGCTTGAACGCCACTAATTCTTTTATATTGAATTTAACGTGTGTTTCCTTTTAGGTAAGCAAAGCATTTAGTCATAATGAGATTCTCCCTACTACTCTGTCAGGACTCAAACCCAGCATTTCTAGCTTATAATTGCATACAGACATGAAAAGTTCATTGCCAGGTAATTGCAGAAGTTGTCTGTGTGGCACAGAGATGTCTAATTATGCTGCAGTAATCACATTGTTTACTGAAATATTCAAGCCTGAATGAGACCTTTTATCCTTGTCACGTTAGAGTGACCAGCTGTTCAAGGAGCAGTGCTGGCTCAGCCCTGCCCTGGGAAGCAGACATGCCTAGAAGAAAGGAAGCGGGTGTTCATGTCACCTGTCCTCATTTTTTTTTTTTTTTTTTTTTTTTTTTGCGGGGGGAGTTATTTACAGGAAAGCAGTACTGAATTGTCAGCCTTCTTCCCTGGAGGACAGGGAGATACCTGCAGGAAAATAATCTGTTCTGGGACTTGTCTGTCCCAGCCCTTCCTGCAGAGCCAGGTGCAGTTGCAGAACACGCTGTCATGGAAGGTCTGAAGTGAGATCTGCAAAGGAGGCGATTTCTTCAGATTGTTCAAGTTGCAGGTGAATTAATGATTTATTTGTCAACTTCACTTTTGTTGTTGTTTGGTTTTTTTATTGTAAATGATACAGCTGAAGCCATCTGGTTATAACAACATCAGAGCTCGAGCATACTGTTCATAAACCTCCCACTGACATCCTCCCCTCCCCAGATCTGAAATGTAATTCAAGTTAACTCACAATCTGTGGCATGTGTTGTTACTGCAGAGATGTCCATGCCAGTTGAACAGTTGGAGGTTTGAATTCCGCAAGGAGATGTCATATTTATCAAAACAATATTTCAGAGAGATGTTTTTACCAGGTCTTCTGAACTGCAATGTAGCTACCATTGGTCTAGCTTCAGAATTTAGTTTGGAACCTGGACTCGGGCTTTTCATTCAGTCTCTCACCTCCTCAAGGGTGTTACGGAGACATTTCATCCCTATGTGCAGTCTTTCATGTGCTTCCTTCTCCCTATTACCTCCTTGCTCCTGCTTCCTCTGCTCGCTTTTGTGCTGACCTGCGAGGGTTGCAGCCTTCATCTGGGTGTGGGGAGGAGAGACAGGAATGAGAAGTATCTCAATGAATCTGCTGACCTCCACAGCAGCGGTAGGATGTACATATGCCCTACGCCCAGAAGCAGTCGGCTCTCTCTGAGGATCCAGACACCAAATATTTTTTACTGGTCAAAAGATTTCTTTCTGGCTGCCCCTTGGGCTTTGTTATTAGAGACTCAGAATCTGTTGAGGTATTTTTCTTATTGTGTGAATTTTTCCAGATGAAAGGAAACGGCTTGTCTGCTTATAAGCAGAACAAACAGCAGAGTGGGGAGAGCTGCTGTGCTTTGAAACTCTCTCTGGCTTTGTTCTGGTTCTCAGACTGCTGTTAAGGACACAATACTGGCTCTTTTTTTTTTTTTTTTTTTTTTCCTCCACCCACCCCTTACGTGAAGGAGCCAAAAATATTTATTTTTTTATATATATACTTCATTTCAGGTGTATCAACTTCTGTGCAATATATTTTGCAAAAGAATTTGCTTAAAATAATTACCTTGTTCAGTTAGTTTGGGCCATGCAATTTTTCTTTCTCTCATGGCTGCCATTTAACTTGTGTTGCAGAATTACTTAACTCATTTATTTCTAATGACTGTTTTTGGTTAATCTAATATGAAGGCATTTAATTATAGAGGGTGGTTTGGGCTTTTTTTCTGACCTGCTGCCCACTTGGATCTTTGGCTGCAATTCCAGACACATGCTGCAGCAAATTTTACCTTGGCAATTCCAGTTTCTTGTATGTGTTAACTTTGAAACTGCTGGTGGTGGTGCTGGTTGGGTGAGCAGCAAGAGGGGCAGGCGAGTGCCATCTTGAACTGCATGGGAAGACTGGGCAGAAGAAACTGGGAGACAGCCCAGTGAAAAAAAAGATGACAGCCCATGAAATAGTTGGGGAAATAAATTGCAGTGACCTAGAAGGCTTTTGGAAAATATGTATGATAAATAAGGCAGGAGCGGTGTTCAGTAGGAAGTAGCCTTTTAACCCAGTTGAAAGTTCTTGGGCAGAGCACAGGCAAGAAAATTCAGCTGTGTGTTGGGTTGGTTGGGTTTGGATTTTGCATCTTGCCTCTACTTGATACATTAGATTTTTGTCTCTAAGACTGAATTATTAAAATCACTTGAGGAAATGTGTTAATTGATGGGGTAAATTGGGAAGGGATGGAGAGAGAATTGCAATTATTCCATCAAATCATGAAAAACCACAGGCGTGAGAGGTATAAAATGTAGGGCTCCTCTTTGAATAATTGAAAAGCACCAATGGCCAAGAAAAAATAAAAGATAGTTAACTGAGATGGTGGATGATAAACTGGATGGGAATTGGAACACTTCCCCCAGCCCTCCAGAAGAGAAATGATGTCCTGCATTGCTCTGGAGTATTTTTCTCTAATCCAAATGCAGGAATGCTACTTTGAGCGCTGCCGTTGGGAAATGCAGCTGGGATTGAAGAGAAAATAGTTGACTCTTGCCACTGGGGAGAAGTGTTGAGGTTGAGAACTCCTCAGATGTTTGTACCGAGCTGGTAACGAAGGTTTCTGAGCCTTGAAATAGCCAGAGGTTGCACATGTAGGAGTAATGGGATGAAAACGAACAGATGAAAACCATTTTCAAACTGTCATTCCACTTCTTCTGGAAGGTTCCTGGCAGACATGGAGGTTATCCCTGAGCATTTTGCGTCATTTCAAACCTACTAGAGAAAGCACTTTGTCAAACGGGGATCTGGTTGTGATGCAGTAGGGAGATGGGTGCGGGTCCTCGATATTTAATAGTGTGACATCTGAGAGTCACCTCACCTGGATGTCTGCAAACCTGTTCCTCGCTGCCACGTCTAATGCGATAGCTAGACAATGTTTTGTCTGCTTTTTTTATCTTCACATGGTAAGATGAAGCAGTGTGAATGTCAGCTCTTAAGAATCATCAATCTCATCGCTGGGGTGTATTATTTTTTCCAGTTCATGCCTGTTTATTTCAATGTTACCATAGGACTAAAGGTTTCGGTTGCTTTTTTTTTTTTTGTGTTGGGAGGAGAGTTTCCCGCTGTTGGTTCCGATTGTTGCTGCATTGCAGTTTGTCCGTGCTTCCTTTCTTTCCCACTAACTTTTTTCACTCCTCTAGGCAGGTGGCGTTGGCAAAATTATTGCTTATTATTGATTTCGCCAAACAACAAAACACTCCACAAAAATAGCTAAACAGGATGTTGAGTTTTTCAGTCTGTGGCCAGGCTACTGCTCGCAGCCAGCTCCAGTGGTTGTTGGAGGCTTGTCAGGAGTTTCACCCTCGTTGCAAGGACAACTGGCCAGTGCTTTTTGTGGACAGCAATGAGAGTGCTGGCAGACTGGAAATTTTCTCTTTATGTTGTCTATATTTGTGGATTTGGAGAGATTGGCTTGTATCCTGCATGCTGTACAGCAAGGAGACTGCAAAGTCGGGCAGGATAATTATCATGGCTTGCTGTCCTGGTGTGCTTAATTGAAATAACAGTGTTCTGTAATGGTGCATTCATCCAGCAGCAGCCTCAAACTCAGTCGGTCTTAAGACAGAACAGAATAAAATAGAATACTTTCAGTTGGAAGTAACCCCCAATGATCATCTAGTCCAGCTGCCTATATACCTGTGCAGCTGAGATGTAAGAGTATTTTGTTGTGTGCTTGCTCCTACGTATGTGGGCTGCCAGGAAATTGGTTCACGTGCTGTACGTGCCCTTGGTGATGGCTCTGCTGAGGGACAGGCAGTAACTCCATCGCTTGCCATCACCGCTTACAACTGTAAAACATTTAGATATAAATGAGCAGGAGATACTTTGATGGGTTGTAATAATTTCTCTCTCTAGAGCATACGAAATTAAAATGCCTTTTCTTTATTCTCCTCTGCCCGGTGTGATGTCAATGCTAAGTCAGATTCTCCTGAATTTAAAAAAAAAAAAAAAAAAAGACACAATAAAAAATAAACCACCTTGCAGATTTGATTTCTGATGTGATGTGCCAGATGGTAAAACCTGAATTAGGTAGCAGGCATTACTTAGCTGGAGCCTGTAAACAAAATTGAACTCCAAAATACTCTTTAATGAGCTAGATTTATTTCTAGGTGCTGAAGCCTCAAAAGGCAAGGGAAAAAGACATTTTGCACACGGTATACGTTTAAATAAGCATTTTCCTTCCTTTCAGCACCACAGCAATAACTCCATCCCATTCCAGAGCTGCTGGGACTTAGAAAATGCATAATTCTGTGAGGTTATAATTATTGTGGGTGCTTTAGCGTGGTATGGAGCTGGGCTGTAGGATATAAGTGGTGTTTTTGTTATATTGATGAGTGGTTTGCTTTTTAAATCTTGCCTGTATATTCTTTGGCGGTGTGGTTCTTCAAAATTAAATCTAACAGATGCCTTTTCCTAATCCCTGTGAACCAGTGCCACTCTCCTTCAGTGCTTCTCTGCCGGCTGTGATGATACAGAGTGATTGATGGGTACAGGTAGATATTTGCAGCGTCAGTTCAGCAGCAGCTGATGGGCAGCATCATGGAAATGAAACAGTGTGGATGTAAAAGCCATAACTGTTGTGACTGGTGGTTCCATTTGTGTTTCCCCTCCTGCCCCCAGCACTGGCACCTTGTGCTGCTCAGCACTGTGCTCTTTGCCTGCAGTGCATGGCGAGGAACTTCCCAGGGTTTTGATGTAAGGAGACTTTTCCTGTTGGTGAACAGTCACTACATGCTTAAAATATGTGTTACCTTCCCCCTAATATTTTAAACTTCTGGCTATGGATTGGTGTTACGTAAAAAGTGTATGGGTGTATGTTTCTGTAAAATGGCAATGTAAAGGGGGAGAGAATGGGCTTTAGAAGTGGTGGGAGGAGAGCTTGATGTGTCAGAAAACAAGTAGGCTGTGTTTAAGTATAGATAACGCATACAATACTTCATTTTTCAGAGCTTTTTAGCTGTTTTTTTAAAAAAAAACAAAACAAAACAAACAAACAAAAAAACAAAACACAAAACACAGCAAACCAGCCCAAAACTTTGAACCTCTGTGGTCTTTTGGCTCTCAGCATCTTACCAGAAATGCTTTTCTTTAATACCCAGTGGCCTATTAAAGACAGAGGTCTCAGAGCACAGCCAGTTTTGACATTCACAGGTCCCACCATTGGCATCATTTCTGCTGAAAGCTGTGCCTAGGCAGGGTCTTTGTGTTTATTCCCCATTTGTTAGCATGTGAGATTTGGGGATGCTTGCATTGCCACTCCCTCTGCTCACGCTGTTCTTGGCAGTGGATGGATGGGTAGAGAGCTGCCAAGAAAAAAATCGGGCCAGTACCTTGTTTTCAAAGGTTATTGGATGTTGCAAGCATGCTGTAATGTCACATCTTGTGGTCAAAGAGGTTTAAGCAATTTTAAGTGCTGCTTACACCTGTTTTCCAAGCTTCATTCCCAAAACAGAAATAAAAAAAAAATCATGAGAATGCCAAGCCCACCCTTTTGCTCATAAAAACATAAATGGGAAGCTGTGTCTTCTGAGACCTGCTTATGCTATTTTGGTGCTTTGGGGATGAAATAGCCCTCTTCCAACTAGAGGAAGTGGGATGTTTTTCCAAAATTCATTCCATCCCTAGGCACAAACAACCCTGTGTAATAGAAACAGACCTCAAAATGAGAAGTTTAGCTGTGGGGAGATTTTTTCCATCAGCACCTATTAACCACAAGTTTGTCCTTGTCTCAGATTAGCCATAGAGAAAGACTCAATAATAACCCAACTGATATATTTATGTAGGGCTTTTCTTAGAGAATAATTTTTAAAGGGACCAGAAGAAATAATCTGGCACACCCTAGTGTCCCAAGGCAAGACTATTTTTAAATCAGGTTCAGACCTCTGCTGGCATTTAACTGGCAGGTTTATAATCTGTAAAGTAAAAATGTGTGGATCTTCTTCAGGTTGCTTGCTGTAGCTTGAGATGCCAGGAGGACGTGGGTTCACATACAGGCTCCCTCTTTTCCAGCTGATTTACTTGTGTGTGTTGCCACTTCAGAGCTCACTTTATTTTCAACACATAAGGGAAGAAATGATGCACAATTTCCAAAACTAGATAAAATTCAGCCAGTTTTAGGGGTGAGGAAGAGGAGTAGTAGAAAAACCACTGAACAATGTTTACTGTTTACCATTGATAAATATATGATAGGATTGATGGCTGCCTAGAAAAACTTTTGCTTGTGTACATTTTTTTAAAGTCCTACTATAATAGGTAATTAAAGTATACTAATTGAGTTAAGTTCCCATCTGTCTGAGTTCAGCAAGCCAACAAGTCCCTTAATTAAGATATCATGTTTGCTGTAACAGAGGCTGCAAACACAGAGCTGGCCACCAATGGTGTAAGCAAATATCTGTCTTCCCATGACAAAGTGCCAGAACATCCAGTGGGCTGAGGAGATCAAAATAAAATCTGCAAGGTAGGCAGCACTTGTTTGTGGCATGACAATAAATGTGAGAATAGTTATGCTTCCTCTGATAGCTGAGAAAAATGCCAATTTGAGCTGGGTGCAAATGTTTTTAAGCATTTTGAGGTAGATAGCAGTAATAGTAACTAAAAGACTCTGGGTATTTCAGCATCCTGATCACCATCTCAGTGGGACAATGTCTAATATTGGAGGCAAGAAGAGAGAACATAGTAGCTAAAATCAGTGTCTTCAGACTGCAATTTCAAAAGGTTTATAAAGCACCAGTGTATCCTCAAACTGATTTGCAGACACAGTAGGCTCCTGGGCTGCTCCACCATGGGCTGTCTGCACTTCTTTATTTAACCATCAGTCCCACATGCATGTATAGAGTCCACTGAGGAATCTCCTCTTAGATGCCATTATCTTTACTGGTTTTGTTGTTGGGAGTGTAGTTTTCTGAACAAGACGTAGAAGTTAAGAGTCCCTGTGCCTGAAACTGGGGGATTCAGTTTCAGTATAGTTTGGGCTGCTCGTCCACAGCACTGGCCTCTGAGCAGGACCCTTTCCAAGAGATGGTTTCATCTGAGAAACCTGCTGAAATTCTCATTCAGTTTATAACTCTCTCTTTACATTTCCTCCAGTAGTAGCTTCAGCCTAATGAAACTGTGTTGGGATGCTTTAAAACTCTGGAGGGAAAACGTGCATGTGAATGGAGGTGCCTCTGTCAGCTGGGGGACGAGCCTGTGTCAGCAGGGCAGGAGAGCAGGTACCCAGCGTGTGTGGTTCAGATGGAGACATGGCACAGCAGTGGGGACAGGAGGCAGGTGGCTGGAGGGTGACAGCGGTGACTGAGCCAGCTGCATCCCACCTGTGGCAACTTGTTCCTGGGGATTTGTCCTTTTCCCCCTGATCTGTTTTGGAGCCAGAAAACTGGATTTTTTTGCTGCTTGTGAAGGAATTGTCCTTGATGGAGGGTTTGGGAGGTAGTGTGTGTCCGTGTTGAGCGCATGGGGAACTTTCAGGAGGAGCATATGCTGTTGGGGATCACCCCATTGTCTTTCCAGTGCGCCGCAGGGGACCGGGGCAGGCGGGAGGCCATCAAAATTCCAGAAGGATTGGCAGAAGTGGGGGGAGCAGGAGAGCTGCTGGTCCAGGATAAGTCAGTCCTACAGACATGTGCTGAAGATGCAGGTGTGCATCCTTGATGACACAATGCTTTGAGTAGACCACAGAAGATAATTTTTTTCCCCCTTATGGGAGAATTTCCCAATGAGGAGGTTAGATGAAAGCGGACGCTTCTTGATGCAGTTTGAAAGCGGAGAGACATCTGCCACAGATCAGAAAAGCCTGGCAGGTGGAAAACTCACCAGCCCTCCCTTCTCCCTGCCTTTATCCTGTACGTGGCACATCTCTGTTCCCTGTGTGTCGCAGCCGCTATGCTGACACGGGCTCTGTGCACTTGGCAAAGCAGCAGCACCAGAAACCAGAGCTCTGCTGTCCCAGAGTGTGGTGGTGGGGCAACACACGGACCTCTCCCTCGGTCCTGGCTGGTTTGTACCTTCCCCCTAAAATACCACACAAAGCTACAGGAGCCAGGAGGATTCTGCAGCTTGAGAGAACATGAGTAAAAACTGAATTATTTAGCATATTTTTTAGTGCAAGCAGGTGTGGGGTTTGAAGCGGTTTGAGTTGGGAATTCTCTGCAGAGGAGTTAGGGTCTGGTGGGATTTGAGAGGGCTGGACAAGTTTTCCATTCCTGTCCTCCTCTGGCTGCCTCTTGACAGCCTTCCCTTTTTTTTTTTTTTTTTTTAAGATCTGAATTCTTATTCTCTTTCCTGTGCTTTCCATCCCCTGTAACTTCCCCCTCTCCCTTTATTTTGCTGCTTCACCTGCTGAAGCGCCTGTGGATGCTGCTGTAAAGATCTATTGAGCGCTGACAGCGTGCTTGATGCCGTGTCCCAGTGTGCAGGGCGATGTGGCCCCCAGTCCCGGGGGATCTGGCCATCTCCTGCAGCCACTGGCGGTGCATTCAGCCCGTTGCTTGCAGCCAGGTGCCCGTTCAGCTGGAAACGGAGCCGCCACCGCTCGCCGAAAGGCTTTGCAGGAGGCCAGGGCTGGCTTTGGAGGTGGTTTTGTTAGGGGCTGGGTGTGTGTGTGTGTGTGTGTGTTGCTTTGTGCCTGTGTGAGTTTTGGCGTGTTTATTTCTTTTATTTTATTGTTTTTAGAAGGCAGGGTGTGGTTTGCAAAGCTGTGCGAGCACTGAAGCAGTGTGCCCTTCATATAAAGGGAGAGGGCAGGGATGGTCACGCAGAGGGATCTCGGGCAGCTCCACTGTGAAGCCCATCCAAGTGGATTTGCATCAACGTTCCACTAGAATCTCTTCCCCCCTCACCTGCTTTGTTCGGGCATTTGGGACCTTCTGTCTGTGAGCATCAGACAGACACTGTTCTCCACGATCTGCTCAACTCCATCTCGCCCAGATTTTTCCTGCAGCCTTTGGTGGTGGTTAATCCCCGCTGCTGCTCATAGGGAGGGCTCCCGTGTGCACCAGCTCGGGGGCTGTGACACCAACTGGCCTGGCATTGCCTGTCCCCCGGGGACAGGGAAGGGTGCTTTGAGCAATAAACTAATTCATTGCTGCCTCTGTGCACACACGGAGCCGAGAGCTGTGATTGCAGCCGCCCTCGCACCCTAATGCTCTTGGATAATTTTGTGCAACCCAAGTAAGCCTGAATTACCCGAACAGCACTTCAATGGGAATCGTCCTAGTCTTAAAAAAAAAAAAAAATCACTGTTGTATTCAACTCTTCTCTCTCTGTTTGTGATCTAACAAGACACAAGAGGAAACTCTCACCACTGTCTAGGTGGTAATGGCTGTCCTCCAGCATGGCAAACAGCAAAGCATGCCATGAGCAGGTCACCCTGGGGGGCTGGGGGGGAAGGGGTTACTGCATCACACCTCCCTTCTACTCTTGGGGCAGAAGCCTTTAGGAAACAAGACATTTGGGTAGCAGATGGGTGCTCTGGTAGGTCTGGAAACCTCTCAGGCAAAAGTAGATCCTTCCTTCCCACCAGGAGGTTCAGGCCTGATTCTGCAGAACGGCGTGTACGAGCCGAGCTCCCCGAAGGGAGCAGATTGCCCTATTCCTCTGGCGCTTGGCTGGATGCCGTCCTGCCACCAGCGCGCTGAACAGCAAAGCAGCCCCGTTGCTTAATCCTCGAGCCCATCCCTCCAAGGTGTCTTTGATGCTCCCAGGTAGGTGTGGGTTTTGGGGGGATGCCAGGGGTGCTGTTCTTGCCCACCCACTCAGCATGGCTCCCTCTCGGGCAAGAAGAAGCCACTGATGGGCGAGCAGTTGTAATGTGACATTACACGTTACATTGCAGCTTTTTCTGGGAGAGCAGTGCACTCTGCTATTAATTGGAGGGAAAACAATCAGAGACCTGCTGCTTTTGGAGTTCGTTGAAAGCACAGGAAGGTGGGGAAATGTTGGTGTTTATGAAACGGCAGCTGGTGCTGAGCTCTGGCAGGGAAGCAGGAGGAGGAGGAGGGAAGTGGTTGTATTTGGGTTCTGGGTCTAATTGGCAAAACTGTAATAATTCTTAGATCAAATACATGATGCATTCAGCCCACTTGCATTTTTAGTCTACTGCATGTAATAACAAGTCATAACACTGGGGACTTCATGAATAATCATTTCTGCTTGCCTCCCCTTTCAGTGGAGGATTTCCAGAGTGCTTCATGATCATGCAGTCTCACTCCATGCCCAGAAGGCAAATGAATATTATCTTTATCAAGAGAGATAAGGCAGACTAGACAAAAGCCTGGAATAACTTGGTTAAGTTTATCAGAAAAGCTAATAGCATGACCAGGATTTATGCCTAGGAATTAAGATGCTCAAACTGCTCGGAGAATGAGATGTCTGTCCTCGGCACAGCTTGTGTTGGCACAGCAAAATGCGATCTGCAAAAAGGAGAAACTTTTCCCTTAGCAAAGGAAAGATGACACAGAGCAGTGGTGAAGAGACATCAAGAGGACCTGAAAGGCGCATCGGCTCCCTGGGGAGGGTGGGGGGCTGTGGGCTGGAGCAGTATCCTCGTTGCCCTGGCTCTGCCCATCCTGAGAGGCTGGGCAAGTGCTGTCGCTCTGTGGTCAGCGTGGTGCTGGCCTGACACCAGCCATAACAAAATCAGACCCCAAGTTGCTTTTACGCACCCAGAAGAGCAGGAGAACCAGCAACGTTAATGCATCCAGGAGCCACCTATGGCTATTGAATTAGGGGATTACAAGCATAAAAGCTTGGCTGACTCACTAGACCTCATTAAAATCTAATAATCTCTGTAAAGATGCAGCATTGCCCACATGCAGCAGCCCTAGCCCATCTGAACTAAAGTTCAGCAAAGCTCTATTAGCCATTTGATATTTTGGGCATGAAACTGTAAAATGTGTATGTTTGTGTTGTGAAAGCACTTGGGTTGCAGGGTGCCCTCCACAGCGCTCACCTTCAGCAGTTTGGTTTGGTAGCAAAAGGGTCAGGTTTGTCCCAGGAAGGGATGTTACAGAAGCTGCGACGTCGCCAGCAACACGGGGAGCTGTGCTGGAGACTTGGGGGATTGCAAAAACCAGAAACAACAAAAGCGTAAATGCTTTGAGCTTCCAGTACCCTCCAAGCAACATGTCATACGCTCACGTGGCTGCAGGAACTCCAGTATTGCCAGCCTGGAAGCTTCATAAAAGAAAACCTGAGATAGACTGTAAAATGAACTAGATGTACAAATCATGAAATTTAACACAAATTAAAGGTAATATTTGTGGTTTGACATCTAAGCCTCCAGAAATCACATTTTCTTGGGGTTTTCTGTGATTAAGCCAGCTGTTTGTTTTTCTGGAAGCTGAAGTTCTTGATGAACCAAGTGACTGCGATAGCCACTAGTCTGGGAACTCCTCCAAATATGCCAAATTCTGGTGAAAACCTCAATAGTTTGCATCTCCGCAATGTTGATGCCTTTAAAGAAGTTCTCACATCAAGTAGGGCTTTTGTGGCGAAAGCATTTTGCTGCTCGTTAGTTTGTCCAGAGGCTTTTAACGAGCAAACTTCCTTCTTGTTTGAGATCTTGGCATTCGGCTGGAACCTGCTAAAAATGTTTATGTTTGGAAAATACCTGCCTGACCCCGAGTTGAGGAAAATTGATGCCTTGAAGTTATTGTAGTGGTGAGAAGGAGCTGGTTGTGCTATCCTTGCATCAAATCATACCTTCCAGTGAGCTCTGTCCATTACAAAATCCTGGTGTAACGTGTCAGCATGTTTTGGAGGTGATAGCTGGCTGGGAGTGTCTCATTTGAATCTGAGGCCATTGGTGTTTTTTTGGATATGGTAAATTGGAAACGATAGAAAGACAAGGTCTGATTGACTGGAAGATTACAAACAGAGAAGTAGTCCTGGTAACCTACAGAGAGATGGATTTATTTTAGGTTGATTAGTCCTAAATATTTTTTATGATATAGGGCAAAATTAATAAAGGAGCACTTGGAATGCGCAAAGTTGAGAAAATCATCTTAATAGTAGAATTATTCAAATGTTAAACAGCATTTTAAGGAATCATAGAATCATTTAGGTTGGGAAAGACCTTTAAGATCATCAGGTCCAACGATAATCCTAACACTGCCAAGGTGACCACTACACCAGACGTCTCATCGCTTCAGTCCTTAAAACTGGAGGAGGCAGAAGCAATGGGAGCCACCTGGGATGGAGAGCGCAGTCAGGGCTGGGGAGGTGTTGGGGCGGTTGTGTTCCTGCAGCAAGTCCATGGGCTCCTGATTATTTTTTTTTTCTGATTCATCTAATCCCAGTGCTGGGGAGCCCAGATGGACTGGTCCTCACCAGTTCTGACTGCAATTAATGTCTGGGGACTGCTGATTGACTTTGGTGGGAGGGTGGAGCAGGCTGTTCTGGGAAGCCAGTTTCTAACTGTGCAGAAGCACAGGTTAGCTTGGCTGGGAGACTCATGAAATTTAAATTAGGAGGATTTTGTGGGGAAGAGGAAAAATTATTAACAAACTAAAGAGAGCTAATTACTGGAGATTGAGAACGTTCACTGTGTAGTAGATGACAGCAGTAAGTAGGTCCCATCAGGGCTTTTCCTGCTTTGGAGACAAAGGGATCAGCTGTCCACTGAGTTATCAAAGATGATAAGGGCCTGCATTTTATAAATAGAGATAGGCTTTAATTGCAAAAATGCCTGTGAATAGTTCTGTGGCACTTTGCTGAACCCTGGTGTCATGGAGGATTTTTGAAGTCTCCTTTCCACAGTCATTACACGCTGCTTCATTTGTAATGAAGTTTGCAACTCATGGAACTTCATTTGAATAAATTACACACACACACACCCACCGCGCTGCGCCCCCTCCCCCCCCCCCCCCCCCCCGTCTATTTTATGTCCATCTACTAATGGGGAAAGAAATTAAACCTTGGTTCCTTGTGTAATCCTGCAGCGGAGGCAGAGTTGCAGGGTTTTGAGAAGCAGAAAAAACTCCGTGGCCAACCTCTGCCGCACCGCACAGCCTGAGCAACACCCCACAAAGCAAATAATCATCAGCTGTAAGTGATGCATTCAGGTACACCTTGACTTGGTCCCTAATGAGGGAAATTTTACCAAGCGAGTTGGTGCAAAGGCTCTCCTTTCCATCTCATTGTAGCGAGGGGTGAGTGGGGAGCTAAGGGCAGGCGGATTTAGGGTGTGGGGTTTTTTTTTTTCTCTTGTGTAGTTTGCCCTTCAGCTCAGCGAAATCCTTCTTTTCTGAGCATGGGTTGTGACTCTGTTAGCAGGAATCCTCTTCTTCCAAGCCCGAATAATGGCCTGTCCTGGTCTCCTAGTAACTGCAGCTGCCACATCACTTTTGACAATGGTGCATCCTTTGTAGCCTGGTTCTCTGCTCCCGCTGTCTGCTCTGTTTCTTCAAATGGCAATTGTCTGAAATTTCTCCAAATGAGCAACTTTTGTGTGTGTGGTGGTGATGTTTGTTTAGTCTGTGCTGGCAGAAAAGGGTTTAACCTGTCTTTTTGTGTTCCTTCCTTAAAGCAACTGCGAACCCTTGGGGAACATACTTTTGTGAGACAGCTCATGGTAGGTTTTTTTCCCCCCACCCCAATACTGAATATTGCTCCTGTTATTTCCTGAAGCTGTGCTCTCAAAGCATTTTAAACTTTCTCTTCTCAGAGTAAAAGTCTTCTCATTGATTATTGCACTAAAAGGCTTTCTTTCCTCAATGTATTTTGGAACCAGCCTCTGCCTAGATGTAAAAGTGCATATAATGAAACTTTGCCAGCAGCCAGCAAACCTCTCTCAAAGCTGTAGAGAAGGAATTTGACTTGTGAAGGCTTGAAGCATAAAACCTGCTCTGGTGATAATAGCTGCCTCGTAGCTCTGCTAGGGTGTATGGGATTTTTGGAGCTGGCCTGGTGCTCTGGGTATGGGGAGTTTGGGGGGAAAAGGAAGAGGGGGACACATACATCTGCTTTTTTTGGCCTTCTTTGTAGGAGGGAATATATCCACATATGTGGGAACCTGAGTTTGGATGTATGGGGAAGGGAAGGCAGCTGGGAATACCCATCAGTGGTGCAGAACGAGCCTATGTGTGAGCAATAGTAACGAGGTGTCTGGGTGAAAGCCCAGCTGGAGCCAGCCAGGGGTGAGTTCAGCTGCATCTGAATGGAGCTGAATTTGGGTGCGGGTCACCGCAACGCCCCGTGCCTCGTTCCCAGCCCCACCAGTGTACTTTCCTTCTCCCCCAAGAAGACTGAGATTGCTCTCAGTAAAAACACTTGACCTACCTCGGTGCCGGTATGAAAACTTTATTCTCTCTCTCAAGGACACTGTTGTTGTGGTTTTTGGGTTTTTTCCCCTCAAAGTAAATTAAATGCTACAGGCAGAGCTCCACTTCACACACACATACGCAGGTGGGTGCACACCTTTGCACCAAGGAACAGCAATGCTTGGAGCTGCGTGTGGCTGGGCGAGGGTGGGAGCAGGCACTGGGGTGCCGGCAGTGATACAGAGCATGGATGAGATGAAGGGGAAACACATGAATCACAGCGTGTCAGGGGAATCACATGAATCATATATTGTGACAACAGATTTGACATATTCCACCAGGATTTCTCTACCTGTGGATCCCCAGTTTCAAGTCCCTGAAACCTCCCTGTGCCGCGGTGCCTGGTGTGAGCCGTGGTGGGGTGGCACCCTGGGAAGGTCGCTCCTGCTCACCCCAGCTCCCTATTTCCATCCCGGCAGCCCTTTGCACCCAGCATAGGAAAACTCAGCTGCAGCTGCTGCCACTGCAGAACTCGGACGTGGGGGAGATGATGTGGCTGCCCATCTTGCAGCCGTGCAGGGCATCGGGTGCCTTTCTCCCCTCCAGGTCTTCCCCTGGCTCCAGGCTGTGTAAGCTGCTTGTGGAGCCCTCTTTGCCTGGTCACCAACCTTTTACAGGACTATGTGGCCTAGATCCAGGCAAATCCATTATTGCATTGAGAAACACAAGTCCTGATTGTGGATTTATGTCCTATTTTCTGTATCCTAAATTCAGACTCTGCCTTCACGTACCAGTCTCTGAAGACCACAGATGCAGGCCAGGTTTAGCAATGCTGGTACCCCATAGCCTAAGGTTCCTCTTCTTGACACTGGAGCTTTTGGGGAAAATGGAAAATCCTCCTCTTCCTTCCTTGCTTCTGGTTTCTAGGGACCACTGCGTTCCCGTCCCCACTTACAAAACTGTCCCTGTCCCTCCC
>JAVJGJ010000042.1:78459-108194 GCA_035590215.1 Microhierax caerulescens | reverse complement strand
CCGTTCCTGTAGCTGGCACCTGGCAAGCGTCTCACCTCGGTCAGGCTTATGCAGAGCCCCCCCTCGCCCTCTCTTACGTTTCAGATATTTACAGTCTCTGTCCTTTGTCGATGATTGTGAGGCAAATGAGGGATTTTCGGACCGTCTCTGACACGTGTGCAACCATAAACCATAGCCTGGGGAAATGGGCCATGCTAATCTCGGACCTGAAATTGGGAGTAACAGGAGGTAAGAGGTAAAAGCTGAAATGTCCCAGCTGTTCCCTGCCATGCCTTGCTAATATCACAAGGAAAAGGCATTTCTGTAGGCTTGTGGGAATTACTTTGTCTGGCCTCCTCGCTGTCTATGAGGCAAGTGGAGGGACCAGGACAGGCTCCTTCCAGCTGATCTTTGCACCCAGGTCCCCTTCAGCCCTCCCCTGTGTCTGCCTAGAGTGCACAGCTGGGCAGCCCCCACAACCCTTCCCACAACTCATCAGGGCTGGGGAAACCTCCTGGCTCCTTTTCTGAGCTACCTCAGCCCTTTTAGAGGCTCCCGCAGCCTCAACACTGATCAAACCTCCTTGCTGCAGGGAGCCAGTGGGGAATGTGGGGACCGAGCAGGCTGTGTATCCAAAACCTGTATGATAATCCCCCTAAAATAAATAGGATGCAGAAACCCAGCAGCACCTGGCAGTGTCAGGAAAGCGAAGTGCTGCTCCAGTGGAGACAGGACAAGCAGTCACCCCATGGGTGTCTGTGAGGCCATTTCCCAGGGACCTGAGCTGGGGAGGGGGTTGTGGCAGCCCTGCCCATCCCTGCAGCCCCCAGCCTGCACTGAGGGATGCCCAGGGAGCAGACGGAGGGGGTGGAGGGAGCACAGCCCCCGCAAAAGAGCATCCACGTGGGCGAGCATCTGTGAAATGAGCATGGAGGCCCCATGGGGTCCTGCACCCAGCCCAGAATGGGTGGCACCATTTGTCTTCAGTTCATTTTACCCCCCTTGTTACAGATTTCCTCTTTCTGGGGTGGGCAGAAGAGGTGGAAAGTTAAACCCTGAGGCTGTCAGTGCAAAGGCAGTGTTGGAGGCTGGACTGGCTTCAAGGTCATCAGAATGTTCGCCCTCTCATTTATTTTTTCAGCAAACAGGAAGCTAGGTTTTCATTTCACCCCAAATCTTCACAGAATGTGGTTGGTTTATAGCAGCTTTTATTTATTTGTTTCTTCCTTTTGTTGGGAACCAGAGAGTGCGCAGCTGATGGAAAGCAGGGGAAGTGTCAGCTGCTAAAAACTGGAATTACAAGTATATGCAGTGACTTTCATGAAAACCTAAAACCTCCTCCCAAGGGGAAGCAGGGGGGAGCAGGGATGGAAAAACGGGATAATGTTTCCTCCTGTTCCCACTCGTGCTGGTGCTGGACTTTGTTTGAGAAGGGGTGCTGATTTACCTGGGAAGATCCCTGGGCCAGGGGCCTGAGGGCTGATTTATGGAGCAGTAAAACTGAATAGTCTTGTCTTCATCATTGGTTGGGGTATTTTTTCCCCTAGAAAAGTCTGTAGACATTATCTTCCTTCTGGTAAAAATCCCAGCTGAGCAGAAAAGCCCTCCCAGCTACTTACAGCCTCCTCTGTCCTGCAAAATACCATCCTGAATCCTGAACCGTGACTTCCGCAGTCCAACACCCCACGCAGAGCCAGCCAGGGTTGTGCTGCCAAAACCCACTGCCTGTCTGCATATCCCTGGCTGTTCTGTGCCTGGGATCAGGTGGTCCGCACCCTCCTTGCAATGACCAGGTGATGGTTAACGGATCCATATCTGCCCTCCTGCCCTGACCCAGCTCACTTGCATCCCCCCAGGACTCCCTGTAGCCCTCCCTCCAGCCAGGGCTGCTGGGAGGCAGCCAGGTGTAGCCAGAGCTTAATTTGTTTTAAATTAATGTGGGAGGTGTGGAGGAGGCAGGAAGGTGGAGAGAACATTTTCTGGGGAAAACAACCTTCTCGGTTTCTTTGGGAAGCTCTTGCTGCATCCGGGGGGGGAGGGAGAGGTCTGTGAGTTCAATTCAGTTAGGGGTAGTAAAGCTGTTTTCCTTTCCCCTCCATCCTAAGGAGGTGTGGCACTGAGATGGTAATGGGTTTAACCTGCTGCTTGTTCAGGTGAGCCTTCTTCCATCCCAAATATCCAAAGAGAACTTGTCATTGGTGGCAGCAGGAGCAGCGACAGCAGGACCTGGGGAAACCCCTGGAGATGCAGGCAGGTACAGTGCAAAGCAACAGGATGCTGGTATTCACGTTCCGTGGTGCTTCTGCTAGCAAAGAGGGGAGGAAACCCCAAAAAAATTCTGTGTAAAATCATCCACAAACCTTTCAAGTGCAGCGATGTCTTTGGGACGAGGTCCCACAGCTGGATTTTTCTGGGATGAGCCCAGTTGTGGGATTGGGGTTGCGTTTTGCCATTTAACCTGCTAAGGCTCTTGGAGATGCTGTTTTGTGGAAGGCTGGGGATGCCACGACCTGTCCCCTCAGGGTCTGCAGGCGGTGGCTCTGCCTGGAAAGCAGAGAGAGCTGGGGGGAGCAGTGAGTTTTAGGGCTGCTATGAAGGTGTCGGGCAGGGGGATGTTCCCAGGCTCTTCCCTACTCTAGAGAAAAAGCAGGACTTGCCAAAAGGAGCTTTTGCTCAGACACAAAGTTTGATGGGGCAAGTACATGGGGTGATGTGATCAGCACCAAAAGCCCATCGGAGTGGCGGTGTCAGGCACAGACAAACTGCCAGTCGATGCTCTGTCCAGCCCCGGAGCACCACGATTTGCTTCCCAGCCACTCTGTCCCCTGTGCCCCTGAGCGGCCCCATGTTTGGGGCTAAAACTGTTCCCATCCACTTCCTCTTTTTACAGACTGGGGCGCTGATCCTGCTACCTGGCCAGGATGGAGTATGCTGCTGGAACACATGCCCTGCCAGGTTCTTTGAGGCACAGGCCATTTTGGGACTCAGAGCTGAAGTGACAGCCTGAGCTTCAAATGCCACGGCTCCTGGAGGCAGCTGGCATAAAGATTTTTTCAAGATAATCTTTCAGCTCAGGCAGCACCAACACTTCCCCAGCCCCAGCATCACCCCTTTTTCGCACGCAATGGTGAGACCCCACGGGGACATGGTGCTATCACGTCCCCCCATATATTAAGCATCTGGAGATGTTTTAATTCACCGGCGTGCAAGAAAAAACATGGAATTGCCTCTTGGTGCTGAATAGAAGATGCAGCACGGGGAACAAGCCACCACGTCCCCACTGCCTCTAGAAATCCAGGAGCAGGTGTGAACTGTCATCCCTGTGGTCCCCATCGCATCCTACAGCTCTTCCGAGCAGCATTGTGCGGCCATGGGTGGTCAGAGGGTCTGGGGACAGGGCTTTGTGTCACTTGATCCATTATCTGAGGCAAGAGAAGCATGGCAGTGGGCATGGGGAAATCAGAGCAGAGCTCTGGCCCTCTTTGGAAAGGACTTACATCTGGAGGCAGGTTGTGCCATGTGTGTTTGATGCACGCATGTTGACCTTGCTCCTGCTTTATACTCTGCCCATTCATAGATGGGATGAGTCAGAGGGGCCAGGGAGAGATTTCTCAATTCAGATAAAAAATTTGAGGTTAGTTTTCAAGTCCCTGCTTTTGTGGCTGTGGAAAATGCTGCGGGAGAAACACAAAACCATGTGAAACTTGTTGAGGTTTCAGCTTTGTTATAAGCACGAAACTCAGACCAGATTTCTGCAGAGGCTGTTGCTGTGCTTGCTGCCCTGCCTGCAGCCTGGAAGCTAGAATTAGACCTGATTTGTTCCCTTTTTTATTTATTTACTGCAAACTCTTTGAATGCCTTCTATTTTTGGTGCCTTTCATTTAGCTAAAGAGCAAACTGAGTCACCTGATGGGTGAAATATTTTCTTGACAAGACACTTTTTCCCCTTGTTCTGTGCCTCAAGGCTCCCAAGACTAGTCTGTCCTGACCAGCTGCTGGTCCACACGGAAATATTTCCTACAACCAAATGTTTCACAGCTGTTTCTCACTAGGACTTTTTTCAGAGGTGGATTATTTGTCATTCCCCAGCTTAATAATAATAATCCGTTAATGCATTTTTGTCATCCAATGAAGGAACAAAATGCTCCCATGTGCTTTTACAGCATCAGTGCTTTTCTGCATACACAGACGGTGTTCAGGCTCTCCCCGTACCCTGCCATGACTAAATACACTGAAAAACTCCTGCAGCGCCAAGTATTAAGTCTTATAACATGACAGTGTGGGTCAGAAGTGTATTAAAACCACTGACTAATAAGCATGTAAAAGAGATATAAAAGGGTAGGGAAAAGTGAACGTTTCCGACATGCTGGTGGCTGTGGGGATCCCCTCCCCCCTGCCCGACTTGTGCTTCCTGGGAATCTTGAGAAAATATTTGTTTTTACTTCTGCGCTGGATCAGACTCTGTCCCACAAATGGGGGAGTTTGCGGTTCCCTCAGTGCACACTTGATGTTCTGCAGCCGGCAGGCTGTGGGCAGATGTCCTCGTCCAGATCCAGATGTGCTGCATGAAGCTCTTGCCTTCCTCCCCACCCCTGACTCCGAGGCTTTGCCAGAGCATCTCCCAGGAACATCCTGAGCATCTCTGGGGAGCAAAGTCAGCCTTTCAGTGGAGTGTTGGGTCCCTCATGAAAAGGGATCACTCTGCCATGGTCCCTTCTCTTCCTCAGCTGGAGAGGAGTCTAAGTGCCTGGTGCCAGCTTCTGGCAGAAGAAATGGGGCATTTTCCCCTTTTTTGTTGTTTCTGCTGTTGCCAGTGCTGTGGAGCCAGGCAGGGGCTGAGGATGAGGGTTTGCCCCATGCCTTGGCATAAGGATGCACCTACAGCTGCTGTCAGCCCCCAAATTGCAATAGCTGCAACATCACGTAGTTATAGCCTGGTCAAAACCCCTTTGGCAGCCAGGTCAGGGCACTGGAGCCGGCTGAGCATCTCTCCAGCCATCTCTGCCAGCAGCAACCGTGCTGGCCAGCAAGAGCCAGCCTTGCTCAGCCCCAGCTGCCATCCCGGCAACTGCTGCAATACGGGGAGAGTCCTTGCAGAGTTGTGGGTGTGAGTGGGGACAGCAGAGCTCCAGAGTAGCTGGCAGGGTTCCTCAAGGATGTTGGGGCTTTGCCTGCATCACTCTCCCAGCCAGCACTTCAGAGCCAAAACTCAGTGGTTTGTCTGTGGTTCCCAGGTCAGTGGCTTTGCCAGTGGCCAGGGGCTGGGGAGGGATTTGGAAGCCCTCCCTTGAGTTCCTGCTCTGTCAGAACATGTGGGAGCCAGTCCCACATGCTGGGGTGATGCAAATACACACACTAAAATTTTGGGGACGTGGTTGGGAGCGAGGGAGCTCCAGGGGTGACAGCGGCACCTTGGGTGGTGGCTGCTGAAGCTGTCCCTGCAACGCAAAACTTCAAATGAAGGGTCAAATGCACCGACATCAAAACTGCTGGGTGCTGGAGGCAGTGTGTGAATGCAGTGCAGAGCAAGCATTGATGCCAAAATTCAGGCAACACACTGCGCTTCAAGGAATTTAAGAAGCCCTTTCTCCTGATCTTGCTTATCCAAATGCTCACAGCCTCAGCTGGCCTGGAATGCTGAAGGAATCAGCACTTGGAGCAGGCGTGGACTTTGATTTGTTTCTTATGGCTTCCTGTCCTGATGAGAAATGAAAAGTTATTTTGGGAACATCATGAATGAAACCCAAGAGGTGACTAAAGCATTGACAGGGTGGGCAGGAGTGGCAGGGACAGCCAAGATACAATATTTCTCCTACCCACAGGACAGGTACTCTGGAGGCTGTTTGCCTTTGATTCCATCTCCCCACTGCTTCTCAGTGCAATGAAGAGCAATTATCCTTTCCATAAATGCCTCCTTATTTTAGGGGACTTCCAGTAACTTCAAATAAGGGGCAGGTTTCTCTCAGGAACAAAGTAATCATTTCAGCAGGTTGTCAGGTCTCTGGTGAAAAGCACCATCTAACACTCACTGCTGGGTGCTGGACCTCTGCTCTGTTCCCTTACCCCTGGTTTTGTTCAAAGCACACATCCCTGGAGGAAGATGCTTTCTGTGCACTAAACCCACACTAAAGGACCGTGTCCCCAGCTAGGCTGAGACCAGGAGCGCTGAAACCCACCTTAAATAGACAGATGGAGATGCCCACAGCCACACAGGATCTGCCACGTCTCCTAGTCCTCTGCTATCAAAGGGCCAGTGGGGAAAGCACAGAAGCACCTGGCTTTCCAGCTCCTTCATCCCAGACAAATCTTGCTTCTCCTTCTGAGAAAAAAGGCGGTGTTACTGGAGCTGAGTTTGGCCAAAGCCTGGGATGTCAGAGCGAGCAGTGCTCAGTTGGATCAATGCTCTTTATTCCTCCCTAGCCCCTGTTCTGAGCCTCCAACTGTGTTGAGAAATAAACTTTCCTGAAAGCCAAGAAATGCCGTTATAGCTAGAGGGTGCTTTTCATCCCACCCTGGCAGAGCACAGGCCCTGGACTCTTGTGCAAGGGCTGAGCAGCACTTTTGAGCTTCTTTCTTGCAGTCAGGTGCTTCCCAGGTGCTTGGGGACCACAACGGGCAGGCTCAGCTCAGGGCCCAAAGGCACCGGGTGGCGGGGAGATGGCAGCAGAGGAATTAACCTGTATTTAGTCACCGAAGCAACCTCTCTGGGATGCAGCTCTCATTGCCAGGATTGCCCAGGTTTGAGCTGCTTGGCAAAGCCACCAAGCCCACTGTGGGATGTAACGTGCCAAGGCAGTTCTCATTTCATCTCCTGCTTCCACAGGGCCAGCACAGTTCGGGAAAGCAGCGAGAAACTGTGCAAGGACCACGCGAAGGGGAACAGCTGTGCTTTTCCTGGAGCCAGAGCCCCTGAGGCTGCGCTACCCCATACAGTGACTGGAGGGAGCAGGTTGAGTTGCAAAGAGGCAGAAGGCACTGGAGAAACTCAGATTTTGGGTGCTGAAGGGCTGAGCCTTGTCTGCCCGCTAGTTCTGATCTTATCTCACCAGGCAATCTGTGCAGGGCAGGGGTTATCTCTGCTCCACCGGCGGTGGGGAGGAGATGAAAGCATTGTGGGCTGCGTTGTGTCCCCATTTGGGGACGCCCAGCTCACTGCCACCAGCACCTCTATCCATGGAGTGACTGTAGCCGGTGGTGGGGGCAGCCAGTGATGGACAAAGCAGGAAGGAGAGAGTGAGATGGGTGTAATTTGGTAACCCAACCTTCCTGCTTTTCATCCGGACAAAGGGGATGATTACAGGTGCCCAGGTTGGGATTACAGCGAGGAGGTGCAGAAAGGCTGGCGACCCACCTTGCCTCCCCACCCCCATCATCCCCTGCATCCTCCCTTGGGTCCAAAATGCTTAAGCTCCCCCAGCAAGATCTGTAACCCCTGTTACAGGGGGGTGAATGAAACATGGACTCCCCTGGTTTTGTGCTGATGCTCTGCAGTTTTGACTCACTGGTTCCTCTAAGACAAAACTCCCAATCTCTGGATTTAGCCATTGTTACTCTCCCATGTCCAGAGCCTGGTTTCTGTCCCTGGTGTTCAGAGCCAAACACTCCATATTTTCCTAACATCCATTTTTCTCCCACATCAACATCTTCCCTCCCAACCCATCACTAGGGCTTTGCATTCGCTCTACAGCAGAGGCTGAGCACAGCAGCCTAGGGGTGATGGGCCATCAGGGAATGGGGGGCTTTGGGAGGAGACAAGGATTGGTAGGAAATCTTGACAGAAGCCCATGGACCCTCATTAAGGGTTTCTGGCACCCTTAATGATGGTCCAATCTGCTAACTGTCTGCATATGGCCCCAGCTGAGCAAAGGCTTCCAGCTTGTGCGTCATCCCAGACACACAGACAGGTGTGGGAACGGTGGGGGAGATCCACTGCATCCCCACATCATGGGGAGAAGAGCCCACCGAGCAAAGCAAACCCTTTGCTGTGCAGCGAGACCACAGGCATCTGCCCCATCACCCTCCCCAGCAGCGGGCCAGTCTTGGCAAAGCCTAACAGCCAGTGCAGCAGCTGCTTTCTCCCAGTGTGTCCCATAATCCAGCTGAAGTTCCCCTGGCTGTGATTTAACCTCTTGCTACTTGTTTTGCTCCAAAAGTCATGGAGGTGATTTCCTACAACAGATTTCCATACTGCGGGGTACTCCGCAGCTCCATATGCCATTCTCTCCTGGGTTGAGCAGCCCTGAGACCTTCTGTCCCCCCTGAAAGGTGGAGATTTTTGCCCCTTGGTTTAATTTTTCCATCCTGCCCTTCCCCAGCACAGGGGAGACCCCAGGACCCATCTCAGGATCTGAGCTGCAGTCTGCCCCCCCTTTGGCTGAGCAGCAGGGGAAGGGTCATACAAGCACAAGGCTGGTGGGAGAGACCCCAGGGCTGGTGATGGAGCCCAGCTGGCCCCATTTGCTGCCTGGCCTGTGCAGGAGGCTGGTGGGAGGGCAAGATGGGAAAGGGGAGAGGAAGGAGGTGGTACAGTCAGGGACTGCTTGCTGGAGGGGATTAAAAGCTCAATCTTTAGTCAAGAGAAGGAAATCGGAATAAAATCAGCTTCTAGCGCCTGCTGGAAATTGAGGCAGGATTTATGGCTGGGGGAGAGGTGGGTTGGGGCATCCCACAGATTCCCCTGAGGGTCCTTGTGGGTGATGAAGGGGGATTTGGTCCCTCCTTGCTCCTCTCCCACTGGTGTGGGGGGTAGGGGGCCTGAGAAAGGGCCTGGGCTGGAGGTGACCCCCCCACTATGGTGACTGATGGGCTCCCTGCAGTCTCTGGGCTTTGCAGAGCTCTTTGGCATGGATGGACCGACATAAGCCCAGCAGCACCTGGATCTGGTGGAAGGAGCAGGAGGTGGGGAGGGAGGGATGGAGAAGGGCATTGGTGCTGAGCTGTGCTGGATCCCACCATCCGCAGCCCACCACATCCTGCAGGAGCTGGGTTCCCAGGGCACTGGGTGCGACTGTTGTAGGGAAGACAGGGATGCCCTAAGGCAGCACCCATGGGTGCTGCAGGGGAGGCTGATTGGGGCTTAGAGCCGAATCCCAGGGGCTGAGTGTGGGCAAGACAACAAGATAAAACACACATCACCTGCTGCTTCCTTCTTGTCTCTTCTCTGAAGTTCACACCTTCCCTCTTACCAAGCAGGCAGCTGTGTTTGCAAGCCCAGCACCAGGTCCCCCCTCTTCCCTGCTCCCTCCCCAAATCCTGCATTTCCAAACCTTTCCTGACCCCATTCATCACTTCTCTCTTCCTCCTCTCTCTCCCCTTCCCTTTAATTTTTCCTGCCTGCAACCTCTCAGCTCAGCATCCTGGCAGCCTGCCCGGAGGTTTGTCCTCCCCATCACTGAGTGAGGCTGGAGCGTCACTGTACCCCCACACCGGCACTACAGGGTGTCCTGCGGCTCTGCTCCCCCAGCCACGCTGCCCCCCGTGCTGCAGTGGGGTGGAAATGGGGTGCCTGGCAGGAACCATCTGTAAAATGAAGAAAGTTAATCACAGAGATAATTGAAACCAGCGTCCGTGGCTGGAGAGCTAGTGGGTTTTTCTGAGCCGAGGGGAGGAAGGAAGGGGGGGGAAGCTAGGGCTGGGAGGGGCTGGGGTCTTTGGGGTTTTGTGTTTGTGTTTTTTAAGCCAGGGAACAAATCCATATGGTTGCAATGGGCAATTCCCAGGAACTTTTAGCCTGGGCTCAATCATAAATGTTTCAATCCTTTCACTTCAAGCATAAAATTGAGGCTCTTTGGAAGGAAAGGGGTTGATTGGTAGCTCTTTCCTGGCGCTGTGCAGACAGCCCTGCCTGGGAGCATGTGGGGGCAGAGGTGTGTGGCTGTGATCGACCCCCCTGGGCAGCATCTGTGGGGGCCAAATATATTTCTCACCAAACCCTGGAAAGCAGGACTGTGCTGCTTGCCCAGCCCACTTAACCTGGGCTCCCTCAGGAGAGCAGGGCTGAAGGGTGGCAGCACATCACCCCTGCTCCCCAGGAATTCTCCCAGGCATGGTATGGGACCATGGCACCCATGGAACTCTCCACGCTTTTCATTCCCCTTCCAGGGCCTTGTGACTTTGTTCCTCTCCTCAATAACCTCCCTACAATCTCATTCCACTAATCCTGCTTGAACTCCCCCATCCCAGGCTGCCCCCCACATGTCCCACTGCACCTAGCACCCAGCCCAAGTGTGTCAGTACTTAAACATTGCACCAGGTTTTAGCCCCAAAATGCCATTTGGTGCCTCTCTGGCTTTGGGTCACTGCAATGGGCCAGCAGCAGCAAGGATGCACGTGCCCAGCGTGGTCCAGCTGCATGGGCATGATGCTGCTTCCCTCGGGACATTTTGGAAAAGCCCAGCTTGGGTTTCGGCTCGGGCTGGTGGTGGTTATTTGCCCACAGATCTGCAGCTGTTTTATGCCCCTGTTTTTTTGACCTTGCTGGTGTGTGTGTGTAGCCTTGAGTATTTTCCAGAGTTGAGCCGAAACATCTCTCCAGAAAGCCCTGATTATTCCAGGCTGAAAAACAGGGCTGAAGCAATTAGAGATGGAACAAAACCCTTCCAGCTATGGAGCGGCGCAAGGGAAACGGGGGAGAAATTGTGTGGGATGGATTTGAGCTTAAAGACAGGCTGGACCTGTGGGGAGGAAGACTTTTCTCCCTGCTCAGGAGCTCAGCAAAATCCTCGCTGGCTTTTTTTGGATTTTTTTTTTCCCTCTTCAAGATTGATATTAGCAAGAATTGGATTTTGTCATGAGGCTGCCATGGTGGTGACCCCTCTGTGGCAGCACAGTGATGTGAAATGCTGCAGAGAGCTGGAAAGATGGGGCTGCACCAAGATTCGGCTTGGGTTTTGAGGACAGGCTGCAAAACCAGGTTCTTCCCCAGCATCTGTCCACGGAGGGGGGGACACAGATGTGCCCAGAAACGGGGAGACCATGCACAAGGGTCAGTGCTGCTGCACTGGAGTTGGCCTCTGTTTGTTGCCTTCCCACGGCTCACCTGGCACCCAGCCCGGCCTCCATGGTTGGAAAACCAGAAATCTGTATTTCTGAGTATTTAGTCTGGCGGTTTTGCAAAGTGGAGCACAGCGTCCGGTCCTGGCTGACAGTTGCTGGAGCTTTACGTTGCAAAACTCCAGCAACCATCATCCAGGACTGGAGCCTGCCCTCTGCTCACTTTGTTTGGAAGAGTCTTTTTCTGCATCTAATGAAAATTTTAATCTGATTTTTTCTGTTTCGTTTCTAAAACAAAGAGATGTTCCCAACACCCAGCAGCTGGAGATAAAAAAAAAAAAAAAAAAGATAATAAAATATTTATTTTAAAATGAGTAATAAACTAACCTGGGAGCTTGTGTCTGAGGAGGATTTATATTCTCTGTATTTCAGATGGGGAAAATGAGTCACCAACTAACGGCCAAAGGGAGCTGATGAACTGGAATGAATTACATGGGGTTTTTCACCTTTTGAGGGAATTGAAACCTCTTTACCATCCTTACAGTCTGGTTCTCAGCCTGGTGCAGGTCTCCCAGGAGGCAGCTTGCACACTCACCCTGGGAGCGGGACACTGGAAGCCTCCTGTGAAGCAGCACTGTCTTGGCTGAAGCACATCTCCAGTTTGCCTGGGAATTAAAATCTCCTTCATCTGTCCCATCCTCCCTTGGAAAGAGGAGAAAGTCAGTTCTTCCAGACCTCTTGGAGGCTTTTTCCTGCTCTTGGTGATTTTGTCTTCAGTCACTTTTGGAAGGAAACCAACCTGACCACTTTCTCCCAGTCTCTGTAAATCATTCCCCGCCTTCCTTCCCCTTTTATACTCAAATGAAGGAAATAATTAAAAGACCAGGAAAATGAGCTGTTGGCAAGTTTCCTCCAAAATTGCTCAGCACTAGGATGCTGTGCAGGGCTTGAAGTCTTTTGCAGGAGCAGGTTGGACTTTCAGGGGAGCTGCTGTGATGCCTCCATCAGAAGCCACTTCTGTGCCTCGCTGCTCCCTTCCCCATGCTCTGAGATGGCAGCTTGCTGTCTTTTTACCAGAACAAAAGCACTGCGCAATACCCAGGGGGCTTCTTTTCAGCTTCAGATGAAGCCAGCCTTTGCACAGGAGCCTCCAACGTCAGCAGAGTTACCAGCCAGTGGCAATTTGCATCTCAGCGAAGCTCTGAGGGAAACCAGAGTGTTTTCCCCCATTTACCCCACAGCTGGCCTGGCTGAGGCACTACTTTGGGGTTCCCTGGGCAGTTCCACTATGTCCTTGCTCTTGTGTTGCTGGGCTGGAGATGGGTTTTCTCAGCATATTTTGGGCAACATCTCACATCTGCTGTGCCAGACCCTCCACATAGGGTTCTGCTGAGATGATTCAACAGCAGCAACAGGAATTGCACGTGCTTGGAGCAAACCACTGCCTTAACCCAACTGCTGTATCCAACTTGCTGACTTCCCCTCCCCTCCCCTCTCCCTACCCCATATGGGGTGGGGGAGACACCCTGAGATGCAGGGACCTTCCCACCTCTGCCCTATCTTGCCAGGCACCTGGGCATGTTGCTTTTTTCACCCACTAGCTTGTCCCCTTGTTTTTTGGGCCAGGCTTATCCTGCCTCAGGCACAGCCCTGGATTTTGATGGAGTTTGTAGATGCTGCAACAGCACCCACAGTTACTCGACATTCGGACCACATGCGTTTCCCCGAGCCTAGTCAACGGAGATGCGGTGATGGGTTAAACCAGCACCTTGTGGTGCTGACTCAGCCCTGCCTCTCCTGGTCTGGGCTGTGGGGCTGGAAAAGCCTTTGGTGAGGAGCAAGAGCAGGCTGAAGGAGGGAGGCTGCCACACTGCTCTCCTGGGGGCTTTAGCTCCCACCTTGGTCCTGCTGGCCTCCGAGCAGTCCTTGCGCTCCCTGCGCTTGCACAGCACAAGGCAGCTGCGGGGCCATGCCGTGCCCAGCGCTGGCACACAGCCATCGCCCCCGTGCTCCCAGCTTTGCTGCCAACCTGCTTCCCATTATTTGGGAATGTGGTTTTTGCCAGTATATGGGAGACAGATTTTGCCTGGGGCCGCAAAGCGGGGACACGGGGCTGCTGATGCCGGCGCTGACCTGTGTGCCCTGCTTGGGGCAGGTACCACAGAGCTGTTTGCAGGTCGAGGTTGTCTCTGGGGTCAGGGAATGAACTAAGTCTCTCCAAATCCCCCCTCCATGTGGTTGGTTGTACCCCCAAATCCATGTTAAATTGCTGGAGGACTCTGCATGAACACTTGTTTGGCTTGCTTCTGGAGGCAGACAGATGGACAGGAAAGAAACAGAGGTGAGATTAGCGTTCGTCAGTGGCAGCTGGGTGCCGTAAGCTGTTGTTTCACGTGCAAAGCCCTGCTGCTATTCTGGAAGCTCAGCTTTCTTTTCCCATCTTTGTCCCTCTGCAAGGGGAAGGTCCCAGCTCCCTGCAGGGGTCAGGAGTTGAATCAAAAGCATCTCAATGTGTCGTGGGATTTTAATGTGTGGGGTTTGGGTTGGTTTTCCTTCTTCTGGCTGACTGGTGAGGTTAGCTGAGACCTGGTGCTGGGGATGGTGAGTGGTTTAGCAAAGTGGTGGGGTTTTGCTGGGGGGTGGCCAGAGTGGGTGTGTGGATCCCACATGGGTCTGTCCTTGTGTTCCTGTGCTGGTGGCTGTCCTCCTCCTCCTTCTGCCACCCAAAGGCAGCCCCAGCCTGGGGAGCCCCTCCGGAGCTCCTTACAGCAGATGTGAGATTAAGCAGGGTCTGCTGTCTCCTTCCCCAGGCACCCATAAAGAAGGGGAAGGAAGTTTTCCAGGGCTTTTTCCCCAGCTCTGCTCACCAGCTGATGCAAACATCAGGCTCCTTTCCAGATCTTATTGTTTTTTGGTTGGTTTGTGTTTCCCCTCCCCCCCCCCCTCTGCACTAACCGTAAATCAGGTTGCTCTCCCCAAGGACCATCTAATGCAGCTGATCCCACACATGAAGACCACCTCACAAAGCTCCTTTCCTCTCTTCCCTCCCGCTCTCCCCCTTGCCCCAGCATGGCTTCAGCCAGGGATGCAGGGAGGGCGAGGGGGGTGGCAGTGAGGATGCTCATTGCCACCCCCAGGTCCTGCCTGCCGGCTCCAGGCTCCCTTCCCAGGCATTGCAGGCAGAAACCCTTCGGCTCTCATATGCAGCCCAGTTCTGCTCCTCTTCTCCATTCCAGCCTCTCCCAGGGGAGGACGGGGATTAAGAGGAAGCAGATTAAACCTAATGGATTGATTGCAATTATTTTCCCTTGTTTATTTGCAGTGCCCCGTGTGGTGTGGGAGCATGAAAAAAGGGAATGCTCTTTATGTGTGCACAGTCCTGGTCCTCATTACGTTTCCTGCTAGAGCACGACCCAGGCCGGCCAAAAATAAAACTAGCTATATTTGAGCATCCTATTCCAAGCTCGTATAAACTGTGGCGTGTAAATACTTTTATACGCAAACCCACACACAATCCTGTGCAAAGCAATTCCAACACCAACCCTGCAAGGTCCCAGCTGCCCCTCACCCATGTGTCCCATGTTCACTGGGGACACACACCTTCCTAGGAGCCATCAGAAGCTCTTTGGGGCAAGTACCAACTTCTTGTTTGGGGGAAGATTTACCTGTCTCCCTGCCTGGGGTTTTCCCCCCTAACTTGGATGCCCGACTGCCATGTGAGTATTCAGCATCCAAAATGCACCCTTGTATCCCTTTGTCTACCTGGAGTTGAGCCCTCCAAGACCTTCCTGGATTCGTTGCAAAAACTTACCTCCACCTAAGTAAATCTCCCTGGGTCTCTGGGTTTTGTGTAGGTTCTCAGGAGGCTGATCCTGTGCTTTGCGGTGCTGAGGGCAGCATTGCTAACAGCACTGAGGTGCAGAAATAGGAGCCTTGTGCCCAAATCAGCAAATGCTTCAAAATAAGTGGACTGAGCCTTTTAATGCCCTTTTACAGCAGCTGAAGTAACTCAGAGGGGCAGGAGGAGAAAGCTATCTTCTTTTTCAGGGTGTTTTTTCCCAACATCGAAGGTCTCTCCTGGAGCACACTGTTTTTTCCCTCCCGGGAGCATGGTGGGCAGTGCTGTGGGATGCTCAGGATGCTGCCCAGCAGGGCAGTGAACTGCTGTACAAAACTGGGTAAGTGGTGTGAAGCCGCTGATTCCACATTCCTGGCTGAGTTCCTCCACCAGATAAGATCAGGCTTTACATTCCTGCTGTTTACAAGGTTCTAATAGGACAACGGGGAAGAAAGAAGAAAAAAACCCACCCCACCCTCGAAGGCTTTGAGGCCATCCTTCTTATCACCGATTCACAAACCTCAGTTCTTGGTGGAGGGGGAAAAAAACCAAGCAGCACTCCAACCTAGCGATGCTCTTTATTGGCATCTGATGAGTACACAAGGACAGCTACTCAACCGGCCGGCACAGTGGCCTGCCCCCCACCCCCCCACCCCGTGCATCACCCCCCCACCTCATGCTGCTCATACCCCACCCACAAGCCCCCCAAACTCCTATGACAGCTATTTCTTCACCGTAATACTTCCTAATAAATCGGCACTGGTATTACAGAGGAGTGAGTGGAGAAACACAAGTTCTTTGTACAACAGAAACATTAGAAAAGGACACAAAACATACTGATGAGCACTAACTTTGGCTTGGTTTTCCCTCTTTGTTGTTTTTCTTGTTAATATTTTTTATTTTCTGCAAACAGAGATGTAAGGCATCCCCCAGCTTCTCTTTGGATGCTGAGTTTGTCTCCCTTTCCTCAGTCCTGAGGAAATCCCTTTACTATGGCAATTGAAACCTGAGTCCATGGCAATATTGGCCTGAAGAAAAGCAATTTCCAGCTGGCAAGGTACGGCCAGGCTGACTTGTCAGACTGATTCGAGCAGTTTGTTTGGCTTTTGACCTGGGCACTTTATTCCAGTCGCCTTTAGTTTATATTTTAGTTGCTTCAGCAAAAAAAGGGACTGATGGAAACAACTTGACAATAACCAATGTTTAAATTAATCCAAAAGCATCCCTTTGGATGGCTCGATCTGGCGGGAGCCAGCAACCCAGCTGGGGGGTTTGCAAGCCAGAGTTGCCCACTGCAAGCAGGATTGCAAATCTGGGGCGGTTTCATTGGATTTTAGTCATGGGAGAGGTTCAGGCATTGGACAAGGGACTCACAGCCCTGTTAGGGCCAAGTGTTTCTAACCAATGGGTTTGGCATGGGCAGCTGGCGGCCAAAATGTTGCAGGTGTTGCTCCTCCAAAGGGATCTTTGCTTTTTTGCTGCAGAAGGTGTCAAATACCACATACTGGAGATTCAGATTCAGTCTGTGCTGCTTTATCATCCAAAGCACAGGACACAAAATTCCTGACAGCTTCTGAAGGATCTGGGCACTGGAATCCTATTGACGCAGGCTCCAATCCCTCGGAAAGCACTGAGATCTCCTCCCCAACACCTGGTGGCTCTGCCAGGAACACCAAATCTTTCCATGTTCCCAAATTTCTCATGGACGCGCTGCAGTGATTTTTGGGGTGTGCATGTTTCCCTGCCTCCCCATCGAGTCTTTAAGGCCAGAAACAAGGTGGGACCGAAGGCTTGGGCTGCAAGACGAAAGCTCGCCTTGCAGGCAGAATGGCTGTGAGGAAGAGCAGAGCGGCTGGGGCAGGCGCCGACACCCCATGTCACGTGTAGAAACATCAAGCAGTTAGTAAAAGGACACAGTGTTATTTACAAGTCTTGTTTATCTCCTTAAGGAGGGGAAGAACATCACCTTCTGCCTTCAGGAAGGTGCTCCTGGCTGAATCCAAGGCAAAGGGGCGTCCATAGGTACAGACATACCTGGCACCAGGTGTGTGCAACAGCTCACCTTGCAGTCCCTCCTCTGCAAAAAGCTCATGATGCTCCAGGCAAGCGAGGCACCAAAGCTGTACTGGGGACATCCCCAGGACCCTGCTGGCTGCTCAGTGGCAGCTCGCAGGGGGAACAGGGTGCTCACCTGCCCAGCTGCTGCTCTCCAGAATCACTCATGAGCGAGCTGGGTGCGGGGTAGGGAGCTGATATGCCAAGAAAATGCACTTACAGCTCTGGAGGCTGTGAGTGACGTCCCTTCCCCAGGGCTGCGGTGGGGTCCCAAGTGGAGGAAGGTGCTGAGGCCACCCAGGGATGCCGTGGGGAGGCAGTTGGTGCACTGAGGGTGGGCAGCACCCACTGTGCAGCTGCATGGAGGCAAAGGGCCCACAGCAGAGCAGGCAGGGACATTTCTT
The DNA here is from genome assembly GCA_035590215.1 of Microhierax caerulescens. Classification (NCBI taxonomy): domain Eukaryota; kingdom Metazoa; phylum Chordata; class Aves; order Falconiformes; family Falconidae; genus Microhierax; species Microhierax caerulescens. The sequence goes on along the minus strand of JAVJGJ010000042.1, from coordinate 90,926 downwards.
AGCTACCCTTCACAGTGCTGGAGGAGAAGGAGCCCTTACAAGAAGGAGGTCGGGACCGGCAGCCCCTACTGGGTCTCCAGGTGAGGAGGGACAGTGCAATCACGGCACAGTGGCTTTGCTCCCGGGTTGGTGCAGTGCAGGGACACCAGGTCTGGTGCCAAGGGAAGGATGAGCAGAGCCCATGTCATGTCCCTGCTGCAGGCAGGCACTTTTTCAGCCCTTTAGACCTTCAGTGTTCCCCCATGGAGCTCCAGTTCTGGGGAAGTGGTGGCACCCATATGTCTGGTCCTCAATATTTGGGTGGTTCCAGCTGCTCCTCACAGAGACCCAACGCTGGCAGCCCCGTGGACCATGCATGGAGGCTGTGCCCCGCAAATTTCACAGTGTAAGTTGGGCTGCTGGAAGCCAAGTCCTTTCCCCAAGACCACCCCGCCTTGGCACAGCCCAGCTGTAGGACCAGACACCCCCCCCGCCCCAGATCCTGGTACAGCAGATCCAGTTCTCTCCATTCCCACCCCAGCCCTGTGGTTTGGGGAAAGCAGCTGGATTTCAGGGTGTTGGAAGGGAGAAGGACATAGCGGCAGGGTGGGCCAAGGAGGAAGGGCAGGAGGGAGAGGAGGACTGGACCCCCAAGGAGGAAGGAGAAGGGGCTGGAAGAGGAGAGAGGAGAGGGCTGAGAGTGCAGTGCTCATTCCTGCGTCTGTCTGTCCAGCCTCACAGGGCTCAGAGGATGCTCCAGTGGCAGACGGGCTTTGGGCATTGAGCCCCGCACCCAACCCACTTATGGGCTGCCAGGGGGAGGCGGCATAGGGAGGGGGCAATACCAAAAACAGGAGCTTAGTGCATACAGGACTGTAAATTGGGGGGGCCTGGGGACCCTCCACTTCTTTCCCGCCCTCCTCTTTGGGGCTCTCAGTGCCAGGGAGGGGAGAGGTGAAGGGGTTAGGGGACCCCATGGGGCTGCCCCAGGCCACCCTTCAGACGGGAGAGGTGGCAGTGGACTCGCTGTACAAGCTTTCGGCAATGTCCCCACGCTGGATCTTGCGCAGGGCAGCAAGCAGGGCATCAAGGGTGGCCGTCTCCTTGGAGGACCAGTCGGCCAGGAGAGCCCGGGCGGGCGATTCCTCCCGGGTGAAGGAGTCTATGAGGTCCTCCTTGTAGCCCAGCTCCCCGGCCAGCCGCCTCCACGTCTCCTCTGTGGAGCTGCCCAACAGCTTCTCCACCTCCTCCTGCTTGCTGGGTGGCAGGTTGGTGTAGAGATTCCCATCTCCCTTGGGCACTGGCAAGGACGAAGCAGTGTTAAGTCCATCCCTGGGGTGCCCGTGCCCACCCTGCAGCACCTGGTTTGCCCTACCTGGCCCCTGGGTGCTCTGGCTGGGTGGCTGCTGGTCATGCAGGCTCTGGCTGTCCACCGAGATGCCGCTGTCACTGTGCAGCTTCTCCCCCTCTGGTGAAGGCGTCTGGTTCACTGGGCGGTTGTTGGCCCCTTGCTTGTTCTGTTTGCAGTTGTTCCACCTGCAGGAAGAGGAGCAGGGAGATGACAGTGGCTGGTGACATCCCCAGGGCCAGCAGCAGGTTTGTTGCTTTGTTCCCCTTTCTTGGGACCACCTTTCCTAGGGAGCAGATTTCTTCTACAGCCTCTGGCTCAACCTCTCCAGCACAGCGGCTGGATCAGTTTAAATCAGCATTTGCAGGTGCCGAGCTCCTGAGCTTTGCAAGGGGCTGGGGCAGGGCTCCCTTTGCATGGATCTGCTGCAAAAATGTGTCTGTGCTGCTGGAGCACGCAGGGGACCTGGGGCTGCCTGTGGGTCCCTCAGGGTGCCTGGGGAGCTGTCATGCTGGCCCTGGCCTGCCTGGGGCCAGGTGCAAACCCAGCACACGCCAGGGATGAGCTGCTGAGTGTGATGAGCCGTGACGGGCGCTCGCAGCATGCCAGAGCAAGCAGAGGCCGGGCAGGGCGGGAGTTGCAATGAGGGCTCCCCCTGCCCCCCCCCCCCCACCGCTGCTATCTCCCTCTTTCACCCCTCAGCTGCCCAATTTCTTGCATTTTCTTGCATTTTTAGAAATCCACCTCCTACCACCAAGCCTGGTCCCCTCCTTCCCTTGTTGGTGTCAGCTCTGACTGTGGGACCTCCAAGGTGGGGGGATGCAGCCTGTTTCCCACTACCTAAATCCTCTGTCATGACCCCACAGTGCTGCCTCAATCCTCTACCTTTTGAAAGCGATGTAGGCCACCAAGCCCACCACCACAGCTGCCAGGATGGAGCAGTAGACAGGGATGAGGTTGTCAGCAGTGCCGCGGCTCACAACAGGTTGTGAGCTGCCTATGATGGTGGTGGCGGTGTCTGCCAGGGTGCTGGGCACCACTTCAGTGTTGAAGTGGTCCCTGGTGATGGCCTCAGGGCTCTCAGAGCCCACCAGGGATGGTGTGTGTGTTGTCCAGCGAGGGTGGAGGTCTGCCAAGAGGGAAGGGAAAAGAAATGGGAATAATTAGTCACACAGCCAGCCATGTCTTCTAACAGGCTGTGGCGGGTGAACTGATAAAGGGACAATCTCTGCAGGGACCTTTTTCCAAAAGCTGTGGGGATTGCAGAGGTGCCAGCTCTGCCCCATCCCATTGTCCCCAGGCTTGTACTTGCAAACCACCTCATCCTCTGGCCCCGGACAGCACTAGCCTTCCTGGGCCCCAGGACAAGCTGAAGCATGGCTGATGGCACCTGGTCATGGTTGGCTTTGTAAGTTCTTCCTTCCCAGCACTGGGTTTGCTCGAGTCCTGCAGCCCTTCCCACCACGTGCAAGCTGCAAGACTGAGCCCTGGGCTCCCATCGCTGGTACCAAAGCCCAGGGAAGCAGCCCCAGCTGTCTCCCATCCACTGTACATCTGCACCAGGACCTGCGTAAGGCAACCCAGCTGCCTCCACAGCCTGCGTGGAGCCGGGCTCACCTGCTGTCAGCAGCACCACAGCCTAGATTTGCCCCTTTCCCAGCCCCTTGCCTGCAGCCACGTGCCCCACCAGCCCGGCTCCATTTGGGAGTGACCCCATTCCTGCCATGCCCTGCTGTATCCCATGAAGCGAGTGGATACATCTTGTCTTGCCCCAGGGAAATGCTCTGCAGCTGCTCCATCCCCTCCCATGGGCACCAGCTCCTTCCCAAAGTCCCCTGTGTCCCTCGCCAGGGGTTTCTCCTGTGCCCACTGGCACCGAGCTCTGCAGGGCTGTGCCGCGTTCACCGGCCCGGCGAGGTGGAGCGGGTGCTGTGGCAGGGAGCTGGCACCTTGCCCTGCCAGCCCTCCCAGCCATGGCCTCCAGCTGGACCCCAGTGCCCTTTTGGCGCAGCGCGTCGGTGGCCGTCACAGCTGTTTCCGCCAGGGCCCCAAGGCCAGCTAACAAAGCTGGCCCTGTGCTCCTTGACTTATGGCTCCATTTACTCGACCCTTTTAAGGGAGCTGCGCTGGCTGCCCCTGTGCTGTGAATCAGGAGCGGCCAGGACAAAGGTCTTTTCTCCCCGGCTGGGCTCGGGGCAGTCACACTGCTGCTGCCAAGGAGCAGGCAGGGCATACCCAGCAGAAGCAGCCCTGCGGGGGGGGGCCACACAGCAGTGGGGTGCAGGCTGGAACAGATAGGGGCTGCTGTCGGTGAATGATGCTCTCCCCCTGCCCCTGAGCACGGAACCCTCCCAGACTGTGGGGCTGGCTGTTCTCTGGCAGTTAAGTTCCCTCTTGATGAAGGCTTGGGTGGCAGCGAGCACAGAATCCAGGACTGGTGAACCTATTGGCTCTGCTTGCTGTTCATGGACACCAAAAGCCATCTGGCAGAGTGCCTGCACCCCCAGCATCACCCTGCCGGGGGCTCAGCCAAGGAAGCCCGTGGAAAGGGCCAGGCAGAATCTGGGGGCCAAGCATTCGCAAGGGCGACAAGGGCTCTGGGCAAGTGCTGCCTTGGTAGGATGCTGCAATGCCTGAGGGCTGGGGGTCTTAGCTGGACCCCCGGGTCCTCTCCTCCAAGCCCAGAGACACGTCCCTGCCTCCCCATTGCTGTGGTACAAAGGGAAACTGAGGCAGGGAGTGCTACAGGAAACCCAGTGAACCCGCTCTCCCCTCCACAACGGCTCTTCCCAGGAAAGGCAGCGTTACCTCTGCACTCGGCATCCGAGGTGGCCGTGCACTCCTTCACCATCACCTCATTCTCCTCGCAGGTGGTGCAGGGCAGGCAGGGGTCCACGAAGTTGGCTTCACTGGAGAAGGTGCCCTCGGGACACTCCTCGCAGACTGTATCCTGCGAGTCCTGGCACGGGAACATGAGGCCAAAGCCCACCTCGCACACCCGGCACTCCTTGCAGCTCCCACTCTGCTCATCCTGGTAGTAGCCGTAGGCACAGCGGCACACAGCGTCGTCCGACTCCACGCAGGGTGCGGACATGCTCTGCAGCCCCACACACTGTGTGCAGGGCTTGCACGGCTCCGTGGCGCTCACCGTGTCTGAGTAGGTGACACCTGGCAGGGGACAGAGGGTGAGGTGAGCAGGGCCCCAGCATGACATCCCCGTCCCCATGGCTACTTTGCTCCCTGGCACTGGCTTTGCCCCATCACCAAATGGTGCCAGGCCCGGGAGACGGGCTTGTGCAGCAGCTAAGGGAAGGCACCATTGCCCCTTTCACTATTCTTCCCTTCCTCCTCCAAACCAAGGGGAAAGGTGTCCCCTCTGCCGCCCCCCAACACCACTGAGAGTCCCCTAACCCACAGGTTCTGCTTCCCATTAATAGCTACACACTTTCTGCAGCAATTTGCAGCTCAGTGGGGATCCAGCCTTTGAGCTCTTGCAGCCTGGGCAGGGCTGGATGCTGCCCTCAATGTGCCCATCCCAGCACTCGGTGCCTGTGTCCCCAGGCAAGAGCACCATCCCCAGTTTTGACCTCTGGATGGTCCCTGTGGGCATCCCACAGCCATTGCTGCTCCCCAGCATCCCAATAGCTTTCTCCTCTGTGTCCTGCCCGGGGGGGGGGCCCTCGGAGCATCTCCACCCTGTGCCTCCCTCCTTGGCCTCGTGCCCCTGACTCAGGGCGTGATGCAAACAGGAGGTTACAACACTGATTGCTGACTCGTCTGACCCCAGGGCTTCTTGCTCTCCAGTTTCATCCTGCAGGACTGACTCTGCTGGGGAAATCAATCCTCCTGCATCCCGGCAAGCTGCCCCCGCTGCCCTCTCCCTCTCCCTGCCCTCTCCCAAAGGTGTTTGAAGATATTTTTAGCCTGGGAAGACAGGCCATCTCCCATCCTGGAGGGCACAGCTACTGTCCCATCGGCTGCCTCCCACTGATCCCTCACAGCCTGCGCTGCCACAACACCCCATCTTCCCTTGTCCATAATGCCAGGGGAAAGTCCAGCTGCCTTGATGGAGAAGGTGCCAGGGAACTCAACCACAATCCCTCTGCTAGCTTGGCTCCTCAGGAAGGCAATCCAGCCACGTGCTATAATCTTCAATTACCTGCCTGTCTTCTGAGGATGATCATAGGCGATGGTAATTCCCACCCTCAGTGACTTCCAGCTTCCCTGTGTGGCTAAGTGGAGACTGAGCCACAGACAGGCTCAGGGCATAGCTGTTGTGGTGCTTAATTTTTGTCTGCTTTCAAGATAGAGGGGAGTGAAGAGCTTTGAGAGCCTGCTGATGGGCAGGGTTAGAGGGATGGAAGTGGCACCCCAGCCTCAGTAGCTGCTTTCCCACCACGGCTCAGCTGCAGCAAACCCTGAGCAGCAACAGCCGTGACATTTCCACTTCCCAACATACCCCCCTTGCCCTGGGCCTGTGCATCCTGCTCCTCTCTCAGGGATGGCCCCGCGCCCTCCTTGGAAGTGCAGGACCTGGAGATGAACCCACTCTGCTGCCACTGGCCTCCAGCCACCTCCTTGGCTCTGCCCTGGGGTGGGCAAGCAGCCCCTGCCCTGCTGCCTGCCCCCCTGCCCAGCTAAGCAGGCACAGCCAGCACAGCACTGGGTCAGCTGCTGACATGCGTGGCTCCCATTAACCTGGGCTCATCCTTTGCATTATTCTGAATTATTGATAGGCACAGCTAGAGCGGGGAAGTGGCCAGGAAAGGCATACGGCTGAGTGGGCATATTTTCAGTGGCAGCAAGGTATTTGAGCTGAGCAATTACAGCTGAGATTTAAAGAGGGCCCCCTCCCTCCTGCCCGCAGCAACGCAGGCTGGCGAGAGGGATAAATAAATCATGAGGCAGCAATCAGGCGTAGCTAGTAAGGTGAGGGAGAAGGAAAATTGTAATAAAAAAAAACCAAGTGGCCATTTGGGCTAATGTAGGGTCTGTTTCCTCCAGCCCCTGGGGACTTTGCCAGGGGTTGTGCTTTGGTTGTAGCAAATTTTTGCAAAACAATTTGGTGGGTGAGTCAGGAAGACATCCAAGGCAAGAGCTCAGAGGCAGCCTGGGGTGGAGGTGGGCATCCCTCCCGGCTGGCTCACACTGCGCAGGCAGGGCGCTTTGCTGGGACCAGGGCTGCTTGTACCTGCCCAGCACCACAGCAGCAGGATCTGGCGTGAGCCCAGGTCCAAAAGGACCCTCTCCCCACCCCAGCAAGGGCTGACGACAAGGTTTTTAAGTTTCTCTCCCCACCATAAAATCCTGCTCTAGGCTCAGAGAGCTGGGGGAGTGTTTACCCCCTTGCAGCACCTGCACCCATGAGTCACTCCATGGTCCCCCACCCAGCAGCTCCCAGCTGACAAGCTTCTGAGGATTAGTCCATGCTGCTATTAATGAATGAATGAAAGACTACAGCTGGGGGCAGGACTGGGGTATAAAGCAGGAGGATTTGCAGGGAGCTTTCCCCTGGTTTGTAGCTCTCTGGTTTGTCTGGAGTTTGTTGGTTTTGGGGTGTTGGGGTGGGGTTTTTTTGCCTTTTTTTTTTTTTTTTTTTTTTTTTTTTTTTTTGGGGGGGGGGGTGAAAGTTGGTGAGTGGGCTGGGTTTTCTGCTTGGTGCTGCTTACCAGGGTGATAGTAGGCCTGATCTTGCCATGGGGGGTACACTGTGCTGTTGTGTAGCTGTGTAAGTGAGGGGCATCCCATGTGCTAGATATTCCCAAGCAAGGGGTGGCGGGGCTATGAGCTGCTGGGACGCAGATGAAGGGCTGTGGGGAAAACCATGGAGAAGAGGACGCAGCTGCTTGGAGGCCAGAGGCGCTCAGCCTTGCTGGTCCAGCAGCAGCAAAGCTAAGCAGGGCACAAGGCTCTGCCCTGGGGCTCTGCTCTCAGCCTGGGTGTGATGCTGGGAGCCCTCACAGCTGCAGTGTTAGCTGCTAGCTGCTCTCACCTCTGCAGCAATGGAGGAAGGGGCCAGAACCTTTTGTCCTGGTACTTTCCAGATCAGCTCCCTGACCTAATAGAGTGGCTGCTTGATGTTAATCCCCCTGCAAAAATGCAAATGCCTGGCCTGTCACAACATGGGACTGGGCAGGAGAAGCTGGTATACAAACCAGAGCAGTGGTGCCTGTGCCCCAGTTGACACATGGGCTTGCAGCGCTACACCCAGGTCACAGTCCTGGTTTCACCGTAACCCCTGGATCCTTCAGGGAGGGTGTGGTAGTTCCCTTTATCCATTCAGTTCCCAGAAAGAAATCAGGGATACAGCCACCTGCCAGCCTGGAAGTGCGGGTAACGGGAAATGGGCTCATTTGAGCATTCCCAGGAATGCAAAGCAATCTTCTGTGTTTACAGCCCTGCACGCCATGGGAGCTAGAGCCTGACGCCCCCTGGCCAGGCTCCCTGCAGGAAGGGCTGCCGGGGATGGACTGCACAGTGGATGCCCTGACACCTGGCAGAGAGACAGAGCTGAGCCTGTCGCAGCCTGGGAGGGAGCGAGCCCGCGGTGCTGCGCAGGGTTCTCCTGCACAGCAGCCCTGAGGTTGCAGCTGGTGGGATTCAGCCCCTGTAGCCAGACACAGGGAGGGTAAGCGCGATTCATCGATTCTGCAGGAAAGCAGAGGTATTTTTAGCACTGCCCTGACACTGCTCCATCCCCTGCTCCGTGCTAGCACTGCTCTGCTTATACTGTTTCTCTCCCACTGTGCTTTCCCTCCTATTTGCTCTCCCACAGCCATGCTCTGTACCTTCCCCCTCTCAAATCACATCTCCAGAGCAATCTGGGCTTGGCTGGCACAGCTTTTCCTACAAATACTTGTCCATAGGCCTTCAAAGGCTTTGCAGCAGTAAATTTGAAGGACAGATTGCTTACGCCTATCATGGCATTGTTCAAACAGTAATAGTTGGACCACTTCATCTGTAAGTATTTAAGCAGGTCTCCAGCACACATCTCTGACCGACATTTATGAAGCATTTGACATAGGCAATGTGCCTGAAGCTGGCCAAGAGAAAACTGTTCCCCTCTCTCTTGGCTATCTATGTGACTCGCTTTTCCTGTCCCAAACTTGCTTTTATGTTGCAGTCTTTACAAGGCTTAAAAAAAAAATAAAAAATAGAAATACAGGTGGATCATTGGGAGACATCCGTGTGGCTGGATCCAAGACCAACACAGTCAGTGTGGGGAGGGGAACTTTTTTTTGCAGGCAAATGTCTGGCTATGAGCCAGTAGCTCAGGTCCCATCGGGAGGGGAACAGTGCTGGAAGGGGGATCTGCAAAGGTGCCTGGTACTAACAGATCCAAAAAAAGGGTGAGCTGTTGAATCTGTGGCTGGGATTTGCAGGGTGGGTGCTTTGGGGAAATATTGGAAATAACCCTGGTGTCGGTGCAGAGGTGGGTGGCCTAGGAAGGCTGAGTACCAGGCAGAGCTGATCTGTGTGTTGGAGTGTTGGGCTGTGCACAGAAAGATGGAAGCAAACAGCACAAATTGTGCCCAGGCAACACTTCCAGGAGGGAAAAAAGGATGCACTTGGGGAGACCCAAGTACCTGCTAATGCTCACAGTCCGCCAAGCCTGCCCCAGGCCCTCTGTGGAGGGGAGCAGGTACTCACTGTCTAGGCAGGGCTCACAGATGGTCTGGTTGACACCGCAGGGCTGCACCACCCCCTCTCCCAGGTTGCAGGCTTTGCAGCACTCCCCACTTGTTGTGTACATCTTCGTGAAGCACTTGTCCTTGGAGCCCCAGGCAGGTCCCTGAGAGAGAAAAGAGAGCCAGAAGATGACCCTTGTTGTGGGACCCTCCCTGCAGGGGCAGGTGGACAAGCGTGTCACATACAGGTAGGGTCCTGCTCTGGGATAAGCATCACATGCTGGAGCTAAAGGGGGTTCATTAAACATAGGTTTTGGGAGAAATGATGTTCCTATGCAAAAGTAGCTCATCAGGAAAGCCCCTGCCCAGTTCTACAGCTGGAGGAAGGTCAGAAAAGCTCACATCTCCACAGTCCAGGCTGGTGAGTATTTTGGGGGGGAGGAGGGGTGTGTGTTCCAGCATTGTTTGCTCTTGTCTCTCACCTGAGCCATCTCCTTTAAGGATATTTTGCCATCCTGAGGGGTTTAGCCCTTTCCAACCTGGGGGAAGGCAGGGCACTGCATGCAGCCTGGCAGCAGGGAGACCTGCCTGTGGCAGTGGAGGGTTTGGAGAGCTTGGGTGGCAGCTCTGCACAGTGCTCTTGCTGCACGTGGGGATCAGAAATCAGACCCCACAATGGAAATTAAGACTTTGAAGGCAGCACCAAGAGCTTCAACAACATTATTGTCTAATGGAAGTAAGCGTACCTAGTTATAAAAACTGTCATCACATATGGAAGCAATAAACATGCCATAAGCAGTGGGGTCAGAGCCACCCTGCATATGCACTTCGCAGCCTGGGGAATGGGGTGCATTTGCAGGACAGCTGCTTCCCGAAACACTTCTTGCTGGGGCCATGCAGTGTAGGAGGCATCTCTGCCTGAGTGCAGGGCTGCTGAGATGCTCATGGTGATCCGAGCTCTGCCAGGGCTCCTCTTGCTCCCTTTTCTTGCAGGCAGGTGTGTTCCAGGGTCGGACTATCCCCCTGCCATCCAACTAAGCCAGATTTGGGGGAGTGGGGGGGAGAAACTCAGCTAAGGCTTGGAGGAGCTCCCCCTCCCCGTGCATCTGGATGCCTCGTCAGCCAGTTGGCCGCCTCCTTGCACAATGCGGCGTTATGAACTCGCTGTGCATCATCCGGCAGCATCCGGCCCGGCTGAGACAATGGAGCGCCAATTATAGGCATCTGAATGACAAAGTGCTCCAATTACCCTGCGCTTGAAAGCATGTGCTCTCCTCCTTGGCGCTGCTTTGCCAGCCCAGGCTGGCAGCCCACTCCAGTGCTGGGCCCCAGCCGGGCAGACAGGAGGGCTTGGTGTACTGGGGGGCGTCCCAGCACTTTCAAGTAACAGCTGGGCAATGGATTTGGGAGTGAGGAAGGGGCACGCTTTGCAGCAGGCTGGCTGCATACCTCTTCTGGAGGACAGATCTGGCTCATGGGGCTTTGCAGCAAACCTGGCTGGAGCTCACCCTGCTGCCCAGTCCCCTGCAGCCCTCCCATCTCCCCATGGTTGTGGCAGCAGCAGCCATGAGTGGGAATGGGGAAGTGGCCAAACGTGCCTGGCTATAAATAGTGCTGGAAAGGCTGGGGCAGGCAGCTGGGGCCAGGCGCAGCCAGCTCTCCCATGCTGCAGGCAGCTGCAAGTGGCTCGCTGAGCCTGTGGGGACGGGACCTGGCCATGCTGCCCCCTCCACGCAACACCTGGACCCTGGCAGCTGAACCCAGGGCCCTCTCTGGCCACTTGTCCCCTCCCCAACGCCCCCTTCACTCCTAAATGCTGCAGAAAATGCATCTTCCAGTCCCAGGTGCTGTACCCCTCCAGGATTCCCTTTCAGTTCTCCTTGAGCACTGAAACCACCATAAAGATTAACACACTTACAAGAGGGGCACATGGTCTGCGTTAGCCTGCTGAAATGTGCATGTTATTAACACAACTCCTGTTGACAAAGCCACAGGTATTAACACTATAAAGCATTTTGACAGCTGGATGAAGGTGGGGCGGGGGGTGGTGGTGTGTGTGCACAGACGGAGGGTGCAAGCAACACCTCTGTAAGCTTTTAATTACTTTTGGAGTCGTGTCAGTGGGTTTTCATGCCCTAGCAGGCACCACCGTTTGAGGAGATGGCCTCGGAGGAAGGTAGCCGAAGCAGGAGTTTGGCATGGCACCATTAGCTCCAGAGCCCTGGGCACAGAAAATTGCTTTGCACCAGAGTGGGGAGGGAAGGGGATGCTACAGCTGGAGATAGGCCCAACAGCCTGGATCCGAACTGCCTGTGAGCCTGACAGACGGGCTCTGCTTTTCTTGGCAAAGCACCTTGCCTAGGAGAGGCCAAACCCCTGGCTCCAAGCAATCCCCAAACTCTGGGCAGCAGAGAAAGCCACATCTGAGACTGCAGGTCCAGCCGATGCTTGGCACAGCAGGGCTGGGAGGGCTCTGCCTCTTCCCACACAGACCTACCAGCCAAGCAGCACAGGTGAAGAGCAGTGACTTTGGGGTGCCTGGGGTTCAGGGTGGCCCCAGGGCTGCGGCCACAGCTGTGGGTGAATACCTGGACATGCCTGGGTGAGGGCTCGGTGGAGCAGCCAGGCTCCCTCTGTGCACAGTGCCAGCCCCCCAACTCAGCAGGTGCAATTCTGGGGGGCAGATCCAGCCCCACGGCAGCAGGTACCCCAGCTGGCGATGGCTGGGCTCAGCCCTGACCCAAGGAGGCATTTGCAGAGAGTTGGGGGATGCCAAAGCCCAGCCTTGCTGCAGCAGGTTGGGGTCTGCCCAAGGCAGATAATTCCCTGGGGTGAAATCATTTGAACCCGTATGGCTGGGGACAGCTTTTGCTTTTCCTGCTGCCCACCGCTGCTGCGAGTGTCTCTGGGGAGCTTGGCCAGCCCAGTACCATGGGTGTACAGGGGAATGAGGCTCTCTGGCACAACGCCGCCAACACCGCTCTCCTCAACCTCTGCACAAAACTGCTAAAGCACCAGCTTTAATAACCTGGCTGAAAGGTGTCCAGCTGCCTAATGCAACCTCTGCAACCCCCATCAAATCCTCTGCCAACAATAGCCCTGTTTCTGCCCCAGGTAGGTGGGTCCATCCCTGCGTGCCCACCCAGCTGCCCTGCTCCGGGCGTTTCCCTCTCCTGGCCCCCTGTGCCATGAAGTTTTGTCTCTGGCACATGCTGAGGCTATGCCCATCCCAGGGGCTCACACCAGGGGGAAGAGGGTCTCGCCCTTTCCTCTGAGCAGCAAGCTTGGAGCGGGGAAAGTCATGGGGTGGTCCTGGGGATGTGGGATGGCAGGAGATAAAGGCACCGAGGGGGGGGTGAGCGTCTTCTTCACACACACCCCCCCACCTCCTGCCACACACACACATACTGACCGAGGGCTCTGTCATCATCTTTTCCTGGGTAAAAGGGATGACAGAACTCGGTGCAGTGGGATCGGAGGGGCTGCATAAGCCATCCCTGTGGATCCCCCAT
>JAVJGJ010000042.1:62235-78394 GCA_035590215.1 Microhierax caerulescens | reverse complement strand
GCCCGCAGCTCCCCCATTCCAGCCCTGCTGCACTGCGGGGAGCCCCGGGACTGCCTGCCTTGTACCCCCGGGACTTCCCGCCCCACACCCTCAGGGATCTCCATCCCGGTACACGTGGGACCATCCGTGGCTGCAGCCCGGTACCCCCGGCACTCTTCAAATACCCCCGCCTGGCGCCTCCGGGACTCTCCATCCCGGGACCCTCCATCCCACCCCCGCCTGGTGCCTCCGGGACTCTCCATCCCGGGACCCTCCATCCCACCTCCGCCTGGTGCCTCCGGGGACCCTCTGCGCTGCCCCCGGGATGCTGCCCCCCCGCTCGCCGGGCCGGGCCCGCACTCACCGCCAGGAGCAGCAGCAGCGGCAGGAGCCCGGCCATCGTGCGCGGGGGCGGCGGGGCCGGTCACCCCCCGCCGAGAGCCGGTGCTCGGCCGGGCTGTCCTCCCTCTGCCGCCCGCCGCCTCGGCGGCAGCCAGAAAAGGGCTGCAAGTCCCTCCTCCTCCTCCTCCTCTTCTCCGCCCCCGGAGCATCACGGAGAACTACCGAGCCGGCACCCCCCTCCGCCGGCACACAAAGCCCGGACCCCCCCAGCCCCTGCCACCTTCTCACGAAGTGTTTTTGGGGTACGCTTGATCTCTGTCTAGCCAGCCCCTCAATTATTCGCACCCATCCATCCATCTCCATGAGCCCTCCTCTGCTGTCCATCTGGCCATCCATCACCTCTCTCCGTCCCCTCAAATGCCCACATCCATCCATCCGTCTGTTCCTGCACACCTCACTCCAGCCCCCCCACCACTCACCGTCCCCGTGATGGGTTTGTTAGTGCTATTGCAGCCCCAGTAAGAGCTCTGGGCAGGTCAGCAGCTGCAGCTGCAACAGAGTCACCAAACCTCCTTTGCCTGCATGAGACAAGGGGCAGCATCCCATGGGTGCCTGGATTGGTGGCATCGTGGGACCCAGACCCCAAGGTCTATCCAGCCAGATGACATGGAGAAGCCCCCAGCAGGGAGCACACAGGTGATGCTGCAGTGTCTGAAGCTGCCTGCTTCTCTTTGTAAATAGAAATTACTTAGCAGTAAAAAACAGCCCACCCATATTGTTGTATTTCAGTTCCTAAAAACCTCCCTGCTCGCTGCGTTCCTCTTCCCTGACACTACCAGCTTTTCAGAGGATGGCTCTGCCTGGCATCCTGCCCAGCCCAAACCCCATGGTGATGGAAGCTGGAAATGTCATGGTCTGTCCCTCATCCCAGCAAGGCGCCCGCACACCAGCACCAGAAAGGCTCTTTGTGGAGCTCACTGGAAAAATGAAGTGGGCTTTCTGGTGGCATTGATAAGGGAGGGTAACTGGAAATGGCCCAGACATGCTGTTGCTGGCCCCCAGAGTGGTTTCTGCGGCCGGGACAGAGGAAAGACACCTTCACTCTCCAACTTTGTCCACTGCACAGTGGGTTTGGCCTCGTGTCCTGCCAATGCTAAGCGTTTCCTCACCCCTCTGGACTCCAGAGGTGCTGTTGGGATTCCCTATGGTGACACTCAGGTCCAGCCTTTCTCACCACTGCAGCCATTCGAGCCCCCCAGCTCTCAACAGCCCTGCAGGCTCCTCTCCCTTGGATCACACCTACCCCTCCAGGCACTGATGCACCTGGGGCTAAGCACAGCTCAGCTGGATTTCCTCTTGAAAAGCAAATTATTGACCTGCTGAGGAGCACAAGGCTGGTTGCTTGCACTGCTCCACTGGGCAGCTAGGAAGGGCCTTAGGGAAAGTCCCTTGTTTGCAGCTTTGCCTTTCAGTAAGATCAAACTGAGGCCGAAGCTGCCATTTGTTTTCCAGCACAGAGACGAAGGAACACATGTGCAAGCCACATGGTGATGGGTTTGCCAGCCAGAAAGCCATGCTGGGGCCAGGTGGGAACAGGGCAGGATGCATCCAGGGCCGTGGGGTGCAGTGTACCCACCTGCAGATCAGATGGGCAGGGAGGGAAGCGATAAGCCCAGTATCCCACTCTCTTTTTAATGCACCATTGAATGGAAATGGGGCAAAGTTGCCTGCAGACATATGGCAGGGCTGGGCACGGTGAGGGGGGCAGCTCAGGTCTCCTGCAGTTCATTTGCCTTTGCTGTGCCACCACAGCAAGTGGCAAACCCAGCTGCTTTCCTTGGCCCCTTTGATAAATCCTTCCACCCTGCAGGATGCACTTGCTGGGGACACAGGGCTTGGGGCAAGTGGTCGCCGAGCCTCCCTCCCTGCCACCGCCCTGAGCACAGGTGATGCACAACAGCCTGATGCCACTGCGGGAGTCCCCCCAGCATTAAACCCAGTATGGGTGATGTAAAGCTGAGCCTGGGGGACAGAGACAGCTGCATCTGCACAAGGCTGGGCCAGTCAGCAAAGGTAAGTGAAAACTTTTGCTCCCATCCTAATCCTCTGTAGTTCCTTTGGTGAAGGGACTTGCTGGCGTTTTTCATTAAATCCCCTCCCACTTTTTTTCCTGTCCCAAAATGTTGCAGCCTTTTACTGGCTCCATGAGAAGACAAAAAGCCTCTTAGAAGTCTGCTGTCACCTCTCAGAAATTAAACCAAGGGCTCCAGGGGTTTTATTTGCTGGGAAAACATCCTGTAGGCTGCTGGTGGAAGATGGCACTCTGCCATATTTCAACCCCTAAGGAAAATCAAAAGCTACATCCACCTGCCGCTGGCTCTGTGTGCCAGAGTGTGGCCGGTCGCTCTCCCAGGGTGGCTCATGGCCATCGAGGGGGCCCAAAATTGGGTCTCAGCAATGCTGACAGTCCCACTTTGCCACAGCAGGATGATGCTGCAGGGGCTGGGATGGTGCTGGCCACTGGCAGAGCTGGGTTTGCTTTGCTTAGAGCAGGTTGGGGAATAGTTTGGCTGTGAGCTGCCCATTTGTAATAAGAAAAACAGTTTCTGGCTTTTTTTGTTGGCTCCTGACCTCTCTTCAGGCAGGAGGTAGGTGGTCACACATGGGGGAGGTCCCCCCTGGAGGGGCAACGCAGGGCTCCTGGCTACCTGGCTGCTGGCACCCTGATGGCATCGCTACCTGGGAGGGAGACTGCTGTGCCCTGGCGTGCCTCCGTCCCCTGAAAAGGGAAGGTTTAATTAGCAAAAGGCAAATTACAGCTTAGTGAAATATTGCATTACATTCCTCTCAAGGACAGAGCACGTAGCACCCTTGGAGATGCTGTCTCTCCCCTTTGTTATCTTTCTTCAGGATTATCCAGGTTTTCCCCCAACCAGTTCCAAAGGCCAGAGGTGTCTGAGCAAACCCTGACAACACTTTCCTCTCTCCTACCACCCATGAGGGCTCATCAGAGCCCCCAGAAACAGCCGAAGTTAAACACTCGGTGTGAGCTCCTGCCTTCAAACTTTTTATTGATTTTACTAAAAAGCATAAGTAATTACTTTCCCGACAAAGACAGTAACACAGTAATGGTAAGTTATAAATAACGATGAATAAATAATATACATTGGGAAAATATCATCCTGGCTGTTCATGGCTGAGAGCATAAATAAAGGGCTGCAAGGAAAAGCCCGGGGGGGAGCAAAAGGGCCCCTGCAACTGTGGGCTGGGACTGTTTGCAGAGCAAGGGATGGGTCCTGCTGCATAGCAGAGTCTGGCCACTCCATGGTAAGGTGAGGGGGACCCTGCACTGCCCATGTTGTCCTGGGGAAAATCCCTTTTGATGAGCAAAGTGAAGAAATTTGGGTGGAAATCAGGGTCTGGGGTTATTGCTGCTGACTTCAGCAAGGGGCTTCACTTTGCTGGGACCCGTAGGAGCTTTCCTTGATGGGCAGTCTCTGCAGGGTGGAGGGGAATTTGTAACAATAAGGCACCTTTTAGAAAATAATTTTTTTTCTATGGAAAAAGGGCAAAGAGGAGAAAAAAATCCCTTTGAGCTCTCTAGGCCAGCTTTGCTGAGAAATTTGTACCTTGGGCCACTTGGGAAGAACCAAACCCAGGTGTAGAGACCAGGAAGTGGAGGGCTGCCACAGTCCTTGGGCCTCTGGTTCTCCTTGTGATCAAAGGGATTTAGGCACTTAAAAGCTTTTAAGGATGGAGGCCAAGGTTGGCCCTTGTACAGCAGACATGCAGGCACGCTCTTTGCTCCCATCCTCTCCTTGGCACCCCTGCCAGCTCCAAACCCACCCATTTATTCTCCATGATGGAGAGGTGGGAAGATCAGCTCCATCTTGAACCACAACTTAAAATTTGCTGACTGTCCTCCCCAGCTGAAGCATAGTAAACTCCGAGCAGTTCTGGGCTCATACGCCCATGGCAGGATTTTACCATTCAGGGGAAAACTGCTTTCTTGATTTTAGCCAGCCAGGGAGGGACTGCTGCTGATACCTCCCCCTTTTCCCTTACTCGAGCCTGGTACCTGTTCATCCTATCTGTGCTATGCTTCAGAGGCAGCCCACAAAAAATGGGGAGTGCTCTGAAAGATCAGCATCCATGCTCTGCAAGGAGTCATTCCCATGGGGACGGGACTCGGTTATTTCTGTGGGGATAGGACTTGGCTGGACCATGGCATCCCAACCAGGTAGCTCAGATGTTGCCCTCCTGGCTCAGGGAGGGACATGACACTGTTCCAGTGCTGGCTGGGCCAGGGCCAAACTGCAGCCCTGGCCCTTTGTGTGTACTGGGATGGACACTGCCCGCTGGTGTCAGCAGTGTCGATGCATGTGGATGCTGGCAATGTGCATGGCAGCTGGGTGGACTGCAGGGCTCAGGGACGTGTGGGGCATGTGGCCAGGATTTCACTTGGGTTTTGGCCCCCAGATACCCTCAAGGTGCAGATGTGACCTGAAGTCACTGCTGGGCACCTACCTGGGGGAAGACTCAAAGCATGCCACAAGCATGGCTCCAGGGTGGGAGGGATCCAGCATTCCCCAAGCTCACAAACGAACCTGATTCCCATTACTATCAAAGCCTCTCTGGTTTCGATTAAGCTCCTTGATTTCTATGCCTCTAATTTCTCTTAATGCCTCTCTCCTTCCCCCTGCTTCCCTCTTTCATTTGCTGATCCCCAGCCTGACAGCTCCCAGCTTCCCTCCCTTCCCTTTTTTCTTTCTTTAACTGTCTTTCCAGCGTGATCCATCACCCTGACTGCAGCGGGGGGGGATTCATGGTGGAGGCTGAGATGATTCTCTGGTTCCTTATAAGGACTGACCAAAGGAATCTCCGGCGAGTGGAGACCACGATGTCCGGGAAACTCGATCCCTCCTCGGGATGGAGCCACGGCAAAACTGTAAGACAGTAAAAACAGACCATGTTTTCCCTTCCTGAGAAAGAAACAAGATTTTGTACACATTAAAATAACACTGGCAGGGCCAGACAGGGGGAGAAAAT
This sequence comes from Microhierax caerulescens, assembly GCA_035590215.1. NCBI lineage: Eukaryota > Metazoa > Chordata > Aves > Falconiformes > Falconidae > Microhierax > Microhierax caerulescens. The sequence goes on along the minus strand of JAVJGJ010000042.1, from coordinate 73,024 downwards.
TGCTCCTCATGATACATATAATAAAGTACATAAATATGTCTGCAGCAGCAACATTATCAATATTTTTCTGCTTAAGGTATTGATTGATTCCACATGCCAGGGCCAGGGCTGGCTTTCTTCTCACCAGCTTGGCTTTTGGGAACTGATTGATTCAGTTTTATTGCTGATGGATCAAGAATTCTGCCATTAGGAGGAAATGAATGTCAAATCCATCGTGGCATTGATAAGGATGGAGCAAGGCAGGCAGTGTGGGCTGAAGCAGGACACAGCAGGGGATGGTTTCTTGATTAATAGCTGGGCTTTTTGCTGGTTTTATTTTTATTTTGCAAGTGGACATTTATTTTAATTGCTTCAACGCTTAGTGAATAGAATAGAATAATTTCAGTTGGTAGGGACCTACAATGATCATCTAGTTCAACTGTGGGATGTTTTTTCAACTGGTTTTCAGAGTGTGAATAGTGCACAAGTGCAAAAGTGTTCTTTTGCCTCCTTCTTCCCTTCTCCCAGCATGTGACCTGCACCAAGCAGGGATACTAGTGGTTTTCCTAGAAATATCACCTGCAAATTCTTCTGTGCCTCAGTTTCCCCATGTGTAGAGCAGGGAAACTGATCCCTGCCTCTCTCGCCATTATCTAGAGAGATAAGCTGCTTATTTGCCTAGTGCTCAGAGGTACTTGGGCTCTTTATTAATCGGTGAAACTGGAAATGTCAGTTTACACATCAGGGTGTTTTCTGCTCTGGTGGTCCCAGGGCTGTTTTCAGGCTCCATACGGGTGCATCAGCAGGTTGCCTTGAGGATGGGGACAGCCACCCATCCCAGCCACCCAGCACAGCCCCAGGAGGTTGCTCAGCTTTGCCAGAGCTGGACAACTGTCTGCGAGGCATCTGCACTCCTCCCTACCCAAACTTTAGAAAACCCAAAGAGTGTGCAGGCAGCAAAGCTTTGCCCAGCTCCTGTCTGCCCCTGGCTGACAGGGAAACAGCTGAGACTCCTATTTAGGGGTGAGATTCCACTTTTTGCTCCTAAAAACCTTTGCTACTGCATGAATGCATTGGCTGCCATCCCACCCTGGCCACCTGCATGTTTACATTGACTGATTCCCATGGCTCAGCCCCATCCTGGCCCTCTTCCCACAGCAAGATCCATTGCTGTGACTGCCCCGCTGCCCATCACTCATCCTGCCCCCCGGGGGCACTGGCCCTAATGGTTGTGGGTCTTTAAACCACCTTCATTTCCCCCTTCCAGGCATTTCTGGCAGGGAGCAAAGCAAGGGGGTAACTGGCTTGGGGCAAGGTCTGGAGAGAGGGGTCCGAGCCCTCTTCCCGGAGTGTGATGAGGTTTCTACAAGGCTGGTCCGGGGAGGAGCAGCTCCAGCTGTGCTGGGTTAGGGGGTGAGCCAGCCTGATGATTGTAATCTGCCAGGGATGTGCAGGACAGCTGCAGTGCTCCAGCCCTGTTTGTTTTCTGTCTCCTCAGGGCTCCCCCGAGTCCCCGGTTGGGTTTCACTCTTGCTCTAAGTTGCTGGTGAAATCTTCGTCAGCCACTGAGGGGGGGCAGAGTGGTTGAAATGCTCCATCCTGTCCCCACAGAGACCCCAGTGCCTCCCAACACCAACCAGCCCAGCCCAGCCCCTCCTCCCTGGTCAGAGAAGGGAAATGATGATATCCTCCTCCTGGGGCTGAAAAACTTTTTCTCCAAGATTTTTTCAAAGCCAGGTAATAAACAGGGTCATGAACTTGACCAGATTACAACTTCCTAATGAACTCAGCCCTTTCCTCTCAATGACTGTCCATCCCAGTAGCTAAAGCCCTTCGATGCCGCGCCGTGCCCTGCTCTCATGGATGCAAAGCAAACCTGAGCAGAGGGAGTGCAAATACAATCCCATTTCCTCCTTTTACACACGCAAATCACACGGCCAACAAGAGCAGGAGAGAGCAGGGTACCTCGGCGTCAGGAGGCTCCCATCCTCTCTGCTTTTGATTAAAATGCAAAACATTTTGGAGCATTTAGGGGAAAACAAAGAGATCCAGACAGCCACCTTCATTTTCCCAGGATAATGATGCCATCAATGCTGTCAGCTAATGGGGGAGTGTCTTGTGTGACCCCTGATGGCCCTGTGCCTCACATCACCATGTGGTTCCTCCCGCCCTGTCTCCCTGATGGATGGCCCTTCCCCATCGCCTTCAGTGAGGGCAAAAGATGCTGCCTGTGCCTCCCCCTGGGTTTTGGGGTGACTTTGGCCTTTTCCTGCCCAGGGCTGGGTTAGAGGATGTTCTTCTATCCCATGGGATGAGGAAGAGTTGATGCAGCTCTGACTGCTGGGTCTCTACAGCTGAAACTTTCACTTTCATCAAGGTATATGGCTCTTTGGAAGCTGTCTGGCCATGTTTCCCTCCTCCCTGCTCCAGTCCACGCTCACCCCAGCAGACCCCATCCATCTGGCACGATGTTCTCCAGCATCCAGCACTTTGCTCCCACACCAACCCAACGGTCCCCTAGTGCAGGGTGGGATTTGACCCTGGTAGAGCTGCCAAATTAGGCTTCTTGCAGAGATACTGAAAGGGATAAAAGGGAATGAGAGGAGGCCAGGATTGCAAATGAAGCCAGAGCTGCCACTCAGAGATACTGTCCCTATGGCAACTGCTTACAGCGCTGTGCTGCAGCATCCTCTCCTTTTCATCTCCTCCTCTCTGCATCTGTGCACAAAAGCAGGGCAGGAAACCTCCCAGGGAGTGTGGGAAGGGGGCTGAAGATCAGGTGCCATCACAGGGCTGTGAGGAGAGGTGAGAAATCAGAAGGTTTCTGCCTGGAGAGCCACGGGATAACAGAACTGTGATTCCCCGCTGCAGCCCCACATCCTGCTGTGGGAGATGCTGAACGGCCAGACCCCAAATACTTCCTTACATCTCTCCTCTGCCATCCCCAGGAGGCTGGTATAGGACAACCTAGGGTTTAAGCCTTTGTGTCATCTGATAGAGACCCCTTCTCTTACTTTTTCCTCAAATTTCCCATTTCTTCAAAATCTCACATTTGGGATGGTGCTGGGGACCTTCACAGCCTGAGGTGAGGAGCAACGGTCAGGTAAGTGGGCACATGAGAAGCCCTGCAGGGTTTGAGCCCAGCTGGATTGAATTAAGGACTTTCAAAGTAGGTGGGAGACAGGAGATGATGCTGGGACAGCAAAAGTGTTGCACCTGATATAAAAGCAAAACTTTTCAAGTGTTATTGGGAAGTTGTTCCAGAAATCTTATAAGCTCCTCACTCTGCTCTTTTGAAAGTGGTGAAGATTGGAGCCTCAGAGCTGTGGTGGATCCCTCCCAGAGCTTGGCTGGATGCATTAACCAGGAGCAACATGGTTGGGAGAAATGCATTTCTGCCCACCTCCCTGCAGGAAAGTGGCTCCAGTCAGTGCTTGGCAGTGAAGTGCTCATCCAGGTGAAGCTCCTGGGAGTGTAATGGGGGAGAGGGGCTTCTCTGCACTTTCCAGGCTCATTAACATCCTGCATGGAATAAATCTTCAAGGTGAATTACTGCTCTGTGAAGGGAGGGAGTGGACTGGGGATGAAAGATGTAGGCAAACACATCTGCTGTCCCCTGAGGAATCACCCCCTGTCAGGAGGGTGAAGCAGGACCCTGGGGAACTGCCAGACTGGGACTGGATCTGACTTCATCTACAAGGAAAGTGGATGCTTGAAGCTTCCTGTATTTCATCCATAAGGATTTGGCAGAAATGAGCCCAGAGATGAGAAGGGCATGTGCCGAAGGCTGAGCTGCAGCAGGTGAGTGCAGTGTGCTGGTGTGAGACCACGACAGTGGCTCTCATCCCCATTAGGCTGAGCCTGGCATGGCTCTGGAGAGGGTGCTCAGTGCAAGAGCCACCTCCCTCCCCCTTTCCCCGTGTCCCCAGAGTCTCTTCCCAGCAACTGTGATTGAATCAGAAGGGAGCTAATTTCCCAGTCTGCTGAGATGATGAGGTAAACTAATTGCTGCCTTCATTCCCTATGCAAATCAGCCAGCCACTGGCCCCTGTAGCAAAGCCCAGAGCAGCTGCAGGAGCAAGCTGATAGCAGAGTCTGGACCTGCCATGTTCTCCCATTTTGGGTGGGAGCTGCTGGGCTTCATGCATCAACTTCTGCTAACCCAGCATGTATAGCATCCATATGTGCCCCATGCCCACAGTGCCTCTAGCTCCATCCCTCCCCAACTCCTCGTCCTGCCTATACACAGTCCAGCTCCTGCCCCTTCAGCTCAATCAATTCAATCACAGTGTTGGGGTATTTCTAATTAACTGTTTCCCAGTAGGTTATGGCAGGTTTAGTGGCTGTTTGCTGGGGAGTCAGCTGCCTGTATAAAGCAGAGCCACAGAGGGAAAGGAAAGAAACTGTACATTGCAAACATCTTGTGCTCTGGAAATCAGGTGAGAGCTTTACAAAGGTCAGATAAATGAAGATCAATTGGATAAGGGTAATCTGATTGGGATAAGCAGTGCTGTCTCCACAGGGATGCAGGCCTTTCAGACCTGCTGGAATTCTCCCAGTAAGCAAACAGTGCAGAGGACAAGGAGGAAATTGATAAAGGCAATTGTATTCTGGCTTCTAGAAGGGGTTTAATGAGGTCTGTAACATGACAGCAATACAAAACACAGCTGGCATTTGCAACAGCAAGCTGGGCAAGTGGGGGAACAGAAAATCCACCTGGGAGAAGCAATGCCTGGTAGGGTGAGCATTTCCTGGGCTCGCTTGGTGGATGTGGTGAGGCCAAGGTGACCAAACCCTGGGACGTTTTAAAAGGGGCTGCAGCTAGGAATGCACGTGGAGGTGGATCTCTCCAACCCCATGAGGCCTGCACCTAGTTTGGTGTCCTGGAGAGGTCCCGTGCTAGGCTGGCGGGCACCCTGCTGGTACCACAGAATGGGGAAGTGCAGGTCCAGGAGGCTTTAATGTCTTTATAGTCCATGGGTGGTTTGCTCCAAGGTCTCCATGAGCTGCACAGCCCCATAGTTGCCACTTCAGAGGAGCGGGAGTGGGATGCTCAGGCTCTGAGGCCGAGCCTTCAGACTCCCTGGGGATGCGTGAGATGTGCTGAAAGCAAACAAACCATTGTCTGCCATCCCTGTCGCCAAAAGCCTTCCTCTGTGTCCTCTGCGTCTGCTCAGCTGCACATAAACAGCACAACAAAACAAGCATGTGTGTGCAGGGTGGGAGCTGCGGGCTGGGGGAGCCACCTTCCCCGTGACTGCCTTGGTTAATGGTTTTGGCTGAATTTCTGCTGCGATTGGACGATCCAGCCACAGGAAAGCCAGGAGGTTTGGGGGATGCTCCCAAAGCTGGCAGGATGGAGAGGAGGAAAGTAGTGTGATGGCCAACATGCAGTGCAGGGGGTGAGCTTGGGGGCTAGGTTTTCAGCTGAGATGTAGGTCAGAGATGGCATGAGCATCCTGGCATGTAGATGCAAGGAAATAGAAGCCCTTATTTCCCCTCTTGTGCCGATCAGAGGGTGGCTAGAGCAGGCCAGGGTGGCTTTTCCTTCACCTCCCTCCCTCCCCATCCCCTTGGGATGGGAAGGGGCAGGGGACCCACTTGCCACTGCTCTGTGTGTATTGGTGGCTGGCTGAGCCCCCAGCCACCTCCAGGTCCTTCCCAGCAGGTCTGGGGTCCACAAACCCCATTATTTTGTCCTCTGGGTCCTGCTGGCAGCCTTGGTCCAGGAAGGGATGGATGTGGCAGCCCCGGCTGAAACCTGAGCTGCGGGCACTGGCAGTGACTGATCAGCTGGGGGCTGGCTGCTGCTTTTGAAACTCTCCTTGTTTTAAAAGCATTACGGCTCCCTGGCTAATAAAGCAAGGGATTTGCTGGAGCTGCTTGAGGTCCCATTTTCTCTGGAACCCATTTCCATGGCATGAATCACCGAGTGGAATGAACTCAATTAGTTCAGACAGAGGCAGGAGATAAATCAGGGTCCCATTAGGAAACCCTGAGGTTAATTTATGCCCTTGAGCAGCACTGACTGTCTCCCTTCTCTCTCCATATGCAACCTGCTCCAGAGCAAGCTGAGAAGCAGAGAGGGATTGCTGTTATCTTTCCCCACTGTGGAAGATGCACGGCAGCTATTGAACCAGCTCTCAGACCTTGCCTTGACCAGATGACCCAGATCCAGAGAAGTAGAGCAGCTTTCCTTGCAGGGAGTCTCATTCACCCATTTGCTCATTCATCTATCACAGGTTTCCTGCAAAGGGATGCTTGGAAAAAAGCCAGATCCTTCCAGGAAATCTGGGCTGGAGCTTCTCTTGCACGGACCCATAGAGCCTGGATGTTTTGCCCTGTTAAATCCAGATTACATACACTTACATATATATATATATGTGATGAGCTCCTTGGGCTGCATCCTGTTTCCCCTGCTTGCAGTCTCAGGGGTGCTTCTTGGGTGATTGGGTCCCTGTTAGCAACAGAGCTGCTGGGCATGCAGATGTACTGATGCAGGGAGGGCTCCAGGGGTGGGGACATGAACCTGGATTTGGTGTCTCTGACTGATCTTCCAAGGCCTGACCCCACAGCAAGGTTGCTGGGTGCTTGGTGCATGCTCTGGAAGCTGCATCTCTTCCTTGGGCATCAGACTGAGGTGCTTCTAGGAATAATGTAGCTGCTCTGGTCTCTTTACACTCAATGGAGAGGGACAGGAATCCTTGGGGGGCAACTTATACCTTAGATGTGCTGAATCATCGCCCAGGAAGAAAGAGACATCTGCACCCCTTGCTGAGGGGTCTTAAGGCAGACAACCACTCAGGGCAGCTTAGGAGGAGGATTTGTCTTGTGCATGCGCCCGTATTAACTCATATCACTGATCCAGGATTTTCCAGGGCAGATAGGATGCCAAAAGCCTGCCCTTTGCTGCCCTTTTCCCTTTGGGAAAAACAGCCAGTGGGAAAGCCCTTGGAAAAGCCACTGCTCAGCTCAGGGTGCTTGAGCCCTGGACGGACGTTAACTCCTCCACGAGTGGTTTCCCTGGAGCAAAGGGCTGCCTAGGATGCTCCAGGGAAAGAGCAGCTCCTTTCACACTTGTTTTCACCAGGGAAGTGCTTGTGTATCCTGCCAGAGCATCCCTGCTGATGGTGCAGGACATTCCTGGCTCTCGTAAGCTGCATACTGGTGGTGCCAGGGGGATCAGTTCTCCAGTTCAGACCCCGGAGGTGGTTTTGCTCTGGAGGTCTCTGGTTGTTGTCACAGTTTGAAAAAAACCGACAGAGCGCTAAATGGGCTTCTTCAGAGGAGGAGTCCTGGGAACAGGGCGAGCAGGGTGCCTGCCTGCTGTGTTTGCAATGGGCAGAATAAAAAAAATGGATGGTGCAGCAGCATTCCAGGGATCTAATTAGCATCCTATTCCCTTCCTCCTAGCCACTCTGTCACAACCTCAAAGGCTCTCAGGAGCAGGAGACCTTGGCGGAGAGGCCTCTGGCACCACTGTAACCTGAGCGATGTGGTGCTGGCTCTGTTGGGCTGGCTGGTTCCCCGGCAGGCAGGAGCAGACCCCAGCCCCATCCTTGCATGGGGACAGGCTCCTACAGGCTCACTGTATCCTTCATCCAAGCCAGGTCTCTGAGGCTGCACAGGTGAGTTAATGGGGGACTCCACTGGAAAGCAGTTCTTTCTGTGACATCCTTTCTCTTCTTAAGAGATGTATTTAAACCCCCAAAAAACCCATTGCCTTCTACCCGAACCCATGAATTCAGAGCTTTCAGTTGGTTTTGGCTAGAGGTCTTTGCTAAGGATGGGAATGCAATCCACTATGTCAGGTCCTGTCTCTGCAGCTTGAGTGCTTGGCTGGATTATTCTGTATAAACAATTGCCCAAAATGTGGCAGCTGTTCCCTGCTCCGGTTTTCTGATATCCCCCTGGACTGATTTTCTGTCTGCTGCCCTCCAGCTCTCAGAAAGCTTGCAGTGATGATTTTCTGCAGGTTACCCTGGGTCCAAGACAGCTGCTGGACTGTGCATTGCTCTCCTGCGTCTTCTGCTTGTGGGAGGTTTCCTTGGGACACCTGGCATAGGGAAATACAGTGTGGAGGCTGAAGGGTACAGATGGGAGAGCTGGTGGTATGGCTGCTTCTCTGCTGCCATGCAGCTTCATCCTTGGGGCTCTGCACCACAGGGCATCCCTCCGTGGTGCCTGTGCATATCCAGCCCCTGCTGCTTCATCTGGCTCTGCTCACCCTGGTGACTGTTGCAAAGAACTGTGACCCCTCGTGAACAGGGACTTGCTCCCAGTTCGAATGGGGAGGCTGTGATGAGCAGGGTGACATGCTGGGGGTAAGAGCCATGCCACACGGCTCAGCACCCGGCCTGCTAATGCCCTTCTGGAAATCCCATTTCCAGCACCAACAAAGGCTACTAAAGTTACAACAAACCCTTTTCACCCCCAAGCTTTTCACCCCCACAACTGTATTTAATTAAAAAAAAAAAAAAAGGAATCTGTGTCATACTTCCATCTGTAAGGAGCTTTGGTAACAGCTTTACTTGCTCTGTATGGAAGCCCTTGAGCCCAAAGCACTTTGAGCAGCAAATTGTTCTCCTCTGACCACATCTGTTGGGCAGAAAGCAGCTCAGACACATTCTCCTCGAGGGGAGCCTTCCCCGGGCATCTCCTCCAGCCGCTGTCCTTGCCCGGGCTCCTCCAAGGATGTGATCACCATCTCCCTCCTGTGATGCCACATGGGGACCCACCTTCAACCCCCCCCAGTTTTGCAAGGTCCCGCTTTCTCTGCAGGCGTCAGGGCTGGGGGGTGGGGCAGATGGAGGGTTGCAGTAAAACAGAAAACCTTGGGAAAAACTCCGATGAATGCATCCCCAGGCTGAAAGCAGAGCAACCTGAGAGGGCTTGGTGCATCGGGGAAGGGCCTCTCGTCACGGCAGTTAACCCACGCTCCCTGGGGAGCCATGCGGAGCAGGGGGTTTGCGCAATCTGCTGCGCGTTCCCAAAGATTTTAAAGCATGGAGGGGCATTTTGGGAAAAACAGTAGCTTTGCTCCTGGCTCCTCTGGAAAAAGCATCTCCCCCGACAGCTGCTGGCAGCAGGGATGCCTTCCCCAGGAAGAGCTATAAAAAGGAGAGTGTGGGGTCCCCTCCAGGGCCAGGCAGGGGTGACAGCTTGGATGAAATGTGTGTTGCTGACTTCCCCCGCCCAACCCAACCTTAGCCAGCTCTTGGGGTGGCCAGCTGAGCATCACCGGGCTCAGGGAGCTCCAGGTCATCCCAGCCATCACTATCCGCTCCAGCTGGTGGTGAAGCAGGTGGGATAGGAGCTGCTGCTGGTCATACTGGTGTCACCAAGCTCTGGGGTCACTATCGCAGCAGCAGAAGGGCACTGGGGAAGGATAGGGGGACATACAGGAGGGAGGAAGGTGACCCCCTCCCCAATGCCTAAGCGAAGGCAGAGCTGGCAGCAGTGAAGAGGTCCAGAGGGGTTACATGTGTCTACCAAGGCATAAACCTCTGCAACATCCTGTGGCCCAGCTGGACCCACAGCATGGCCAGGGGAGACGCTGCCAGCCCCTCCCAGTGAGCCCCCCAGCCCCACTCCTGGCGCAAGGTGCTGGCAAGTGGTGCTTTGAACAGCTACACTCCCAATATTTATTAGCCCTCATAAAACCTCCATTCAAAGGCCCTGGGGAGCAAATCTGGTGCAGCACAGGCTTCCAAGTTGTCACCTGGGGAAGTACCCCCCAGCAGGGAGGTCTGGGTGAAGCTGGGGGGACAGGGCAGGCCATTCCTATCAGGGCAAAAAATTCCCTCCAGTCTTTCTTGGCTTTTATTATTTACTTAGCAGCTTTTGTTTAAACCTGTTTACTGTCTATATAAAGAGGCTAGGCGCATCACTCTGCTCTGACAGCCACCAGCGTTCTGGGACAGATCGGCTCCCAGAGCAGCTGCTCCTGGAGGTGTGAAGGCGATTTGAGCAGGCAGAAGGGACTCAGCCTTGGTCTCTCCTCACTCAAAACCACACACAGTGGGTGGATGGCCCAGACACGGCAGCGTTCGTCAAACCTTGCTGCTCCCAAGGCACGTCCCTGCAATCAACGGGCTGGGAAAGAGCTGGGGCGGGGGGTAGAGGGTGGATGGGTAGAGCTGGGGGGAAGGTCCCCCCTGGGGGCTGCTTGCACCTGGCTCAGGTCCATCCTGTTACAGGTCCCCGCTGATGCCAAGACACTAATGCTGCCCAGCACCTGACCCTCCCAGCAGGATCTGGCCCCCCATACCCACCTTTCTGGGCATTCTACATCCCCCCCAGCCCCATCTCCTACAGCCTCAGCCTCCCTCCTGCTAGACCTGGGGAAATGGTTTAATGAAGGATCAGCTTTAGGAGAGAGGAGAGCAGAGGTCTTTGCGATCCATCTATTTAACTGGCAGTGATCACAAGGCTTAATTGAATTAAATGATTTAAGGATTTCCCTTTTGCTGAAGGAGAGGTGGGCAAGAGCTGGTAGTTGCAACTGTGTTCCAGTTTCATGCAGGACTGGAATGGGGGTTTCTGCTCTCCCCATGCTGTAGCACCTTCATGGACCATTCCTCCTTCATCCCAACAGGAAAAAGAGACTTCATCTTTTGCTTCCACCCCTGCAAAGCAATGGCTGATGCTGGGAGAAGCTGCCTGGTCCCGTGGATCTGGGTTTGCAAGGTGAGGTCTCCATGTCCCCCAGGCCTGGACACAGTCACAGCCCCCACACCACAGCCACACACGCACAAAGGGCTTCCTGACACCTCTCGCAACCAGGCCCATCCCAGGCAGGCTCACCACC